>JAPDOI010000154.1:0-390000 GCA_029168955.1 Aplectana chamaeleonis
AGACCTGACTATTTGAGCTCAGACACAATAGTTGAGTGATTGTGTGCGAAAGTCGGAAGTGTGTGAGCGAATTCCAAAAACTTCTCCACTCATGCCGGAAGCTTCGCATTATCGCCTTCCATCAAACGCACATTGTGATGACACTTCCTGCCTTTTCAACGCGGAAGTTCTGCGTGACCACCTTCTTCACTAGGGCATTTACTGTTATGTAGCATCCCTTCCGAAACGTCTATTTGGAAGCTCCAGAAACTTTGCCAGATATCAGGCTTCACCCGATACTTTGCAGTTAACGTCGGCACGGATCCTGAAGAGACTTCGCGTTCACTGTTGAAGGTTGGCGCAAAGTCGGTGCCATATGCTATCGCATAGGCGCACCGCGTTTGCGCCAACCTCCATTGGGGAACCCAAAGTCTCTTCAGGATCCATGCCGATGTTATATGTTACGCCGAAACGTCCGCCAATCGGCCAGGTCGGTCTGATATGATCGGGAAATGGTATTGAAACCTGCCGTCGACGCCTACGATTGCTTGAGTTGCTAACAGGGGAATGTCACTTGCAGAAAGTGGCCATTCTGAACGAAAGTCAACTTCGAAGTTTCAATTTTTTTATAGTACACCCAGTATATTATTTTCGAAATTTTATGCTGATCTTGGAGAGAGCCTCACGCCGATCACAGTGGTACCTCTGAAATCGTCCAAGACCCCCTATGGTCAGAGTTCTGGCTCCTTAAAGGCACAGTTCAAGCTCAGGGGCGAAATCTGAGAAGACCACATAATTATGGAAGTGGACTCACCCCTTATTACACCTGCCAAGTGCGAGCTCTCGACTTCCGAATAAGCGAGATATAGGGGGAAGCTAAATCCCTGGGAGCGCCCACATACAGGAAGCCACTTTGGCACGCCCCTTTTACGATGTTTCGAAGAGCCTCAACAGTGGCGACGACATGTGAGCGATGGTTTTTCGATCAATAGCCCCGTTGCTTTCCTTCATTCTCCAGTCTCTCTAATACCGACTCAGGTCCGCTCGCAGACATCGGTTGCAAATGACAGAAGTTACAAGCCACGGACAACTCTGTCCACCCGTACTTCCGCAGCTCTAATTTTGAGAGGCCCATAACCTGTTCCGTTCTCTCTAGAAGGTCTTGTACGATTTCAGAGACATCATTGGAATCAGCGTCGGACTGTTTTCAAGATAGGCTAAAAAGTAGAAACACGATTTCGAGGTTGGACTGTGCCTTTAAAGGCATCGTGCGCGCTGAAAATCAAATTCTTGTTTTTGTGTTAGATCGTTCAAGTGGACCTTGATAAGGCCACTCACAAAGTTTGCAGTCTTGAAATTTAACCGGAGTGGAGTTTTTTTCAGTTGAAAACGTCTTTCTAAGTTCGGGGGTTGGCCTTTGTGTCGATCATTTGTTACGTTCGTTCACCAAATGGGAAAAGAATGGGAAAAGAATTGATCAGCAAGTGACATAGTACACATGAGTGGAAGTTGATGAAGTAAATCATATGATTATGTCTTGAATGTCTTTACTGCACATATCGGTCAACCTTTTCTCCCTTGAAAGTCAGCTGAAAGAAAGATGAACGGGATTTGATCGGGAGATCATGGGTCAACACAGCGATTCGTAGCGATCGACTGTTCCTTCCTCACGCGTCGATTGATTGAATGGGGTCTGAAAACGAAGAGAAAGGGGTCCGGAAAAGCAGTTTTTAGTAACTTTTCCGCGGTTCTCTCAACGTGGCTGTTGTTTAGGATACTAGAGCTTCCATTATACATCGAAAACTCAAAAACGAATTTCATCGCGAACGATACCTTTAAAGATGCCCGTATTTCGAGGGTGAAAAATTGGTGGACGAGTTGTCTCAGGCCTGTATTTCTCTTCATTCGCAATTGTTGCGCGAGAGCGAGCCAGAATAAGGAGACAGCCTGGCAGTGGACTGAAGAACGACGACTTGTTGAGGATGTATCCATCCATCGAACCGTTGTCGAGTTCGAAAATCTGGTAGGGGATCGGGCCTGCGGTGGTCTCTCATATCTCGCTAATTTGGAGGAATTGAGATTTCGTACTTGGCAGGTATTATATGGGAGTGGTCTACTTAACAATTAAAGGCAGCATACACGCTCAAAAATGATATCAATTCTATGGAATGAATCCAAGATCTGAAGCTGCTGATATTCAGAGATAACGAAAAAACCGGAAAAAAATCAACTGAAATGAAGATATAACGGTTCGTTCTACATTAGCCCAGAAGTGGACGAGTTTTACCGCATTGGCTGAAATAGCGGAGCTAGCGACAAATTCGTTGTGATGACGACGCTAATGTATTCGTACGGCCCTTTCTGGAACTCTTACGACGTTCGAAGCGTAAAAAATGAGCCAATATGACCGTAATCGAGCATTGATCATTGGTATTGAGGGGCGGAGCCTTCGTATCGGGCGCATGGAGCGGAGAGAAAGGGATTGATTTCTTGTGGACTCAATAAGTCTCAAACACGGTCATTTTAACTCGTTTTCAACTCTTACAACTTCGTGAGGGCTCTTCTAGGGCCCGTACAACCCTACTAATGTAGTTATCTCAACAACTTTTGCGAGCGTGTATGCTGCCTTTAAGTAGAAATCAAGAAATTCATTTCTGAGGGAGTTCTGTGCCTTTAATGCACCTAGGTAGATCGAAAACTACCAGTAACCTTTTTTAAACTCTAGAAAATCGAACACTTTCAGCCTAAGCCTTGTCCAAAGGGTAATTCGGGGCGCTGAACACGAATATGAGGTCCACTCTCAGTTTTTCAAAAGATTGCGGTAGGTTACTGTAGACAAATGATGCTTTACCTATTGTAACTTACAGTAATCCTCTCAGAAACTGAAAATCGACCTTACATTCGTGTTCAGCGCATCGAATAAAGGCTATAAAACGGCGTGCTGGTGCACAGCGGAGGTCAGAGACAGTGAGAGAGCGCATGACAGACGGAGGGAGCAGAATCGTACGCCCGGCTCGCGCCATGAGTCGTGAGCATTACGACGTTTTACAGAGGATAACTTCTTTAGACAAATTTTGAGCCGTAACTGTTTAAATTTCCGAAATCCAAAAAAGTGTACTTGTTGCACTCTTTTGGATTTCATATGCATCTGGGAAATTTACCAAAATTAAGATTGTTTCTTCCTACCTTTCCCACAAAACTCGACAGGCCACTTTTCGAGACTTCAGTTTTTGCAGGGATCAGTCCAAGGCAGGGATGAGAGGAAGTTTTCCCTGAATTTCGGACAACGGAAAGACCTTCTAATTTGTTTTCGGAATGAGAAATCGGAACGCTAAAATCCATCGGAAATCGGAATTAGGAAATCGGAAATTCATTTAGCGAAATTCTTAACCCTCCCCTGATGACTGTGCCTACCAAAAAACTTAGGAGACTGAATAATTTTCATGTAAACACAATCAACCTCGGCTTTGTGAAAAGCGAAGACAGACCTCGAATTTGAATTTAGCGCCCTCCCGAGATAACCTCTTGGGAATTTGGCAAGGAAAAGTGTAAAAAAAATTCTAATCACGTGAATATTTCGGATTTCTTTCGCATTTTCAGGCTTTTTTCGGGAATCGGAAGACCAAAAATCGTCGGAATTCGGAAATCTGCTCATCTCTGGTCCCAGGTCAGGGCATGTGGATCGAATCCACACCGCGGGTGTGGCTAAGGAGCAGTTCGGCTAGCACACGCGACGCGCGACGGAAATAACGCGGTGCGCGTTCATCGTCCTTGGGGCGCGTTGACCGAGGACCTTCGAAAAAAATAGTCGTTGTCCCATTGTAGCCGTCCCCCCTTATAATTTTTTGCATTTTTTAATGTTTTTTTGTTTATAATGTGCTTTTTTAGACGCAGTGCTTCTCATACCATCGCTTCAATGGAATTCGCACTTTGTATACAAGTTTTCTTAGAGTTCTTTTTGTTTGCTTCTTGGAGCGCAACGAGAGATGATGATATTGATTCCGACGCCGACCCTACGTCTGACACATCAACCTACATGAACAAAATGCAAAAAAAAAACGATAAAGAGGAACGGCTAAAATGGAACAAAAACAACTTTTTTGAGTGCCCTCGGTTAACGCGCCCCAAGGACGATGAGCGCGCACAGCGTTTTACCGTCGCGCGCGTCGTGTGTACCAGCCGAACTGCTCCTTAGCCACACCCGCGGTGTGGATTCGATCCACATGCCCCAGATCAGAGTTTTTCGAATGGCTTCCGAACAAGAATGTCAGTCGCGTGAACTTCAGGCTGTCTCAGTGGTTTACTTTTTTTGATGCGTACTTTGACCGAGTCGTTCCGTCGTACTGTGGTAGTAGTGCCCATAAATGTTCAAATAACTGACCACTGCTCGCCTTCGCTGAATTTCCACCAATATCGCCCTCTCCATCAATGATAATCACTGATGCATTGTGATTAAGTGCCGCTAGCGCTGCGGAAAGTCCGGCTAAACCACCTCCAACGACAATGACCGGCTCATCGGCGCAGAAAACATAAAATTGACCCATATAAAATCAGCCTGCCTGCATCCTGCAGGAAGCAAAAAATGGTGAATTACCTCGTCAACGGCGATCGCAGTCAGAGAACATATTATGCAGAGAATTGGCACGACCGGCATACTCCAGGAGTTGTCAGCCAAGAATGAAATCACATTCAGTAGCACATAAACGTATGTACACAACTGATATGGAGTTCGGCTACGAAAAAACGCATTGCACTTCTGTTGGCAGGGAATCGATACCTACAAGTAATCAGACGTGAATTTCTCGCAAACATGACGGAAGGTTATGATCCGAAGAATGTTCGATATCGTCACGCAGTGGCTGGAACCTCAGATCTTATGAGAAGAATCAGAAAAATAATGATTTCTTTGTTCTCTGATACTTAAAGGCACAGTACTCTTTCAGGTATAAATTTTGTGATTTTCATATCATTTTGTAGTACTTTTGACTCCTCCTGTATAACACGTGCCTGGTGCGAGATCTCAATTCCTAAAAATCCTACTAACTATTAGAGTGAGGACTTTTTAAAAAAAGACCGAACGAACGAATTTCAAATAAATTCGTTTATTTTTTATTCCGAACGAACGAATTTCGAATAAATTCGTTCATTTTTTATTTCGAACGAACGAATTTCGAATAAATTCGTTCATTTTTTATTTCGAACGAACGAATTTCGAATAAATTCGTTCATTTTTTATTCCGAACGAACGAATTTTGAATAAATTCGTTCATTTTTTATTTCGAACGAACGAATATTCGAAAATTCGAATGACGAATAATTTAAGCATCCATAGCATTATCGCGCAACTGCGAAGTGAGCGGCACTAACAAGTTGAATTCTTCTTCTAGAGCTTTATTTCCACTTACAATTGGGATTAAATACAAGACGACTCATCTCTAGGCCTGTACGGGCTACAACGCAAAGAATGCTACAAAATCAACTTTTCCTCTGTAGCTTAGCCTAAGGAGCTTATTCGAGGACCTTACTAACTTTGCCTGCCCCATAAGCCAGCGATATTGGTGGAGCCGAGCTCCATAGTTATCTCCATAGGGTGCTTTCGCCTCTATGGTTTAAAGGCAGTGTTCACGACAATCTTTGATTTTGAGATTATTCGCTATATCGATTAACTGGCCCCCGGGCAGATCCAGAATGACGTAAAAATTGAGAAAAACGCAACAGAAGTACGCGAAATCCTCAAGTATCACCACGCCTCTTAAGTATCACAGGAATTGTTTGTTGTGACAATGAAATCTTTTGTGGACGCGTCCTTTGCAATTCTTTACTCTCTATTGCTCCGTTCCTTCTTTAGAGTCCTAACTGATTCTGCTTTGCATGAAATATTCTTCTATTTTCGATTGACACAGTTTTCCAACGGTGACAACCACCATTAACATGTTTATCCGACCGGACAACTGGCCCATGTTAAAGAATAATGTCACTGAAATACGACGTTTTAATGCGTTTCTCGCCATTTCTTCGTAATTTTGGTAACACTTGGAGGCCAGCGCATTGTTTTATGTGAAAAACTCGCGGATGAAAATCATCGTGAACACTGCCTTTGAATGAGAGGCGCAGAGTTCTGCTGGAGCCAGCAACGGGGTTCGGCTCCACCGACCTGGCTGGCTTACTCTGAGAGAATCTTTTGCGCTAGTACCGTGATGCTCCCGTGATTCGCGTTCGTTCCGCGATAGTTACCCAATCGACTCATCCGTTGACATTCTCGTTCTCATACCGTGATAATACCGCGATCGTTGAGAGGTTTACGGCGCTAATACTGTGGTGCACTCGCGATGCGCGATGGTACCGTGATCGACTCCCCCCGCTCCCGCGTCCTCATGTTGTGCAGATTTGTAAAGCAGCGCGAAATGCGGCGAGGGCAATACCTTATAGCTTCGTGTTGATCTGATAGGCAACACTCGCTCGGGTGAAACATCGAGAGGGCCTGGATGCGGTACCATCAGAAGGCTGGAAGAATCTCGCGATCGTCCCGCGGTAGTTCCAAGCTCGGTTCGTCGCGGATCCGCGATGTAACGCCCCGAATATGTCAATGTATAAACGCGATTCGCCCTCAGGTTGAAACTGGTAGGATCTCGCAATCGTTCCGTGATAGGCCCAGGCTCGACTCCTCGCGGTTTTGCTATAGAGCATCGTGGGAGCATCGATGAACGAACGCGGTACACTCTCGGTTTGAGAGTGGCAGAATTTCGCGATCGTTGCGCGATAGGTCCATGCTAGAATCCTCTCGCTCCTACCAGAAACAGGAGACTCTATCCGTGAACAATCGCGGGGGATCCTCTCAGAGTATGGAGCGAGCAAAGTTAGGAATCCGAAATATCATTCGACGCAGAATTTCACGTAGATTTCAAAAACAACCCTCACCAGTTTAAAGAGTTATAGGCAAAAAACCGGTGTTTCGTAAAATGAATAAGGCTGAAGGATCGAGAATAGTTTTTCAAACTGGAAGCACAAGTTGACGCAGAATTCTATCTCCAAGCACAAAAAAGTTATGGACGAAGAACCGGCAGTGACACCCACACAATCTTGAAAATGACTTGCATGAGTGTTGGGTGACTTTCATTCTTTTTCGGGGCGCGTACTGGGGGGAGATCGGAGTACTGGGCGGAGTTTATTGCTCCGTCGGCCAATCGACAGACGTCTCTCCACCCCTTAAAGACAGTGTTCACGATGATTCTCGTTTCCAAGTTTTCCACTCAAAACCATGCGTTGGCAACCATGTGTTACCAAAATCACGAAGAAACGCCGAGAAACGCACTAATTCGTCTTATTTTAGTGACATTATTCTGTGGCTTGGACTAGTTGTCTGGTTGGATGAACATGTTCACGGTGGTTGTCACCGGTAAAAAATGGGACTAATAGAAAATAGAAGAATATATTGGGCAAAACAGTATTAGCTAGTGCCCGAAGGAAAGAACGGAGCAACACAGAATGGAGAATTGCAAAAGACGGGTCCACAAAAGATTTCATTGTCACAACGAACAGTTCCATTGATACTTAAGAGGCGGGCTGATACTTGAGGATTTCGTGCCCTCCTGGTGCGTTTTTCTCCGTTTCTTCGTCATTTCAGTTTTACTCGGGGGCCAAACAATCGATTTAGCGACTAATCTCAAAATCGAAGATTATCGTGAACACTGCCTTTAAGACGTGGGTGATTGGTCAACGGAGGGATAAACCCCACCCCCACGTATTCCAATCTCCTCCTGTGCCTCGGGGCGTTTCAACGGTTGTCACCGGTTTCCCCCAATGATGGAGGTTCCCCCTTCACCTGCCCAGAGGTGAGGGTTGGTGGAGTACATGGCTCCACCCAACGAAGCTATGGTTGGTGTTATCATTGCCCAGCGGCATGGAAAAATGGGAGTGGCCAAGTGCGATTGCCATATGGCTCCCCCTGTTAGAACCGCCCTAATAGCCTCATCAGACGGTGTGGGGAAAAAATTTAGTTCTTGCGTTCGGGAAAATGGAACAATGGAGTAATGAAGAGACTGACATCAGTCTTGAAAGGTATGTCGATTCCTTCATACATTAGAGCTGATTTTCATATTTTTTGTTAAACCAGCTCGGGTATTCAAATTGGAATAAAGTTCGAATATTCACCGCTGCGAATAAACGAATTCGAATAATATTCGAATAATCACCTTTCCCGAATAGTCGAATTCGAATAATATTCGAATACTCACCTTTCCCGAATAGTCGAATTCGAATAATATTCGAATATTCACCTTTCCCGAATAGTCGAATTCGAATAATATTCGAATATTCACCTTTCCCGAATAGTCGAATTTGAATAATGTTCGAATTTTCACACTTTTCGAATATTCGAATGTTCGAATAAAAATTCGTTCGAAAAATTCGAATAATTATTCGAACTCGAATATTCGGTCCTCACTCTACTAACTATATCTGGCTAAGTGTGTGTGACCATCTGTGTGTGTGTGAGAGAGTGACCGGAAATTAGTCATCGTCACCCGTCGTTAACAATTGACACCCGACTGTCACACCCACTGTCCACGCATGCAGCGGTGGTCATTGACCTCGCTTTCGTGTCAATCGACAAACAAGAGCACAATCAGATCTGAGTGTTGTTCTACTGCGCATATTTTGCTTCATTCGTGCCTATTCCTTTGAATATTCTGGATAGACAGCTTTCTGGGATGAGCTCAAGAACTGAGCAGGGGCGGTATGCCCGAACGCTGTGAAGAAGGTCGGGGAGCCGCTCCGCGTTCTATGCGCGCAGCGTCGAGTCACGGGACGGCCCCGAAGTGCATGGCGTGTATTAGTGTAACGCAGACGTGAATGCTCATTTCACCAAAAACTCTACGCGCGGATTTTCTGTCATCCCAGGGACGTTTGCTTCCAATTATTGAGATGCACGGGATAAAAAAAAGTACCAGAGAGCGACTGGGATGACAAAAAATAGCTGTTTGGCGTATAGCTTGCTGCAGAAGGTGCATTTACGTCCGCGACACACCAATTTACGTCATAATTTTCGGGCCGTCCCGTGGCTCGACGCCGCGCGCACAGGACGCAGAACGGCTCCCTGACCTTCTTCGCAGCGTTCATGCATGTCGCCCCAGGACATCAATCTACCCCGAAAAGTTCACCAAACCATGGAAAAGTGTGACATAACTTTCTCTGCATATTCTCTTCTTTCAAATCTGTGTCAGACTGCGAAGGGTTATGCGTCGCATTGCAAAATTTCCCTGCGTGAGCTTGATTGAGCACAGTGTAACTGGTTCCCGTGAAATCATACAGCAGCGCGCGAGTTTTTTTTTTGCAAAAACGCTTTTTGTGACGTTTTTTGCCCATGCAACTGTAAGCAATATTGCCGCGACTTCGCCGCAACTCCTCCGGTTTGAAACCTGCCGGAGGAGCTGCGGGAGAGATGCGAGGTAGAACCGCGGACGATTCTTTATTGACCAAATCGCGGTAGGGTCGCGGTGGAGTTCCGAGGGAGTCCCAGTAAAGTACCGAAAGCGTTATCGAAGGAGAAGTCGCGTCAAAGCCGCGGAAGAGTCCAGGGTTGCTTGGGAGTCGCGGAATGGTCCGGTATCGCCAAGGAGTCGTGGGGCTGCAGCGGAAGAGTCACGGCAATATTTCTCAGATAAAGCGCCACATCGCCATATCTCGCTTCGAAATTGACGAAATGGAATTTCGAGGCAGTTTGCGTGTTCCTCTCAGTGAGGCAAATGTAAAGAGTTATTGCGACTGCGCTATAATGTTGAAAAAGGTGTGTTTTTTTCTTCAAAAATTCATGTCGACCACAGGTCAGAAAATGAAAGATTTCTGCTATCATGGTCATCTGACCAGTTCATAGTGAGGGATTTGTTAGTGCAAATATGCATTTTTTGATGCACTTCTTGAGTTTAATCTATTAATTTCGAATACTATCGTATAAGGCTGAATGAAAGCAATTTAGAAATTGCTTCAAAATTGGAATCGGACCACATTGAAGCAAGTTATGGCGATGCAGCGCTTTGTGAGCGCAAAAAACACCGCAAAATGCTTTTCTGCGAACAATTGTGCGGTACTGTACCTCAGGGGTAAAATTCGATATTATAGTCCGCCCACCGTGTGTAGCAACCTTGCCAAGCGCGAGATCTCAATTCCATCAAGCAAAAGAGAAACTACTAAAAGCGTATTTAAGCGTTTCGACCCCGAAAAGGTGACCAAATTTTTTCAAATGGAAAAATTAGTTTGTGTGGCGATGCTCGAAAGCAAAATGTACAATAGCAGAGCTCTTGATTCCCTTTCCGGGGCGGTGTGTGCAGTTAGGCTTTTGGGCGGGGCCGACTTTTTTCGTTGAAGTTTCTCTCTTATTAGAGCGAATTGAGATCCCCCGCTTGGCAGGGTTGCTATTCACGGTGGGCGGGCTATAATATCAAATTTTACTCCTGATGTTGCACTGTGCCTTCAAGGCTGTTTAGCACAACGAGGCACTGCTCTGCAATTCCATAGATTCTAAAGCACGCCCACAAGTACGCAACGAAGCGGCGTGGGTGTGCCCCTTGTAAGCGAGATATAAGCGACCACCAAGGGCCCGACCCTTTCATCCACCACCACAGACCACACCCCCTTTCTTGATCGTCGAACTCAATAGCGGCTAGATGGATGCATGAAATTATAAGGCGTCGGTATTCTCCGCTTTCTTGCCGGTCTGTCTCCTCACTCTGGTTCGCTCCCGTGCAGCGACTGCGAATAAAGAGAAACACAGGCCTGAGACAACTCGTCCACATAATTTTCGCCCTCAAAATATTTGCATTTTCGAGGAGCCATAACTCCGTTCGTGGGGGGGGGGGCATTGAGCGATTTCAGAGATATCATTGTGATCAGCGTTCGATTCTCTCCAAGATAAGTACAAAACCTGAGAAATCTCCTGGGTGTCCTGGGCTTTTAAAGGTATTGTTTGCGCGTCGAAAGCAAGGTAGGGTTATGAGGTTGGAAGGGGTCAAAGGCACAGTCCATTCTTAGTATCGCGTTTTCAGTTTTTCTGCTCAACTTGAAGACATTTTCACTTTGATCGCACAGGTGTCACCAGAATTGCCCAGAATCCACTACGAACAGAGTTATGGTCACTCAAAAAATGCAATTTTGAATAGCTAGAATTCCGTGGACGAGTTGTATCCGGGCTGTAATTTCACGTCATTCGCAGCCATCGCACTGCGGTAGGTCGCAATATAAAGCTGGACAATTAACAAATGGAAGAAAATACATAGATCTTGAACAAAATTCATCGCGCGCCTCGTCCGTATTGGGGTTGAGAACCTGTCGGTGGGCGTTACCCAATGTTTCTTTTCTGGGGGCGTGGTCGACTTTTTCCTCGCGTTTTCTCGATTATTTGAGTGAATTGAGATTTCGCGCTTGGCAGGGTTGCTATACTTGTCGATCGGACTATAATATCAGAAATCGCCCCTGAGGTTGGAGTGTGCCTTTAAAAATGAAGATCCACCACCAGTCCTCACCAGTCAGCTAGCACTTTTTCATAGAATGTTGGTGCGATCGTCAAACAACATGAAAAACAGTTGCGGCACAAACTCCACATGCAGAAAAACTTCAAAAATGACGGTGACAAGGTCTCCAAGGGCAGAAAAACTTACAAAACCATTTAGGCCGAAATTCAAATTCATATTTACAATTTGTTTTTCATTACAAATGAAGGTTTTTATGGACCTTTTCGGCATATTTTTCATTAGAGAGGCCAAGCTACGCAAAAACGTGAAGGAATAATATAAGGTTTTCTGCGCAAACGATGCCTTTAACCCTGGTAAAATTTTACAAAGAGTCATATCTGTGTTATTTCCTGCTTATCCTCAGGTCGAATGTGCATGTGCACCAGGCCTTTAGCATTCTGTGCCGGATACGTAACGAAATTTTCGAAGCAGATTACCCAACCAAACGACAATGACTGATTAACGAAAGTCACTTCTTCACGAATTATGACGCGGATAGGTTCGGTGATGAGCGGCCACCCATCCTGAAAACACCACACTTGTCTACAAGAACGCTTTCAGTAAGCTGGCTGATTGGGTATTTTTGCCGTAAAATTGAATGCGTCTACGCTGCTGATCGCGGACAAAACAGCTGATAAGAAGGCAACTAATGTTTTTTGTCCCATTTTATTCCGTCCACGATCTTGTTGCAACACTTCCAGCAGCTAGGAGGTCCAATTTTCGATAGGAGGCTGGGAATGAATGGAGCTTGCTCTTACTGAACTCAGAAATCGATAATATTACTTGGAGAGGCACTTCGAAATCGCGGTCTACATACTTAATTTGCCGCGTAGCGCAAATTGGGCGTGGGCTCGCTAGGGCCGTGGAGACCAGGCAGCGTAATGTGTATCTGCAGTCAAACAGCACAGGTGGTGCGGGGAAGTACTGGACCTTCAAGGATTCTTACTCATGACACGTCACCGAACGGTAGTCGATATTATCGATTTTCGCGTTTATGCAACGTCGCGGTCGGTGATTGTCGCGCGGCGTAATTGGCTTTAACGCGAAACTCCTGGGTTTGGGGAAATTCGAGTTAACTGACATGTCCTAGCATATTCGTTTCTGTCCTGCGCTCATTTTATGTCACCAAAAACAACCGTTTTCTCGTAAAAGTCTCCTTCAGAGTGATTTTCACGCATTCGTCGCGCGCGCGCGACACTCAGCGGACCGTGACGCGTGTGCACGCGAGAGAGCGATGCAATGGAACCAGTTTCACTAGTTACTTTGACTAGTTTTTTTTAGTGACCTCCACCGCGGTAGTTCATGATCATTTTCTTTTTGAAAGAAGCGGTGATCCGTCTGCTACGTATCTGCTATCTCAATGAAAAGGGTGCTATCGCAAACAGGGAGGGGCTTTACCGGCCTGCCGATGTCAAGTCTCCGCGCTTTTCTACGCTGCCGACTTCAAGTGTCCGAGCGTGTAATGTGAAGTTCGGTGCGATCACACTCAGTACTTTTGACTGACGCCTCGGCTGGAGCACGTTGCTCGAACGTTTTTTTTTCTGTCTCTCGGTTACTGTTCGTTCGAGCTCTACACGAAAAAAAAAACGTAAATAGCTATTTTTTAGATGCTCATATTATCCATACAAAAGCTTTTTGGAAAATTTTAGAAGAGGGGATCTGATTTTTTTTACACTCTTTATCGTATCATAATGAGAATCGCAAAAAAATTGCGTTCAAACCATCTCGATTCTGAGGCGAGCGGCCTCTCATACGTGGAACTATCGCAGCACGGGGGGGGGGACTTCGCCACCGCACTTGGTCACGCCCATTTTTCCGTGTCGCGGCAAGTCTTCCAATTTTGGAAGGGGCAGGAAAACCCTGAATTGGTGTTCTACTTTCGCGACGGCCCTGAAAAAATGGGTATGGCCAAGTGTGATGGCCAAGTGCCCCCCTGCTGCGATAGTACCTCAAATACAATCAAAAACTGCAAACAATAGCGAGGAAGAAGATGTTCAGACTCCCTCATACATAAAAATCCAATATGAACGGCGCTGCTGGGCTGGGTTTTGGATTACGGTAGCGTGTCAGTTGTGGGAACACGGCTGCCGCTCGTTTTTCTACGCCTAAAATTATTTTGACTTTTTTAGCGTACGAATGTTGTCTTCATTGCGTTGTTTGCATCTCTCTGATTGTTTTATGTTGTTACATCTTGCGAGTTGTTAAAAAACCAATGTGTATTGAGTTTTCTCTGACAGGAGCAGGTTTGAGTCCTTGTTAGAGTCATCCAGGACTCCGCACCCGAATGCGTACGCGGCATGGGCCGGTGAGCGTCGCGCGTGGCGAACGCGGAAAACACACCATTGTGTATAATGGTTTTCAGCCTCTCTTACGAGAAAACGGCTGTCGTTTGTGACAGGAAATGAGCTTCAGAACATGCCAAGTCACTACATTTTACCCGAAATGAGGGCATGTCGCGTTGCCGCCCATTTCGCTGCGCGCGACGCTCACCGACCGCGACGCGGCCCGTTTGGGTGAACAATGTTCGCTCGCCAAGTCTCGTAGGTACAGATTTGCATCCAGTGTCAGGCGTGTTTTTCGGCAGCTGGTTGGCCGCAGTTCTGTTGTCAGGCGGGGTTATTGGCAACTGGCTGGCCGCAGTCACACCCTGACAGTTTATGTAAATGAGAGCCGAAAAATATATCAAACAAATTTCAATGTGGTTTTGTACAATATTTTACCTCGAAAACAATCGAAAAGTCGAGTTTTTTTTCAAATAATCGAATATATAATCGTACCTGGCTAATAAATTCTTCGAACAAGGACATATTTGAAAAAAAAATCATGTACTCCAATTATTCGAGTGTTCGAAAAATGCAGTCGTTTGAATTCATTTGACATTCTAAAAATCATTCATTCATAAATCCGAGGTTTCGAAAATTTAGATACCTAAACGTTTGGAGAAACAGAAATTTCGATTAAGTTTCGAGTTACGGACAGCCATATCCTGAATATACATAATTTTTCTGCTCGAGACTGCACCTTGTGCCTTCAGGGCATTCGAAAAGTATCCAGCCTTGGGGGTTCGCACATTGTAAGTGAACTGAAAACGCGTTTCCGGTGACGAGATTTAAAGTGCTATCACAGTAAGCAACGCTCTTGAGACAGTGAATCATCGTTCGTTTCCCAGCCGTGCAAAATTTTAGGCCCCTGGTGGGATCGAACCTGTGAAATCTGGATCGCCCAAAAATGCATCTTATAGTGTACGGATTCTCAAAGCTTGTAGTAGTGAATGACGCAAATATTAAAATCATTTTCACGATTATCCTTCTTATCATCATCATTGTTATAAATACAAGAATAAATATTATAGTCATTATTACTATTAATATTATTATTATTATTATTATTATTATTATTATTATTATTATTATTATTATTATTATTATTATTGCTAATATTGTTATTATTATAACCATTTTTTACACTAACAGTTTGGCTTTTGTTACACTCCCTACCCGCTGAAGGAAGCCCATCCTGGTTCCGGGTCGACGGTCCGACCCCCTCCACCGGACGTCAAGGGGTCCGACCCTCCTCCTGCGATGCATCACAACCCTCGTCGTAGCATGGTTCAGCAGGTCGTTGTGGCGATTTTTGTCGAGGCTACGACCCCCCCCCCCATTTTCCTTTTTTCGAAAAAATTCCCAAAATTTTGCGACCTCTGGGACCAAAAATTTTAAAAGCTTTATTTAGTGTCTAATTGTTAATTTTGTCAAAAAAGTGCCAATTTTCTGAACAACTTCTCTGTATATAATCTGCTTTTATATTGTTGAAAATGCAGACACTTCGCGCGCGACTGACTATTCCTGCCTCGTTTTACTGTGCTTCTCTGGGCCAAATCCCGGTCCGCAAATGCGTCTCGACACGCTTTGCGGCCGCGCGCAATCGAGTCGGAAGAGTTTCCAGCGCCGCAGCCGCCGATCTGTTTTTAAAACCTAGGTGGGTTTTAAAAACTGGAAAGTAAACGAAATTGGAGAAGACGATAAAAAAAACCATATCGAGTCTGCTTTGGCGCTGGAAACTCGACTGACTCCAGCGCGTGCGACTGCAAAGCGTGTCGAGACGCAATAACGGGCCGGAATTAGCCTAGATAAGCACAGTACCTTACCATGTGGTGATAAAATCCTATTTTTTCCAGAAATTTTACGACCCCTCCCCAAATTTTCATTTTTTTCTCCAAATTTCCAAAAATGTTACGACCCCCCGTTGTTTCCACTCCCAACGCTGCTCAACCCGGCGTCGTAGTCTAGGGTCTAATACAAAACAAAATTTTTGGTCTGTGTGGAAGATAGACTTTCGAAGCCTCTAAACTTTAATATTTCTCAGTTCTGGACCGTTCCACTGCTGATCATACTTGAAACCGAGAGCTCTCTAGAAATGCACTAGTGTTTATCATAAAAGTAAACAACGATTTCTGAGGAAAATACATTGAATGAAATCTTCTTGTTCTCGAAAACATGGATTCTACCGAGTATGGTGGGTCTATCCGCGAAAGGGATAGCTGTGGACCACTCAGCAGCCGGCGCGCCTGACGCGTGCGTCGATCGATCACCACATTTCTCGTGGGCACACACAACGCAGCGCAGGCTGCTAAGGTGTCCGCAGCCATCTCTTTCGCGGCTACCCCAACAATATCATGTTCTTTCGCGCTTTCGCATAATGGCCCGAATAGAGTTTTGCCGCTGAGAGGCTCGGCAGTATGCAGTCAAGGAATATCGATCCTGCGGCGCCGCACGATCGATTCTCCTCCATTGCATGTTGCCGCGCCTTTCAGTGGCGGGACTCTATTCGGACCCTAAAGGCCAGCTTCCCGATAGAAATGATTATTGGGTTTTTCTCATGAGCGTGTTTATCTGTAATACGGACTATATCCTTTAATATTGCTAATCATTCCTCGCTCTGCGATTTCTCGTAGTTATGTATTGCAGGCGTACCGCATTTTGACCGCATGGACGAGTCTACAACGACGGCGAAGGAGGAACTCAGCTTCGAGGAAATTTTCGCCTTGTTTGCCAGTGTCGAAGGCTTATTTGAAGTAATTTTGTGCACGTTTTCGTTGTTTTTTTTTTGAAATTTGAATCAGAGACGCCATGCAGGGAAGCGCTCTCCTTCCACTCTATAATACGCCCACATGTTAGCTCGGAGCGTATTTTTACCCCTTGCATTCGGGAGTGTCTCTGGCACCTGTTCAGACTCTCGCACAGACATGACGCAATCGATATAAGGGGCTGGGCAGAGTCGCATCGCGGCGCGGCTTTATGATGAGCTGTCGTATCTACTGATCGCCGCTATCAATCGATATGGTAGCCCTATCTGCGCCGCGCCGCGCGCCGACTTTACTCTGCTCAGCCCCTAACGTCCGTCGTCTTTGCAAAATGCTGCATGAGACTTCAAGCTACGACTTCATTTCTGGAGGTCTTCAGAAGGCCACCATGATAGTCTGGCGAAGGTTAAACTGAGCCGTCTTCCCCCGTCCTTAGAAATCGACCGCCGCCATCCTGATCGATAGGCATCTACATCATGCAAATAGGGCTAAAAAAGTTCACCCATTGTGGCCGGACTGAACACGCCTGTGCCGTCCGTGGTCTTCCCTGTTGATATGCATGTAATGCATTGCTCACTCAGGCCGAAAACGCCAATGACGGCTGAGTCCCGCCTTCATCGGACTACTATGGGGCCTAAGTGAGCAGTGTATGGCATGCGTATTGACCGGGGAGGCCCTGGACGGTTCAGTCGGGCCTGAGTGAACCACAACGGGGGTGTTTTTCGGCATAAGGTTCCGTCATAGTCGACCGATCAGCTGTAGCCATCCCAGTCAATAAACATCTTGCGAGTCGGGTGTAAACAACCCTCCCGTTGTGACCGGACTGAGCCTGCCATAGTGCGCTGAGTACGCCCGCGTAATCGATGGACATGCAGCCGGCCCACTTGGGACGGCATAGGATTACTAGAGACAGGAGAGGAATGCTCAGTCCCGCCTTCATCGGACTACTGCGGGGGCCTGAGTGAGCAGTGTACTGCATGCGTATTGACCGGGTAGGCCACGGACGGTTCAGTCGGGCTTAGTTCACCCGCAAAGAGCTAAATTTCGGCTTGAGGTCCCATCATAGTCGATTGATTGGCTGCATCCATCCCAGTCGATAAATATCAAGCGAATCGGGTGTAGACAATCTACCCGTTGTAACCGGACTGAGCCTGCCGCAGTGCGCTGAGTACGCCCGCGTAATCGATGGACATGCAGCCGGCCCACTTGGGACGGCACAGGATTACTAGAGACAGGATAGGACGGCTCAGTCCCGCCTTCATCGGACTACTGCGGGGGCCTGAATGAGCAGTGTATTGCATGCGTATTGACCGGGGAGGTCCTGGACGATTCAGTCGGGCCTGAGTGAGCCACAACGAGGGGACTTTTCGGCATAAGGTTCCGTCATAGTCGACCGATCAGCTGTAGCCATCCCAGTCAATAAACATCTTGCGAGTCGGGTGTAAACAACCCTCCCGTTGTGACCGGACTGAGCCTGCCATAGTGCGCTGAGTACGCCCGCGTAATCGATGGACATGCAGCCGGCCCACTTGGGACGGCATAGGATTACTAGAGACAGGAGAGGAATGCTCAGTCCCGCCTTCATCGGACTACTGCGGGGGCCTGAGTGAGCAGTGTACTGCATGCGTATTGACCGGGTAGGCCACGGACGGTTCAGTCGGGCTTAGTTCACCCGCAAAGAGCTAAATTTCGGCTTGAGGTCCCATCATAGTCGATTGATTGGCTGCATCCATCCCAGTCGATAAATATCAAGCGAATCGGGTGTAGACAATCTACCCGTTGTAACCGGACTGAGCCTGCCGCAGTGCGCTGAGTACGCCCGCGTAATCGATGGACATGCAGCCGGCCCACTTGGGACGGCACAGGATTACTAGAGACAGGATAGGACGGCTCAGTCCCGCCTTCATCGGACTACTGCGGGGGCCTGAGTGAGCAGTGTATTGCATGCGTATTGACCGGGGAGGCCCTGGACGATTCAGTCGGGCCTGAGTGTGCCACAACGAGGGGAATTTTCGGCATAAGGTTCCGTTATAGTCGACCGATCAGCTGTAGCCATACCAGTCAATAAACATCTTGCAAGTCTGGTGTAAACAATCCGGCCGTTGTGACCGGACTGAGCCTGCCACAGTGCGCTTAGTACGCCCGCGTAATCGATGGACATGCAGCCGGCCCACTTGGGATGGCACAGGATTACTAAAGACAGCAGAGGACGGCTTCTTCCGGCCTTTGGCCGACTATGACGAAGGCTTAAGTGAGCAGTGTATTGCATGCGTATTAACGGGGGACGCCACAAACGATACCAGTGGGCTCAATCCCCTTACAACGGGTACATGTCTTACACCCGATTCGCATAGTATAGATGCTTATCGACCAGGCTGCTACAGTCGGTCGACCGACTATGACGGAACCTCAGATTTAGGTACGGTGCCTCAGAGAACTTCCTGGATGTTTGGCAGGTTACACTGTTTACCTTTCTGAGATGTAATCTTGTATTCTTTCCGAAATCGGAGTGCCTGAACCCTAATCCTTGATCCCGATTGGAGAAAAAAAAAGAGTTTTCCACCTACCTTGAACCTCTCACCTCGGAGCGGTTCTGAAACTATGGTTCCGTGTATGCGGCCCCCTTACGTGAGGTTTACCGAGATTGCTGTACCCTGGTTTTTCGCCCTGAGGTGCGGGGCAAAAAGGGAATGTTCCCTCCTATAATCTGATGGAAATTGCCGCTTGAAAATTGAGACATGTTGTAGACGTTGTGAACCGACTGCATTTAACCAGAGCGTTCTCTTGATGAATTGGCTTTTATTCATTCAGCCGCCCCAGCGTCAAGGCTTCATTCCATTTCAGGATGAGCAGAATCAGAGTGATGCATTTGATGGGTTGCTTTCGAAGGTCAGTGAATTGCCCGCACTGTTAGCTAAACGACCCCGCTATCTACGAGAGAGAAAACAGCTAGAAGGTGAATGAATCTGTTTATCACTAGGATAACAGTGTTTCCCATTGTTTCTCCTGACTATCAGTTGCTCAAATTCCGTCCTTTAAGAGTGTCGTGCGGAGTCGGATGAAATCAGTGCGCGACTTTCGGAACTTAAACAAAAGAGGGAACTTCTCAAGAAACAATGTGAGGAACAGGAAAAAATGATTGAGCCAATAGAGATGAAGATAGCTGAATCTCTTGCTAAAGATGAACGTGAGTATTTTTTCTTAAACATCAGTTTCAGGTAGAGAGATCCCTGATTTTTTGTGTGAGTCCCTGGAAGTCCTACGACGATCGACTTGTGTCACACCTTGTGCAGGAATAATGTTATCTGCCCCCCCCCCCATCTGCTCATTGGCTGTCGAACAGATTTTTTCATTGGAGCAGGCTTTTCGCGCTAGCCTTCCAATCTTCTCAGAAAGCATCAAGATCACAATTTTGCAGAATTTTTAGAAGTTGATTTCAAGGGTAGAACAACTCTATTAACATGTGTAACGGGTTTCGGTATAGATTGCCTGGACAACTTTGAAATGTATCTCTGAAGAATTACCCCCTATAAAACGTCGAAATTCACATCACTCGAGGCGCGAGCGGCGCGCGCGACGCCTCGGTCTCTGTCTGCCCTACGCTCTCTCACTGTCTCTAACCTCCGCTCCACACCGGCACGCGTAGGAACCAAGTGAATTCCGCCGTTTTATAGCCTCTATAGTGAAAATATTAACCATTCCGGCCAATCTCAGTCTGGCCATTCCGGATGAAATGGACTTTAATGGAACCGTTTCCGGCGAAGAATCCGATTGCGGTCTTCCCAACTGCCTGAAACCACTCTGAAAAAAAGTTATACGCCTTTTTCTATACCTGCCGGTAAGGTTAGGGTAGCACTTTAAAAATTTCTTAGGGTACCCCCTATCGCCATGTTTTGACTGCAACTGGTCGCTGCAGCCATGCAAGGAACAACTGTTCCTCTTTCATCGCGCGTAATGGAAAGGCACTCAAATTGTGATCGTTTCGTGGCAAACGTCCTACATCGCTGGGCCGCGGCGAAAAACTGCTTTGTTTTACTGCATCGCTGATAGAGAAGCGATTCTCGATGGTCGCTGATCATCGCTCAATCGCTGCCATTATGGCAGCGAGGGAGCGATTGCCAGCGAATGACACGTTTTGTCTAGTGAGCATTAACTCTTTCACAAGACAAGATCAGTGTTTACGAGTCCAAACGTGTTATTAATGACGACCAGCCATTAATTTTGCACATTGATTGAATTTCTTGGATCATCCGTAAGGCTATGCACTATGAACGAAATCGCTGCCGCTGCCAGATCGCTGCAATAATCGCTGCAATGACAACAAACAGCAGCGATGCAGTCAAAACATGGCTTACGGAATTTCCAGGGTATTTTGAAAAAGAAATTCTGATTTGGCTCAAAACATAAATGTAGTAGTAATCAAGGGTGCTGAACACAAATCTGGAGTTTGCTTGCGGAAATTTAAAGGTTTGCTGTAGGTTACGGTAGGTAACATGCCATTTAGGAGTCGAAACCTACCTCAATAATTTGAAAATCGACAAATGTACGTTGCATTTGTGTTTACCACCCCAAATAACCCCCGCATACAAATTTTGAGCCAAGTCTGAGACTTCACCAAACTACGGTATACATTTTGTAATCTACCGTGATCTGCCCAAAATCGATATTCGGACATCAACTTCGTGCTCATATGCTCTAAACTACATATGGAGTTATTTGCACAGTTCAACATTTGTTTATTTTTAGAATGGGAAAACGATAATACAGCAGTCATGGCTCTCATCGCTAGACTTGAATCTGAGCGTTCGAGAATGATTCTCGATAAGGCGAACGAAAGTCTCGCAAGGTGGCTAGTTCTCGAATTTGATAGTGCAGGGCTATAGTCTGCGAAAGTTGTTTCAAATAATGCTACCTTTTTATTCTCTAGGCTGAGCGCAAAGCTCTCTGAGAAACTCTCTTTGGAGCCGACAGTGCCAGTAGCTGATGAGCCGGCAAAGCCAGTAGCCGAAGAAGGTATGCTTTGGAGTTTATGTATTCGTATATAGTCAGGTCCATGGTTTGCCTCCCTAAGAAGAAACATTCAAATCTCATTCGCGGCTGGCGCGGCGGTCGCTTGCGCCGGCCCGCTAATCGAATGAGGTCGAGAGAATAACGCAGCTTATTAGCTTCTCATATTGCCAGCCGCGGGTGATATTCAAACCGCCCGTGCCGGCCGCGGTTGAGATCCTAATCTTTTTTTCTTGAGGAGGCAAGCCACGGGCCTGACTGGACCTCCTACTATCTTTCCCTCAAAATCGCATTTGTTTTTTTTTATACAACGTTTGAACTGAGTGGGGCAGTTGGCAAAGCTTGAGATCATAATGTTACCTTTTCACGACCAAGTGTACTGTGCTTATCTGAGCCAAATTCCGGTCCGCGATTGCGTTTCGACACGCTTTGAGGCCGCACGCTCTGGAGTCAGAAGAGCTTCCTGCGCCGCAGCCGCCGATCTGCTGACTCTAGGTGGGTTTTGGAAACTGGAAACTAAGAAAAATTGGAGAAAATTGTGTAAAAAAGCCACATCGAGTTGGCTTGGGCGCTGGAAACCCGACTGACTCGAGCGCGTGCGGCTGCAAAGCGTGACGAGACGCAGTTGCGGCCCGGAATTTGGACCAGACAAGCACAGTACCACCGATGGGACACGCGTTTCAAAATTCGACTTCTCCCCCACAGGAACGAATTTCCAAACTTACTCATGTTCAATGTGCTTACTAATCGTAGACTCGACTACGGAAGTCGTGGTGCTCCGGCGGCTTCACAATGTTCAAACTTTTGTGAAAATAGCTGGGGCTCAATAAGAAAAAGTCGTTGCAACAATAATTTTTCGTGCTCATTATGAGTTCTTTTTTCTTCTTTTGCTGCCCGTTAGTAGCCTTGACAGTGGAAAACCTTAGATATACGTCCTATTCACTTGGAGACGTGCCACTATTATGATTACACCTACCATGACCCCGAAACGTCGACTTCCTACTATTTTATTCTCTTAACCCACCATGACCAAATCCAAACGATAAAAAAATCAAAATCAGATATCGGGTTTCTGAATCAAATTCAAAGAAACTCCTTCAAAGGCAGTGTTCACCATAAGTCTGGTTTTTGAGTTTTTAGGGTGAAATGCTACGCTCGCAGATGCTGGAGGGGGCAGGGTCGACGAAAGCAGCGAAAGCGGGCCAGAAATCGATAAAAAAGGCCGCAAAGTGAAGATTTCGTTAGCCCTGTACGCCTGCTTAGCCCACCCCGCCCGCCCGAGCTTGTTGCGGCGCTGACGTTTTCGATGGCAAATCGCCAATCAACTCTGCCACGTCCAGCTTGATCGATTCGCGCACGTTTCGCCATTAGTGCACGCTTGCGGATACTGGCAGGGCGCGTAAGCTCGTCCGCACCTTGAACCTTTACGTTGGTTAGAAACCTCTTTCTAGCTTATTCTGAGCGCTTTTCTTCGCTGTTTCATCACTATTCGATAGCTCGCTACCCAACAACCTATTTGTTGTGTCGAATTCGACTATGATACTAATCGTGAACACTGCCTTCAAGTGAATATCACAGGATCAGTAGTGGCAAAATAATATATCCACTTGACCCTGCCGTGACTTCAGGCAGCTGTTTCTTTTGATAGAAAGAGTTCCATGAACGAAATTCCTGGTAGAATGTTAACCGCATTCTTAGCTTTACTTTAAACATGAAGAACGAAAATCGATTTTCGGTTGCGTACCATTCGAGCTCGCGTGTCCCACCGGTGGGACACTTTATATGTCAACGCAATATTACACTCGGTCCGAACTTGCAGTAACGCAAAATAAGGTGTGGTCGTGAATGGATTGCTTTGTGGCCTGAAAAAGGTGTTTTCCACTCGACCGTCTAGAGCGATTAACAAAGGCACCACGACAATCGTGGACAATCGGAAAATGATGATTCTTTCTTTTGAGAGATCCTTGCTTTTAAACGTATTGTTTGAAAATCTCTCATTTTTGGAGAGTTTTTGACAATAGAAAAGCGAGAAGAATCCTTGAACCTAGAATCCGCCCTAATGAGACAGTTTGTTCATGCGGGCTTGTTGATCGAATGCATGGAATGGGATTAACCTAGTGGTATACCCTGTTTATCTCGAATTGCACAAAACACGGTCCGCCACTGGCCCTCTATGCACCGTAGTGCACGCCAATGGACGCGGTCTCGGCCAACACCGGTGGACATGCGCATGCATACGCCAGTGCCGCGACGGTGCAGTGGCAGGGTTGGTGGTTGAGTGGCGGCGGCACTGGCGTATTGATTCGCATGCCCACCGGGGTCGGCAGAGAACGCGTCCATGAACATGCAATACGGTACTTAGAGGGCCGATGGCGGGCCGTGTTTGTGAATTTTGGGATAAACAGAGTATAGCTGCGCGTGGCAATTTAAGCCAGCCGAACTGTCTCTAGGCGCCTTTCATTCTGCGCATTCGATCGACAAATCCTCACGTGGTCGGCGTGCGTGTATAGCAGCAGTTGCGAAGCCATTTTTTGGACGAGCGTTCCCACGGCTGCAAGCAGCTGACTGGATTATTGTTCATCATCCGTCAAATCTACCTGCTGATTGATTTGCGAGTCCGAAGAATGCCTTCGCGACGGCCGCTCCACTCGCACGCCGACCGCGTGAGTGGATGATCTCATGCGGACAGACTTTATAGAGTGTAATGTGCGACACAATTTCAGACGTTCGAGTTTTTGGTGTTTGTGTATTACACATAACACACCAAGACAGGCGTCAAAAAAGAACTCGAATTATTTGGGAATTTTCGAGCGGTTCCTTTCTGCACAGTTTGAGTGTTTAGAGTGGCTTGTGGGCTTTTTAGATCACAACCTCACAGATCCACCTGCCCAAATTAGTGATAGAATCGAATACAGTTTTTTCCGCGCGTACGCTGTCTTTGAAGCCGTTCGCTGAGGGCTCGATATTCCATTGGACGAGGAAAAGTTCAGCATGTGAATTTCGTGATCATAATCGATAGATCATGGTCAAACATCTACTAGCCCGAAATTTGAGATGCTTCAAATTGTTTTCTGGCCCACTTTTACCCGCGTCAGGGCGCAACATGAAAGCCCTCAAAATTTATAATAAATTCGAATAAATCCATTTTTAATATGTAAACAGTGAAAATTAAGTGTATCGGGCGTGAGGAAACAGAATCTCAACTCTTAAAGTTTTGCCGCTATCGCAGAATTCGTCTAAAAGCTGCCTAGTTTTGTCATTTTCTTCACAGGATCGACAGCGCTAGATGAGGGGCAGTCATCCGAGCGAGCAGGGTTCTGAAAAGGAATAAGCCTGAATATTGATATAACAAGTCTGAATTCGTGTTCAGAGCCCTAAATTACCCCTACTTTTAAGTTTTGAGCTGTTTTCGATAGCTTTTGAGAAGCTATCTTGTGATGGGTACACATACATTGCCGCGAACTTCATAGAACGCCTATACAATAGCGCGCGCAGGATTTGGTCGGAAAACGCGCGAGGACGCGTTTTTCGCGTCTTTTTCGTGCTTTTTGAATAACTCGCTGCTCACCTGACTTTGAGCGAAACTATGGTGGTTTTCGCGCATTTGGCGTTGAGAGTTACCCAAAGGTATAGCTCTTGTGGGGTTTTGTTGAGAACTAAATAAGTTTGGCAATCAACCAGGTTTCAAAGTGCGGTACTTTGGCGAAATGACAGAGGCGAAGAACCCGTCTCCTTTCCCACGGTACCCTAGTTAGAAAGGTGGCTGATTGCGAAACTTCTTTAGTTTCCAGCTAAACCCCTACGAAGGCTATACCATTGGGTAGCCACCACACTCAGGAACATGAATATCACCCTAGTTTCGCTTAATATTTGGTTTGGAAAGAGTTTTAAAGAAACGCGTTCCCGCGCCCTTTATGACCGAATACTGCGGGCGATTTATAACATCTTTCTAAGTGGTTCTAGGTACTGTGCTTATCTGGGTCAAATTCCGGTCCGCAATTGCGTCTCGACTCGCTTTGCGGCCGCACGCGCTCGGATCAATCGAGTTTCCAGCTCCAAAGCCGACTCGATATGGATTTTTTATACAGTTTCCTTCAATTTTTTTAGTTTCCAGTTTCTAAAACCCTCCTTGAGTCAACAGATCGGCGTCTGCGGCGCTGGAAACTCTTCCGACTCGGAAGCGCGCTGTCGCAAAGCGTGTCGAGACGCAAACGCGGACCGGAATTCGACCCAGATAAGCACAGTAGGTGAGGAGGTTTGAATTCTGCCTTAAAAAAATGTTCTCGAATAGCTGATTTCAGTTGGAGCAGAAGAAGCACCGGGTGGAGCAGAAGAAGTTGTGAATGTTGCACTCAAAAACAAGGAAGAGGAAACTGACGGAGACCAGGGTTTCGCCATTGGTAAGCATTTCGAAGGCGATCTGACATTCGTAATTTTGAGGACTAGGTCAGCTGCGATGGAATTTTCTGCCTAATTTTCAAGAAACTGTGCAAATACTGCTTCCATATGTGTGCGGTGGTAATTGTTGACCACCCTTTAGAAATCCTGTAATGAGTACATTTCAGAGAATGTTGAGGACGAGGACGAGGCCAAGGAGTGTGGTGTAAAGGAGGAGTAATTGTGTCTTATGGATACACAAAAGATGCATTTTTGGCTCTATCAAGGGTTCTACTTGTATTAATGTGTAATGTTCAGTAGCTAGCTATAGGTAGAGTTCCCTATTTAGTATTTGGCTCTTAGAAGTCGTAGCATCATGTATGGTGGAGTTGTACTTCGCCTGAAGCACTCATTTGCTTCACTATTAATAAAGAATGAGCCGTTTGTTGTTTGAGGGAATCATAGATCAGGGGTTGAGTTCATCATTGTGCTAACCCTGGGTTCGTCGATTTAGCCTGGGTTTGAATGGGAACACAACGGAGTCGAATATCGCGCCAAACCCAGCTGAAATTGCTAAACCCAGGGTAATGCAATGGTAAACCCAGCTTCAGTTAAAATAACCTCACTGTTCTGCATCTCTGTGATCGACTGAATCCATGCCACTCGAAACGTTCCCATCTCAACTGTCCAACGGACTGAAAATATGGCTCAATATCTGGGCTCTGTCGTCGAAAATTTGACAAGAAACTAAAGTCTGAATGAACGAGACTGTCCGCCGACGCGGTCGGCGTGTGTGTCAAACGGCCGTCGCAAAGGCATTCTTTGAACGAGCCTTTAGCAGGCCGGATACAGCTTATGGCATATTGTTCACTATTCGTTTGATGATCCTGCAAATCGATTTACAGGTCTGAAAAAACGCCTTCACGACGACCTATCAACACGCTCGCGGACCGCGTGGGCGGACGGTCTCATTCGGACAGACCTTGAGTGTTTCCTAGCGCAGGTCGCCTTCAGAGCGTTATGCTTTTCGATGGTTCGCTCATTACTAAGACACTGGGATGTTCCGATTTAGCCACGATAGGCTTTCTAATCGTACACACCGTCCTATTGAAAGACTATTGAGCAGCAGCATAAGCTGCTTCGAGGAGCACTTGATCTATTCAAAGAGAATACGTGGTGCAGAGAAACAAAGCTTTCGCCTCACCCTCATCTCTCGCACACAGCGGCACGTCGTCCTATAATAGGAGCACGTGGCGCAGACAAGCAATACTGTCGCCGCAGCCCCATCTCTTACGCAGCTGCACTTGCTCCTATCGTTGTCCCAAAGCGATCGTGGGGTTTGGAGCGGGGATTTGCGGCAAACGATTTTGAAGAATCGGCAAACGGAAATCGACAAAATTTGTCCAAAAATGGCCGGCAAACGGCAATCGACAAACGGCAAAACAAATAAAAAATCCTGTGCACAAACTATGCAAATGTTCTAAAAGTAGCAGTGAAAGTACTTCTTTCTCATGCACATTTCGTATTTCGATAGCCATATAAGAAACGGTTTTTGATTAGTGTACGCCCGACTGTCCTTGAACCTCGGGATTTTGTTCTAATTCAATAACACCACATGGTTTTTCAATAACACCACAAGAAGTTTAACCTCTTACGTTGCGTCTTGTTACGTACATTACCTGATATAAAAAACAGCACCGGAATGAGCATTCTATTGAACACTGCTAATTGCAATGCTGTGGTGAAAGGACAGTAATTTTTCGAGGTTCTCTAATGTCAACCTTTTTCGGAATATGTAGTAGTCATTCAAATGTTTCGTGTTCAAAATTCATCGGACAAAATTCAGAGTTTAGCGCAATGCAATTTAAAAGGGTGAGCACTCGAAAGTCGTACAAAGAGAGGAAGACGTCAATGTGTCCCTTCTTTAGGGGATTATTTTCCAACAAGCGTGGCAGCCATGCCCCTTCTCTGGTAGAAATCGCCGCTGCGGCTCCGCGATAAAGCCATACCGGCACCTACAGGCACCAGTGCGACTCCGCAAAAGTGCCGCTGCGGCACCGCGATCGGTGGCTACGCCTCTACAAAAACAGGACCAACTGAAAGTAACTCATATGAAATTAGTTATGAGCCACACTACAACTGGGCGGGGCCTACGAACAGAAATGCGCACCTACGGTTGCTAGGTACTTTGTTTGATAGGGACAGAGGGTATCCCCGTTACTGCGCGCAAGAAGATACGGGACGTGGGTAATCAAACTTGGGTGATTGAACCGGCGACACCACACAGGACAGTGCATCGTAGTCGACGCGGAATCGCTGATGCATCCTCGCGGAGTCGGTGCGGTTCTAACACGGAACCGCTGCGGTACTATCGAGCCAGTGTCGAGACGTTGCTGAGATTCAAGGAGCTGCAATAGAATTGTGTCAACACAGTGATAAACGCGTAGCCGCTGCGGTACTACCGAGGAACTATCGCCGCACAGTTGACGGTCGCGTTACTTTCCCGGCTATGACGTGGCAAACTTTCTCAAAGTTTGCAGCGTACTCGTTGGCGTGCCTCACGGTGTGCTAACTGTTTGACCGGAATTTAGATGGAAGATCATCATGTGGAGAAACACAACTAAAACGCACGTTTTCGAACAGTCTTGGTAACCTCCCCAAGAAACTGCACCGTCTTCGGCATCTCTCCCCCTCCGACCTTTTAAATTGCTTCTAAACTGCGCGCTAACAGCTTAAGTACATGGAATTAAGTAGTTCTTCAAGCTCTCCAGAACTACGACTTCTGAAAAACCGCGGTTATCACACACCACCTCCTTCCCAAACTGTACGCCGTCCCTTATTACGAACTGATCAACGTCAACTCCGTCAATCCAGTTTATGTCCAAGCAACGAATTTTATCCAGAAGGATGTTCCCCACGACGTGTATACCCTCCCCCACCGTTTTAACTCTAACCTTCAACTTGGTAGCATTTTTCTAAGCGTGATTGTGAGCATAAAAGAAGATGGCGAAGTGCATAAGCACATGAACTGACAGTGAAGTCCAGCATCCTCTACACGACGCTTTGAAAAGTATCTGAAAGCGATTGAGCTCTGAACCCCCCTTTCTGCCCTCTCCTGAAGAGTTCAGGGTGTTCATTCTTGTCCCGATGAATCCTACAATAATTGGTCAAGCTTCAGCAAGGAGAGGGTGGGGAATTCGGTACTTTTCCAGACAAGAGGACAAACGCGAGCATTACGCTGCAATACTAGCAATTGCTCTGACGTGTCCGCACGGTAGGTTACATCAACTGCTGCAAGCCTTATCGGAGTTCCATTTGCATCCTAATCGCGGCGTTTGTTATCCATTGCGCACTTTTTGCCGAATTTTGTCGAAAAGTGAGAGGAAAAACGGCAAACGACAATCGACAAAAATCGTCCGAAAACGGCCGGCAAACGGCAATTGCCGCACATCCCAGGTTTGGAGCCTGCTCCTCCACAGGGGCGGAGCCTTGTCCTGTAGAGGGACGGGATCCCATCCTTCATTAGGGACGAGATCCTGTTCCTAACGAGGGGCGGGATCCCAGCCGTCGATAGGAGCGGGGTCTCCCCCAGCAAAGATGCGGTCCACGTCACGCGCTGTAGCATGGGGGTCACCGTCAGCGCAGTCCGCAGCTAGGACATCATTTTCGCCTCGGTCTGCAACGAGGGAGCTCCGCTCGCTGAATACCGTGGGGAGACCCACTCAGCCGGTTTCGAAGGACTTCACTACGCCGACATCAAAGAGGCACCAGCGTCGATCTACCAGGATGTGATCCAATTCCGAGTGAGTTACTCCGTTCGGGCTTGACCACGTCCATCGTGAGGCGGAATTTTCTGGAAAAAGCTGTTACTGTGGAACAGATTACAGGCTTCCAGTACATCCATTCGGCGCTCTCCGTTTTGATTGGTCGTTCCGAGTCCTTGGGATCCCACTCTGGCAGAGGACGTCTGAGATTATGGCGTTGAAGTCACCACAGACTACCTTGTAGTAGGCCCTCTCTTGCTTGATGATTCACTAGAGTCGATAGAGAACTGGTCCTTATCATTTTCGGGCCCAAGGCAGCCTCAAGACCTGATCAAGTTTCCGGAGACTTTCTGAAAATCGACAACGAAATCGCGGTCCAGGAGCTGACCGCTCGCTTCAATCGCTATCTGGCAGAACAAGGGATTCCGCAACAGTGGAAATCGTCAAGAACGGGGTCAATCTTTCAGAAAGGTGAACGAGATGAGATCAAAAACTATAGGTCAACTGCTCTTCTGTCCCATTCTTACAAGCTATTCACCAAGATTTTGCTGAACATACTGGGAAGGACATTGGATGAATTTCAGCCCGTGGAGCAGGCCCGTTTTCCTCGCGGATACTGCTGTATGGATCACATTCATATGGTGGCTCAACTAATTGAAAAGACAAGAGAGTACAAGCAACCGTTGCTGATGCGCTTCATCGATTATGTGAAGGCATTTGACGGTATCGAGCTGAGCGTAGTTTGGAACGCTCTACTCCGTGCCGGCGTGGACTCGATCTAGATCAACATGCTAGAGGAGTGCAACATGGACACGTCTACGAAGATCAAGATGTGCCACAAAGAACTGACGATTCCGGTTGGGAAAGGAGTCCATCAAGGCGACACCATCTCACCAAAGCTGTTCACTGCTGCTATTCATCACGCCATGATGAATCTAGATTGAAACGACAGGGTATTCCCATGAACGGCAGAAAACTCTCGAACCTCCGCTTCGCCAATGACATCGTTCTGGTCAGCAACAGCAAAAGCGAACTCCAACAAATGGTTGATGAACTTAACGCAGCTGGCCGCAGAACCGGGTTGACGATGAATCGCAGTAAGACTGAAGTCATGAGGAACAGATGGGCAGGCGTGGATTACAGTGGACGAAATTCCCCTTTCTGATACGGAAAAATACGTCTACCTCGGGCGCCCTGTGACCATGGACAACGATTAAAGGCCGACGTGAAACGAAGAAGGAGCGCTGCACGGGTGCAATGCTCAACATAAGGGAAGCAGCTCGCCTTGTTTCGGACAAAAAAATCAGTGCGGACCTCTTCAACTCCACCGTCCTCTCCACCATGTGCTACGGAGCTGAAACCTGGGCCTCCAACAAGGCTTTTGCCCTCCTGATGACGCGAGCTCAACGAGCCCTCGAACGAACGCTACTGGGGAGGAACCGTCAAAGCGAATTGGCCAGCACCTTCGCAGCACCGACCTCCGCCAACAGTCAAGAATTCGGGATGCTGTTACTTGCATGGCAGCCGAGAAAAAACGCCAGTGAAGAAACAGGGGTCAACGGGCCCGTCAGACAAACCCTGGACCGGGAAACATGGCTCAGAGGGCAGTGACCAGCTCATCCGACCGTCACAAGCCGGTGGTCGTCCAGTGGCAGCCAGAGCCCTGGACGGAACTATGCTCAAAGTTCTAGAGAAAATCACAGTTACGCTGGTTGAAAAAGAAGAAAAAGCGAAAAGGGAGCTGGGAGAGGTGGGCTACTATAACTCCCTGGCCAAAGTTTGTAAAGTTAGAGTTGATTTTTGATATCAGCTTGGTCACGTTTAGTAGAGATCGGCCACTTTTCGAGTCAGTTTCGTCAAAATCAGCCCATTCACGCGGGATCTATTGTATATGGTCTGGGAAGCCCGATTTTGCTAAAGGCCACGGGTTGTACGGGAAGTGTAATTTTTCTAAAGGTCTCGGGTCGTCCGGGAACCTTAATTTTGTTGAAGGCCGTATATGCTCTGGGAAGCCCGACTTTGTTAAAGAACGCGGATGGTCCGGAAATCCCAATTTTGTTAAAGGCCGCGGATGGCCCAGAAGCCCAGAAATCCTAATTTTGTTAAGGGCCGCGGATGGTCCGGAAATCCCAATTTTGTTAAAGACCGCGGATGGTCCGGAAATCCCAATTTTGTTGAAAGCCGTATATGGTCTGGGAAGCCCGACTTTGTTAAAGACCGCGGATGGTCCGGAAATCCCAATTTTGTTGAAGGCCGTATATGGTCTGGGAAGCCCGACTTTGCTAAAGGCCACGGGTTGTACGGAAAGTGTAATTTTTCTAAAGGCCGCGGGTGGTCCGGAAATCCTAATTTTGTTGAAAGCCGTATATGCTCTGGGAAGCCCGACTTTGTTAAAGACCGCGGGTTGTACTGAAAGTGTAATTTTTTTAAAGACCGCGGTTGGTCCGGAAATCCCAATTGTGTTAAAGACCGCGGATGGTCCGGAAATCTCAATTTTGTTAAAGGCCGCGGATGGTGCAGAAATCTCAATCTTCTTAAAGGCCGCGGATGGTCCGGAAATCCCAATTTTGTTAAAGGCCGCGGATTGTCCAGAAATCACAATTTTGTTAAGGGCCGCGGATTGTCCGGGAAATTCCACTTTTGTTAAAGACCGCGGATGGTCCGGAAATCCCAATTTTGTTGAAGGCCGTATATGGTCTGGGAAGCCCGATTTTGCTAAAGGCCACGGGTTGCACGGGAAGTGTAATTTTTCTAAAGGCCACGGTTGGTCCGGAAATCCTAATTTTGTTGAAGGCCATATATGCTCTGGGAAGCCCGACTTTGTTAAAGACCGCGGATGGTCCGGAAGTCCCAATTTTGTTAAAGACCGCGGATGGTCCGGAAATCCCAATTTTGTTGAAGGCATTATATGGTCTGGGAAGCCCGACTTCGCTAAAGGCCACGAGTTGTACGGGAAGTGTAATTTTTCTAAAGGCCGCGGGTGGTCCAGAAATCCTAATTTTGTTGAAGGCCGCGGATGGTCCGAAATTCTCAATTTTGTTAAAGGCCGCGGATGGTCCGGAAATCTCAATTTTGTTAAAGGCCGCGGATGGTGCAGAAATCTCAATCTTCTTAAAGGCCGCGGATGGTCCGGAAATCCCAATTTTGTTAAAGGCCGCGGATAGTCCAGAAATCACAATTTTGTTAAGGGCCGCGGATTGTCCGGGAAATCCCAATTTTGTTAAAGACCGCGGATGGTCCGGAAATCCCAATTTTGTTGAAGGCCGTATATGGTCTGGGAAGCCCGACTTTGCTAAAGGCCACGGGTTGTACGGGAAGTGTAATTTTTCTAAAGGCCGCGGTTGGTCCGGAAATCCTAATTTTGTTGAAGGCCATATATGCTCTGGGAAGCCCGACTTTGTTAAAGACCGCGGATGGTCCGGAAATCCCAATTTTGTTAAAGACCGCGGATGGTCCGGAAATCCCAATTTTGTTGAAGGCATTATATGGTCTGGGAAGCCCGACTTCGCTAAAGGCCACGAGTTGTACGGGAAGTGTAATTTTTCTAAAGGCCGCGGGTGGTCCAGAAATCCTAATTTTGTTGAAGGCCGCGGATGGTCCGAAATTCTCAATTTTGTTAAAGGCCGCGGATGGTCCGGAATTCCCATTTTTGTTAAAGGCCGCGGATGGTCCAGAACTCCCGATTTCGTAAAAGGCCGCGGATGGTCCGGAAATCCCATTTGTGATTTCCGGACCATCCGCGGTCTTTAACAAAATCGAGCTTGCCAGAACATATACGGCCTTCAACAAAATTGGGATTTCCGGACCATCCCCGGCCTTTAGAAAAATTACACTTTCCGTACAACCCGTGGCCTTTAGCAAAGTCGGGCTTCCCAGACCATATACGGCCTTCAACAAAATTGGGATTTCCGGACCATCCGCGGCCTTTTACAAAATTTGAAATTCCGGACCATCCGCGGCCTTTGACAGAATTGGGATTTCTGGACCATCCGCGGCCTTTAACGAAATTGGGATTTCCGGACCATCCGCGGTCTTTAGCAAAGTCGGGCTTCCCAGAGCATATACGGCCTTCAACAAAATTAGGATTTCCGGACCACCCGCGGCCTTTAGAAAAATTACACTTGCCGTACAACCCGTGGCCTTTAGCAAAATCGGGCTTCCCAGACCATAGATCCCGCGTGATTCGGCTGATTTTGACGAAAGTGACTCGAAAAATGGCCGATCTCTACTAAACGTGACCAAGCTCATATCAAAAATCAACTCTAACTTTACAAACTTTGGCCAGGGAGTTATAGTAGCCCACCTCTCCCAGCTCCCTTTTCGCTTTTTCTTCTTTTTCAACCAGCGTTACTGTGATTTTCTCTAGAACTTTGAGCATAGTTCCGTCCAAGGCTCTGGCTGCCACTGGACGACCACCGGTTTGTGACGGTCGGTTGAGCTGGTCACTGCCCTCTGAGCCATGTTTCCCTGTCCAGGGTTTGTCTGACGGGCCCGTTGACCCCTGTTTCTTCACTGGCGTTTTTTCTCGGCTGCCATGCAAGTAACAGCATCCCGATTTCTTGACTGTTGGCGGAGGTCGGTGCTGCGAAGGTGCTGGCCAATTCGCTTTGACGGTTCCTCCCCAGTAGCGTTCGTTCGAGGGCTCGTTGAGCTCGCGTCATCAGGAGGGCAAAAGCCTTGTTGGAGGCCCAGGTTTCAGCTCCGTAGCACATGGTGGAGAGGACGGTGGAGTTGAAGAGGTCCGCACTGATTTTTTTGTCCGAAACAAGGCGAGCTGCTTCCCTTATGTTGGACATTGCACCCGTGCAGCGCTCCTTCTTCGTTTCACGTCGGCCTTTAATCGTTGTCCATGGTCACAGGGCGCCCGAGGTAGACGTATTTTTCCGTATCAGAAAGGGGAATTTCGTCCACTGTAATCCACGCCTGCCCATCTGTTCCTCATGACTTCAGTCTTACTGCGATTCATCGTCAACCCGGTTCTGCGTCCAGCTGCGTTAAGTTCATCAACCATTTGTTGGAGTTCGCTTTTGCTGTTGCTGACCAGAACGATGTCATTGGCAAAGCGAAGGTTCAAGAGTTTTCTGCCGTTCATGGGAATACCCTGTCGTTTCAATCTAGATTCATCATGGCGTGATGAATAGCAGCAGTGAACAGCTTTGGTGAGATGGTGTCGCCTTGATGGACTCCTTTCCCAACCGGAATCGTCAGTTCTTTGTGGCACATCTTGATCTTCGTAGACGTGTCCATGTTGCACTCCTCTAGCATGTTGATCTATATCGAGTCCACGCCGGCACGGAGTAGAGCGTTCCAAACTAAGCTCAGCTCGATACCGTCAAATGCCTTCACATAATCGATGAAGCGTATCAGCAACGGTTGCTTGTACTCTCTTGTCTTTTCAATTAGTTGAGCCACCATATGAATGTGATCAATACAGCAGTATCCGCGAGGAAAACCGGCCTGTTCCACGGGCTGAAACTCATCCAATGTCCTTCCCAGTATGTTCAGCCAAATCTTGGTGAATAGCTTGTAAGGCTGGGACAGAAGAGCAGTTGACCTATAGTTTTTGATATCATCTCGTTCACCTCTCTGAAAGATTGACCCCGTTCTTGACGATTTCCACTGTTGCGGAATCCCTTGTTCTGCCAGATAGCGATTGAAGCGAGCGGTCAGCTCCTGGACCGCGTTTTAGAAAGTCTCCGGAAACTTGATCAGGTCTTGAGGCTGCCTTGGGCCCGAAAATGATAAGGACCAGTTCTATATCGATCTCTAGTGGATCATCAAGCAAGAGAGGGCCTACTACAAGGTAGTCTGTGGTGACTTCAACGCCATGATCTCAGTCGTCCTCTGCCAGAGTGTGATCCTAAGGACTCGGAACGACCAATCAAAACGGAGAGCGCCGGATGGATCTACTGAAAGCCTGTAATCTGTTTGGCGGTAACAGCTTTTTCCAGAAAATTCCGCCTCACGATGGACGTGGTCAAGCCCGAACGGAGTAACTCACTCGGAATTGGATCACATCCTGGTGAATCAACGCTGGTGCCTCTATGATGTCGGCGTAGTGAAGTCTTTCAATACCGGAAGCGACAATCGTCTAGTCCGAACGAAGATCTGTCTCCGCGAGAGGGTGAAGCGAAATGATGGTCATCGTCCAGCATTGATACGACTGCCCAACTATGATGCCGATCTGCTACAAGCTGCCGCTTACCAGTGGAGAGAGAGCAACGATCTTACGGAAGACTACCAGCTTCTCGTGGGATCCTCAACTTTTTTGCTTCGGCATCAATGATTACGCCCGTTCCCAGCTCTTCTAGACGCATAAGCGACCATGCCCGAAGACATCCAAAGCAGCGAGCTCATATTCACCAGAATCCGTCCTCCAGCATTCTCCACAGGGCAATCATCAACAAATTCTGCAAGGTTGCTGTTGAAGCATCCATCCGCTCATACAAGGAGAGCAAACTGAAAGAGGCATCAGAGAAAAAGGCTAGTGTCTCTGGGCTCTAGCCCATCGGCCTAAACGTCCCACTCCCCTTGAAGGTCAACGAGGGTCTTCCGGCATGAAGATGACGGAAGACCCTCGTTGACTTTCAAGGGGTGTGGGACGTTTAGGCCGAAGGGCTAGAGCCCAGAGACAAGACTCCACGGCAGAGTCAGGCGCGGCAACTCGTCCGCCAAGCCTCATCCTTAGCGATGCTTGTTTCGGCGTGCATTTGGGCATTTTACGAATAAGATTCGTGTGTTAATGTTTCTTGCTTGGTTATGGAAGGCAGTGCTATTAGGTTGTAAAAACTATTGCGGTTATCCTGGTCCTTCCAAGCTTTATAAGCAAGTTTACTGAGAGACATAGGGCGTCTACAGATTTTAACAAAAAATCAAACTTTAGACGGGCACTTCGCGTGACACAAAACGCTAACAACAAAAGTTAGTGCTTATTTTGTTTTGAAGCCGTATACCTCGAATTCTAGTGCTGCGGTAGGTCAACGCGAGCGCGGAAAAATTGAATGATGGGAAAATTGTACGAGCCCTGCCGAAAATATTAACAAACACGAGAGTTCAGAAAAACACTCCAAAACTTACAGCACCACCTTAACTTCAAGAACGATTGGAAACGACCGAGTTTGAAAGGCTATTCTCGTTCCGGGGGCCATAGTTGATGAGAAGATATACATCTTCACCTCCTGCAAAAACTAGAGGAATAATTGCACGGTAAAGGTTAGTACTGCGTCGCCAAATGTCGCAATGAAGGAAATCCCTATCGTTTTTCTATTATTTAATGCTTTCCATGTAGGTTGTTGGCGACAAGTTCTTGAGTGACCCAAGCTTGTTGAAAATTGATACACCCTACATTCCTCACTTGCTTTAGAACCGCGAAGTACTCACGAGACTCTCAAAATAGTAATTCAATCTACTTTGATGAGAAGAGGATGTTTAATTGGCACACTAATGAAGTAAAGAGATAGCTCGCCGGACGAGCTCGCCACCGCCTCCGTCCTCTGCGTCTCTGCCTAGTTCTTGCCCCGACCGGCCTAAACGTCCGCCACCCTTGACTTTCAAGCTGTAACTTTTGTCATGAAAGACGCCAGCGGATCACTGCACGCCTCCCGTCAAAAGATTGAAGAGATCGTCTTGGACTTCCACACAGACCTATACAGATCATTAACGCCCGTTCCCAGAATTCCCACACCGACTCATGGCCAGGCTCCGGACATAGTTTTTTTTTGAAGTTCGTCATGCTACCAGGCCGCACAGCTACAGACTGTACAACCGCGAAATTATCATGGTTTCTACGCGTGCTTGTGCGGAGCGGAGGTTAGAGACAGCGAGGGAGCGCATGACAGACGGAGGGACCAGCATCGCGCGCTCCGTACTCGCGTCATGATTCGTGAGAATTACGATGTTTGCAGAGGATAACCGTCAATCTCACATTTTCCTCATCCTCTTCTCATTCTAAAGATCCTTCCAACTCTTTTTTCATGTCTCTCCTAATGTTTCGTTTTATCCATCATTCGCGATCTGTTCCGGTCAATCATGCGGCCGGCGATTGATCGATCCGTTTTTCACCTCTGCTCAGAAAAATGAAAACGAGTCACTTGTAACATAAAAGGCCGAAAACAAGTTACTTGTAACATATCTGAGCCGATGTAAGTTACTTGCGACTTATCTCAGTTCATTTAAGTTACATGTAACATATCGGCGGGATACTGCATGGGGTGCACCTCCGCTATGTTACATGTAATTTAAATGACTTAAGATAAGTCGCTAGTAACTTACATCAGCTTAGATATGTTACAAGTAACTTGATTTCGATTTCTGAAAAAGACACTGCGTGAAGTGCGCCTCCGATATGTTACATGTAACTTAAATGGCACAATATAAGTCGCACGTAACTCAAATCGGCCTAGAAGATATTTCCAAGGGGGATGTACGACGCACTCGCGGGGTCAGGCTAAAGACTGGCGTTCCTGTTGGTTCAATTACCCAAGTTTGAGGTACTAAACCCCCCACCAGTAGGGAAGGCTCTGCACAGCATTTTTTACGTAGTGTGTGGTCTGGGACGCGCCCTCTGTGTCGCGTGTCGTCTGCGTCACGTGATGGCTACCCATAGTGAAAATTGAAATGTAAGTTATATGTAACATAAGTGTAACTTACATGCAATATAAATTCAGGTTATATGTAATATAAATGTATGTAACATGTAATATAAATGTAAGTCACTTGAGACTTTCAAGTAAGTTACATTTATATTACAAGCAACTTGTTTTGATTTTTCTGAGCAACAAGATTAAGCCAGTACCATCAGAGAAGATCTTTTTGAAGAATTTCAACAACTGCCATGTTTTAAGATAGTGCTTGACTATCTATCTGTTTCTGTGATAAATCGCCAATCAAACCGTTTGTTCCTCTTTTGAAAAGAAACCGTGCGGGAAGGGTATGGTATACTTTGCGGCACACGGTCGCTTTGCTCTGCGCAGCGATAGCGACCGCTTGTCGCGGAGCTCCCGTCCTTTGAACCTGTCCCAGTGCGCTGCAGAGCGAGAGCGACAGTGGCAGCGACTGACTTGGGCACATTTGCGGCTGCTACAGACGCGCGATAACTGTTACTTTCACTACCGATGCCGTTTGCTTCGATGTGGGTCCCGACGTGAATTGTGCTAGATTGCATGTCTTTCGCTCTTTACAGCGACAAAGTATACCGTACCCGTAAAGGGCTGATTGGAGTTCCACCGCTGATGGCATGGGCAGCATGCAATGAAGCAGAATTGCTTCAGGAGATCCAAAAAGAGAGCGTCTTCATAACCTTGTGGATAGATTAGGGTAATTTTTCAAAGCATCAACATATATTCGAATTTTGCTCACAACTTCTATTCGGAGCTGTTAATGTTGTCGTTATTCTGATGGCTACTGTAGGTCACGGTATGCATGATGCCTTTCGATTGACTTAAAAGCCTTAATAATAGTTTAGAAATTAGCAAATGGACCTCCTACTGGTGCTCGAGGCCCAAAGTATGTAACTCTCACAGAGAAGTTTGCAGTTGAATCAGAGACCTGGAACCGTCTACCGGATATCCACCGGTGAATATCATAATCCAAGGAAAGTCGACAAGAGGACCACAGATTTGTGTCAAGCAATTTCAATAACCCAGTTTGGAAGCAAATTCTGTTGCAACATTCTGGAAATCGCTTATAGTCGGGTTTTGCAAGCCAAATTTTCCCGAGCAGGAAGTTCAAGTCAAAACCAGATGAAATTTGGGTTGAATCGACAAATGGGCATCAGATCTGTAATCGGCACCCGAACCAGACTCTACAGGGTGCGCAGGCACAGCACAACCAGAGAATTGCTTTTCAGTTTTCATGCTTTGATTGGAGACGGTCACACGCTGATCACAGTGGTATCTTTGGAATCGTTGGAGGCCCCTTACGAAAGGAGTTATGCCTACTCAAAAAAGCCTGTTATTTGAGGACGAAAAGTTGGTGGACGAGTTGTCCTAGGCCTGTATATCCTTTTATTCGCAATCGTTGCACGAGAGCGATGATTATGAGAAGGACGCTAATGGACTCAAGAACGTAGAGTCGGTTAGAATTTATCCATCCATCCAGCCGATATCGAGGTTGAAAATCAGGAAGGGGGTCTAGCCTGTGATGGTGAGTGAAGGGGGTCTGGCCTGTGGTGGTCGCTTATCTCTCGCTTATTTGGAGGAGTTGAGATCTCGCACCAGGCAAGTGTTATACAGGAGGAAATCTACAACACAATCAAATGAAAATCACAAAATTGATGTCTGAGGGTGTACTGTGTCTCTGGATACCCTATACACTCTGGGCGCGCGAATTCGAAAGCCAACGGTCGGACGCCTCTCGTTTTCGTTGGAAAAGGTGTGGAAGTTGATGCCGGCGAAAGCAGAGGGACCTAGAGTCTGTCTGAATGAGACTGTCCGCTCGCACGGTCGACGTGCGTGTCGAATGTCCGTCCCGAAGACATTTTCCGGACAAGCCTCCCCACGGCTGCAAGCTGCCGATTGGGTTAGTAGTCACCTTTCGTAGTATACTGCTGCTAATCAATTTAGAAATCCGAAAAATGCCTTCACAACTAACGCTCGACACGCGCGCCGACCGCGCGGGCGGACAGTCTCATTTGGACGGACTTTACATGTACAGAACCGATACCTAGCAATGATGACGCTATACATGAGAATCTGATTATTTTATAGACACGCTGATACTGCCAACCCAAAGCCAAGGCTTACTAGACCGCATCATGAAGCGAAATCTCCTTGCAACCTACCGTAGTCGTGACGGCAGAACAAGAACAGTGTGTAATAATAAGAGTGGTGAGGAATATGAACGGGCTGTTATTGTCCTAATTTTTGCTTAGCTGTCTCGCTGCTGACCGCCCGCAGCACGCTCGCTCGTGACGCCATCCATTGATGCTGTCCGAACTGAGTGACGACAAGGTACGCGAGCTGGCTGCGTGTGAAGGACTAAAGGATGCTAAATAATTCTCTTCCTAGCAAGTACTTCGACACCCCGTGATGGCCGTCTAATTCTATTGGTTCAGGAGTAATAGAAAAATTTTCGTTGAAATTCTCAGACCATCATCTACCTGTCTTAGAAGTCGTTTGTACATTCGCCGCCGAGCGGCGCGGCACAGTGCATTCCTGTAACATTGATAATGCGGCGCAGCACGATCAATATTATAGGATCGCACTTCTCCGCACCGCGGCGGAATTATAAACGACCCCTCATGCCCGAGTGATGATTTAACTCATAGAATGTTTTCCGTCACAAGGCTCACCAGAGATTTTCCAGAGTCTAGCAATTTTACCTTGCTTCTAGATGCTGGATAACATATTTTATTCACGCAGTACTAAAGCTTTATTGTCTCGCAGTTTTTCCCAGATGTAAACGATGCAAAGTATTAGGCCGAGATCATACTCCCAGCGACGCGACGCAATGTTTACCATTCATTTTGACCGAAAATCGATATGACTGAAGTGCACTGTCGCTTTCGCTGGTCGTGGGAAGTATGATCCCTGCCTTAGGTAAAACAAGCATTCATCGAAGCTTCTTGATGTAGTGCTCCTCATCAAGATAGGGCTCATCTCTACTCTGCTCACCAGCTCCTTCACTTTCCATTTCTTCAACGGGACAGACTCCTGAAAACCAGGTATACAATCATAAGGTCAATCCATGTGGTTCGACCATTCGTTTTTGTTTGAAATTCTTGTCAGCTGTGTGTTGAGAGCCTGAAAGGACCTGCAACTAACTTTGCAACTTTTATGGGGAGAGCTGTCTCTCGAGAGTACGGTATACCTGATAGGATTATGGGAGAACTATAAGCGTGTCTGTAAACTGAGGCCAGAGGCCATACTTTTTGGGTGTAGCACAGATTTCTAAAGATAGGGAACTGCCGAACATGCAGTGACGTTTTGGAAGCTAACTGGCTCCTTCGTGCTCGTCCTCAGTGGTTTTTTTTCGAAATTGCAGATGCGATGGACCCCGAATCTTTCGATCTCCGGCAGAAATTTGGAGACTGTTTTCAACGTGGACGATGCCTTCAAATGCGCAGTCTAAGCTAAAGGGTGAAATGTGATATTGTCGTCCGGCCCACAAAACGCGGAATCTCAACTCTTCAGAATCAGTGGAAAAACATCGAGCACTCAATACCTCCGCCCCCCGAACCGGCACCAAATGCCTCCGCCCTCTTCGCCCTCTTCAGGGTTTTTAGACTCAGTAGGGCTTAGACGTGCTACGTGCCACAGATTCTGGCCAAAATCTACGTTCTTCATTTGTTGTCGATCTAGCTTCATAGTGTGGTCTGCGTTGGTACGATGACTGAGGAAAAACAGGCCCGAGAGAACTCGTCCACGGATTTTTCACCGTCAGACCTTACAATCTTCGATGGGCCATAACTCCGTTCGTGGTTGGTTGTGAGCAATTCTGGATACACCAGCGAAATCAGCACAACATTCTCTCTCAGATAAGTTAAGCATGGGATGTTCATCATTTTTCGAGGTTGGACTGTGGACACACTGCATTTGAGCAACGGAGTAAAGAGCACACCTGTATGATCGCAAATCCAATCAAGTTGATAACGCACGCTTACACAGGTGGCCAAGAAATCTGAAGCACAGATTTGGACTTTTTTCACTATCAAATGAAAATAACCTAATAATATGCTTCTGCTTTCATCAGTGCTCGTGCACGTGTCTTAAACACTAAATTCTTCTTAACGAAATGCGGTTACAACAACAAACCTCCTACTGTGTACTTGCAGTTAGAGGAGCCTTTCAAAGAGTGGCCCCGAGAAATCGTTCCAACGATTGTGAAACTACCATCGCTTCTACGTTGAAAAAGTGGTCCGCCACTATCTCCCTGGAAAGGTTGCATGCAGAAGTTGTTCATGATAACTGAATCTTCCGTAGTCGGATAGGAATGTTATTCTAGAAAGCCTTGAAAATAAATCATGGAGTAGGTGGTCTGAATTTTTTTAACGGCAATGTTAATACAAATCCGTTATATGTGAGCCTGAAGAGACCCTGCACGGCCAGAAGAGAGTTGGGTGTGTCGACAGCAAGTTTTGATTTTTTTTTCAAAAATTGGTTTCGATACATGGGGTTGAACTAGGTTCTGATCAATTCCACATTGTGTTGCAGTCACAATCAACGATGTCTCACACATAGCAGCGGACAAAATTCGAGATCCCTTCTCAGACATTGTGGGGTTTCTAACGGGCACCAAACGCAGGTCATAATCTGAACCGCTCCCGTTAGAAACGAAAAAATGGGTAAAGCGGGTGCCCCATATCCGCCGTTTGCCCCGCGATATCCGGCGATTCACTGTCGTTTGCAGGTTTCGACCATGCTAGATTAGATTTACAACGGCAAAGGAGGTCGTGGTAATACTATATAAGCACGTGGCGCTAGGGGCGGCGTCCCATCATTTCAATAGGAGCGGGTCTCCCCCACCGAAGACACGGTCCAGGTCGCGGCCCGCGTGAGGGAGTCACCCCCACCGCGGTCCGCGACAGGGACATCATCCAAGCCACGGTCGACCGCGAGAGAGCTTCCCTCGCTGAGGACCGTAGGGGAGACCCCTCAGCGGTCAAAAATCGTCCAGAGAGTGACTCGTAGCCACTTTCCAGGAGCGGCCCGAAAGGCCGACTGCGCTTTCTCTGGGATGAGGCCCCTTAGGGGCTGAGCAGAGTGCCATCAAGCGCGGCGCGGCCTGATGGTGGGCTGCCGTATTGATAGATCGCGGCGATCTATCAATATGGCAGCTCACGAGACAGGGCCTGTCTACACACTGAGGGAGGAGTCGTCCCGCTTTGGCGGCTCTAATTCCTTTCGGGACCGCTTCGCCCGCGTTGAGGCGCGTGACATTCCGAACTGCAAAAACGGGACAACTCCTCCTTCGGTGTGTAGACAGCCCCTGTCCCGCAGCCCACCATCAGGCCGCGCCGCTCCCTGATGGTACTCTACTCAGCCCCTTATATACGTCCTCTGATGCTGAAATGGGCCTGGTCATTTGTGGAGTCATCGATAACGTGATTTGGCAGATCAAACGAGTTCATGCCCTGTCAAATCGTCTACGAACGCAACACCGAGCCTCTCTGCAGCAGTGACGTCATCGCCAGCCACACGGCGCAATCCGAGGTTTGGCAGGCACTGAACGCAGACCGGAATGGCCATGCGGGAACTCTGCCGTTTGCCCCGCACAGGTCGAAATGGGACGGTTCAGTGCGCGTTAAGAACGCCAGAATGTCTGAGTTATTCATTTCCTGGAAAACGGGCGCTTGAGAGCTTTTTTGTTACTTTGCGACCAACGCGGTGTTTCGCATGGTATATTTGAAACCTATAATCATTGTGAGCACAATCTTCAAGCGTCAACTTGAAAGAAGCTGAACTGCTCCAGAACACTTTACATATAACATTACTCACATGGCAAACAGAGGCGTTGTGTCCGTAAACTAAAATTAGCTGCACATCGTTGTATTCTTTGAACAGTGTAAGATTGACAACTTGCATACCACGAGCGAAAATGTCAAACGGTTGAAGAGTAGCTATAAAACAGGTTGACGTTGGATGGATTGGAAACATATGTAACATGGTGAAGTCTGTCCGCATGGAACTGTCCGCCCACGCGGTCGGCGTGCGCGTAGAAGACAAGCATATTTGATCGCGGCAACTGCCTTTAATGGAAAGACCAGCAGCTCATTGTATGTAGGCCGAAACTAATCAATAACCTACCATCCGCCCCAGATCCGGCCGCGAAAAGATTTTTGTGAATCTTCTGATCCTTTGTTGGCATACAGATGGGCATTGATTGATTTGAAGGAACATCCACGTCGAGCTCAAGAATCGCCACGTCGTGTGCATTATTGCATACATCGAGCAGATCGTGGTACCAAACCTAGATGCATTGTGATCAAAGATTTAGGAAAAGAAAGGAAAATTGTGTTATGAGAAATCGTGTTCCGTGCCTTACAAGGCAACCACAATAAGTCATAGTGACCATTCCAAATGAAATGTACTTTTCTAGAACCATTTTCGGACGAAAAGCCCGAATATGCCCATCGCAGCTGCCTAGACCCACTCTGAAAAAAGTTATAGGCATTTTTTCTCTGATTTTCGTACCTATTTTACCCTCCAAGAAGCGCATTATTTTTACGAAAATCTGGAGACGGACCTCATATTCGTGTTCAGCGCCCAAAACTACCCTCCTAGGCAAAGTTTGGGTTAAGAAACATTTTCCAAACTTTGCGCAGACTGACAGCGTTTTGAACTTGTACGGATTTTCGGTTGGGCGTTTATTTATATCAATTAAAAGGCTCTCGAAGCGTTTTAGGAAAATATTTCAGATTTGACTAAAAATTTGCCCTGGGGGTTATTTGGGGTGCTGATCACGAATCTGAGGTTCATTTATCGATTTTCCGAAGTTTTCGACTGTATTCGTTCACAGATTCCCATCGGGGGAGAATTTGATGGCAAATCGCGACTTTTGACGATTTCCGGAGTGCTTCTATAGAATATGCTCAAGTTATTTCTCTGGGGGTTATTTGGAGTGCTGAACACGAATCTGATGTCGGTTTATCGATTTTTTGCAGCTTACGGTAGATTACGGTGGGTATACGGTAGTCTGGTCAAAGTCTCAGATTTGTCTCAAAGTTTCTATGTGTGGGTTTATTTGAGGTGATGAATACGAATTTGATGTCCATTTGTTGATTATCGGAATACTGAGGTAGGTTTTGCCTCCTAAACGGTATGTTACCTACCGTAGAGTTGTAGGTACAATGCAACGTGTTCTGGAGAGATGAATGAAAGCTATCGCGAGAATCGGTGGCGAAATAAAAAGGCCACTGGGAGACCTCCAACGGAAAGGTTCAACTCGACTTCTGAATATTTCAGGGGTAGCGGTCAGAATTACGATTTCGAGAAATTCGGAGTAAAAAAAATCGAATCACGGGTTTCAAGCATTCCCAGGGAACGAGCCAAAAAACCGCAGGATATCGGTTTTCTCTGAGTTGTTTCAGTCTTACTGTGAAAATCGCCTGTAATTTTATAGTAAGAAAAAAGGCCACTGTCCGCGCTTCTTCACAGCGCGCCGTTGGAATCGACGCCCAGCAGCGCCTCGAAAGCCGTGTGTGCGGTGACTCCGCCGTGTGGCGGCGAAACGACCACCATCTTGCTGAAGAAATATCGATATTTTGACGATTTGATCATGCTGTTAAGACGTCATTCATAGTCCTCACCGCAAGCGCGTCACGGGCTTGACGCGCGGGACCAGCGGTGGACTACGAAATTTTTTTCCGCGAGGCACGCGCGGTGAAAAGTTTCATAGTCCACCGCTCTTCCCGCACGTCACGCGCGTGCCGCGCCAGCGGTGAGGACTATGAATGACGCCTAAAACCGTAATTCTGTACTTAAAACCATTTCCTCCACAGAAAGCGACTGACACCTTACAAAACTTCTAAATGGGGTTCACCTCGTCCAGGTCGATCCATCTAAGCCAAACTATGGGAAAGTCAAGATGTGACCAAACCTTGGTATCGCGCATTATGAAGGCGTTGCTGTTCCCTATGAGAAAATCGTCAGCTGATGGAAAGGGGAAGAATCAATGTGAAAAAGTAAGCAAGTTTTTCATGTCGTGATTTTTTTAAAATGAAGGACTTTGTTAGCAATTAGGACGACTATACATATTTCCCAATTAACTTCCTTTGCCCAAACACTAACGCGAAAAAAGCTTAATCACGTAATGCTTTTCCCGGTAGCGACTCCTAGTTTGCTTACCTTTCTGACGGCAAATCCCGACTGACACTGCTTGGGGTGTGAACATTTGGTTCCGGCGTAAACGCGGAAATCTGATGCGTTCGATAGTGACGTTCCGCACCTGGAAGGGTGAACGACCGGATGAAAGTTAGAATATGGAACAGCATTAGAATCATCGTACCTATACAGTTCCCCAGACATCGAGCCTCCCATGAAGCAAATTTCACGGCTAGCATTGCAATCAAGTGGCCATAGTACACAATGGGAAGCCGTAAGTACATGCCTGGGAGAAATCATTGATCCGCTACATAGGAAGGAGCCGTTCACTGAAATAAAGATGTATAAGGGTTTATCTGGATGGGACTGTCCGCCCACGCGGTCGGCGTGCGTATGGACCGTCCGTCGTAAAGACACGCACACCGACCGCATAGATTATTCGAAATGAGCCTTTTCATAGCTGCAGACAGCGGATTGGGATATTATTCGAATTCTGTTAAGTATTCCTGCGAATCGATTTTCAAGCTCGAAAATGCCTGCGCGGCAGCGGTTTGACACGCCGACAGCGTGGGCGTACAGGTAGTTATACCCAGTGCTGTGCGGAACTGTTCCGCTTCCGAATCCGTTTCCGAGTTGTTGGGCCCGGAAACGGAAAAAAACTAGTGTAACATAATCTACAAGGTGCGCACCCACGCCGCTTCTTATCGTAAACACTGCCTTTAACACTTAAGAGACCGCCTGCTCCACGGCGAATTTCCACAGCCGACCGGTGCGCTCCACGGCTAATCGTTTCCGTTGGTGACACGTGTGGACACGCCGTCCGCTGGGAACCATTTGGATCGGAGCAGGCTTTCTTACTTACACAACCAGTACTCCATTTCCACTCCAGCTGAAAGTACAGAGAGTAAGTAGAGATTTGAAGTAAGGCCGTAGTGAAGCAATGATACACCGCTTTCTTACGGGCCTGTTTTGTCTTGTTTTTGGAAGGTATTTCAACTTTGCAAACACAAGGTGCTTTGAAACACTTTTCGCAAATTTTTGGGCGGGCTGGTCACAAAATGAACGTTTGTCTCTCGACTTCTAGAATTTTCTGCAGGTTACAGGTAACGGCCAGAACCGTGCCATGCGGTGCCAACCTAGAGTATTGAAAATTTGAAAAATAAACGAACTTCTAGTATGCAATGTCCTATTGAACCTCATGGAGAACTTTCGAAGGACTCATAAAGTTTGACCTGCAAAATTGCTTGATGTAACCGATGAAAATTTCATCAAAATTCTCAAAATGGGAATCAGATTTATAATCACCACCCCCCCCCCAAATGACCACCTGAGCGAAGTCGCACCAAAACCTCAAGCGTTTGTCATCGGATAACAAATGGCAGACAACAACGGTGCTTTTGAAAATCGTGAAAACACCATTTGATTGGATTGTTCTTCGAGGCCTCCAAATACATCCCGCACTGAAGTATCAACAAAATGTTGAGCATCGTACTATTCACAGATTTTCACCACCCCCCCCCCTCAATTTATTTCCCTCTCGTAATTTAGCGAAATCTGAAACAAAGATGAACGATGGCTAACATACCGCAATCGACGGAAATTTCATTGAAAACTGCAAAGTTAACACCGGAACCTTGTGCAGCAGCTCGAATGAACCTCGGGGTCAAGACAGCAAAATTTTAAACGATGACCTACTGCAATTATCTCAAATAGGTGGCACTGCCATTCCGAAAATCAACTAGAGGACATCAGTTACGTGATGAGCATCATCTTATTAATCTCCTTGAGCAGAGTTTGGGACAATTTTTTCTCACCAAAGAAGCTCGAAAAATCGAAAAGTGCCATTTTCGGAGGTGGTAGTAAAATTACTAAGAACACTCAAAATGCTTGACCACTGTGAATGTAGATAGTTTACATTATAAAGAACCTATTTGTGTTTGAGGGGGGCTTCACGCATTAGAACTTCAGAAAATATTGAAAGTTTTATGGCGTGGGTGCGCAGTGTGGACACGCGGTCTCTTAAAGGCAGCGTCCGCGCAGAAAACCACATCTGTGTTTTTCTTCTCAATCCAATGTATGAACCAAGTGGAGATAGTTGGCGAAGCTTGAGGTCTCAATGTTGCGTATTCATAATGCTATAGGCTCGTGAAAATCGCTCCGTGGTCTGAAAAGGCGTTTTCCCGGTCGATCATCTAACACGAGGAACAGAAACCCCACGACAGTCTTCGGCCGGCCGCGGAAATCCAATTTTCTAAATTCTTTATTCCGAAGAATCTTCGAGTTAAGACGTGGATATTGAAAGCCTCCTATTTTTAGATGATCATTGACAGCAGAAAAGCGAAAGGAATTGCGGAACCCAGAAAGTTAAGGGGGCTAAACCAATTCAGCCGTTCAAATTTTCGATATTTGTGTAATACACAAGACACACCGGACAGACGTGAGAAAAAGGAGGCTGAATGCTGCGAGATTTTCAAACGAGTTTTTCTCGGAAACTTGAGTGTTTTGGGTGGTCTCTTCATGATATATGACAACCTGGTAAGCCTACCTGCGCAAGATTGTGAAAAAAATAAACACGGTTTTTTGCGCGTACGCTGCCTTTAAGTGTTAAGGTAAATCACGATAGTATTTAATTTCAGAAAGAAGAAAATAGCTTGGCATTCATTAATAATTTGGAGAATGCGAAAGTTTTTGAACAAATTGAGAAAAATTCGAAGCAAAATGTAATCCTTGAACGTACTATGTAGCTCCACCAGCCATGGGAATTCATTTTGCTTGACTTGGACTCCTCCGAACGACCGGCGGCTTTTCGCATTGTCACCTGCAAAACATGCACTTCGCTTCTTGGAGCCTTACATTCTCGCGAATCTGAAAGTGAAGACGCGTCTCTAATCTCTTTCAGAGCGATACTTTTCAAAATACGAACCTTTCAATAAAAGCCCTTCTTCTCATACACTGGAGGGGCCTAGCGCAGCTCTTCAGGGGGGCAACTCTTCGCTTGCCCCTCCCCCCAATCGAGGGGGGGGGGGCTACCGCCGAAGTGACGATTTGGCTTTATCGGAGCCCCCCCCCCTGTCACTGCCTTGAAGCCCCCCTGTCACTGCCTCAAAGCCCCCCTGTCACTGCCTTGAAGCCCCCCCCCCGTCACTGCCCCGGAGCACTGATGTCAAGGCCCCAGAGCACTGATGTCACGGCTCCGGAGCAGTGACGTCACGGCCCCGGAGCAGCTACGTCAACCCCCCCCCCCCAAAAGCGTTGCAGCTCTCCTCCAAAAATATCCCCTTCTGACAGGGACTCAAAGTCCCCATCCAGTAGAGTGTTGGAACGAATAATTTTTTTTGAATATTCGAATAAACGAATAATTCGAATATTTCACTTCTTCGAGTATTCGATTATTTGAATGAACGAATATTTCACTTCTTTGAATATTCGATTATTCGAATAACCCGAATAATCCACTTCTTTGAATATTCGAATATTATTCGAATAAACGAATATTTGGGGAACACTATTGCGTACTATCCCATCCAATCCACTCGCGCAAACTGGGGCATCGACAACAGGTTGAGAAGTTGTCATCTCATCAACTGCACCCTATTGACAACTCAAATCGCTCGCATTGTAAGCCTGACAACTGCCCGTTGCCCAGCGACGTCCGCCTGATGTCGGTCTGTTGACATTTTGACCTGTCACGTTTAGCGGCCTATTTAGCAGCGGTTCACATCCAGCAAGACTTTTATAAGGCTTAGGAACTACTTTGAACCGACCCGCGTCGCGGTCGGCGCATCGATACGCATCGCGGTCAGCACACCTACACGCATCGCGGTCGGCACACCGACACGCGTCGCGGTCGGCAAACCGACACGCGTCGCGGTCGACACACCGACACGCAGCGTAGTCGGTAGACCCACGCGTCGTGGCTGGGTCGCCCAACCTCCACTGAGGCCGCCACCGGATGGGCAGGGCTTCCAGATGCTGGGCGGGGCCAATGTACTGCATACTTGGGTAATTGAACCGGCTGCACTCTTATCACTTAAAGGCAGTGTTCACGATAAAAAATGTGTTTCAGTTTCCACTAGGAATGGGTAGTGGAGGGGCACACTTTAACGTTTACGTCGAAAGAACGTATGAAAACGAGCCAGGAAAAGCTCCACAAGAACCCGAAGTTGCCACTTCGAGCGCATTGCAAACCTCAAAAGCGCAACACACGCCCACCGACGTGAAGAAATGAATGCTCGAGATCGAGAGATGAGCGATGCTTTCCGATCAAAAGCCCCGTTCTTCCCTTCATTCTCAACTTCTCTCTTTATTCAGGTTAGCTCGCATACATCGGCTGCAAAAGACGGAAGTTAAAAGCCTCGGACAACTCGTCCACCATGTTTCCTTAGCTCAATCTTTGAGGGACCATAACTCCGTTCCCAGAAGGTCTTGTACGATTTCAGAGTTATCATTCGAATCAGCATGGGGCCGTTTTCAAGATAGGCAAGAAAACAGAAAAACGATTTTTATCATGAACACTGCCTTTAAAGGCAGCATACACGCTCGTAAGCATAGTCGAGATAACAGCATAGATAGGTCCGCACGGCTCGTACTATGTCGTCAACGACGCTTGAAGCGCTGAAAACTATCCAGGATGACAGTATTTGACAATGTTTGAGCAATCTTGCCTTCCACGCCCGTATTTTCACACCCCTTTGAGTAACAGAATGAGAATCGATACTTGTGAAAACATGTGATAATTGAGAGTGATAGCACTATCAAATGGGAGTGCACGAGAGAAATAGCTTGGTTTACTTGAGTATAACATGTTTGTCCACTGATAAAATCCTCCATTTCAAGAGGTCAGCCACAGTAGAGCGGCATTCTCGAAGTGGACGAGAGTCATTAGGTATGTAGACATGCTATACTCAAGTAAACCAAGCTAATTCTCTCGTGCGCTCCCATTTGATAGTGCTATCACTCTCAATTATCACACGTTTTCACAAGTATCGATTCTCATTCTGTTACTCAAAGGGGTGTGAAAATACGGGCGTGGAAGCCAAGATTGCTCAAACATTGTCAAATACTGTCATCCTGGACAGTTTTCAGCGCTTCAAACGTCGTTGACGACATAGTACGGGCCGAGCGGACCTATCTATGCTGTTATCTCGACTATGCTTACGAGCGTGTATGCTGCCTTTAAGTTCAGCATACACGCTCGTAAACGTGGTTGAGATACTAACTACGGAAGTTGAATGGCATGGCTCAGAATACAACGCCTACGCATTCTGATGCGTCGAAAACGACCACAAGTGACGCTACACGACTGAGGAGTCGGCCCCGCACCTGTATTTGCGTCCTCCCCCAAACAGGAGTGCTGGGCCATTCCCACCATTGTCGATGTGTATGGCTCACTTTTTGTACTCATTGTACCACCCACAAACGTCGCCGATGGTGGGAATGGCCCGGAACCCCTTTTTTGGAGGAGGACGCAAATGCAAGGGCGAGCAGATACAGGGCGGGGCCAACTTCTCACACGTGTAGCGTCATTGTGGGTCGTTTTGGACGCTTCAAAATGCGTAGGCGTTGTGTTCTGAGCCATACCATTATATTTCCGTGGTTATCTCAACCACGTTTACGAGCGTGTACTCTGAGTTTTGGCCGAGAAATAGCCGCGAAACAGACGCAAAATGCCTTTTTCCCGAGTAATAGTCGCGAAATAGCCGCCAAATAATGCTGGCTGCGAAATAGTCGCCAAATAATGCTCGCCGTGAAATAGCCGCGAAATACCCGCTAAATTGCCGCCAAATTTGTGGTCTGCTTCGGTCTAGTTTGGTTTAGCTTAGTTGAGTTCAGTTGAGTTATGCGCAGTTTATGCGATGGCGAATTTCCTAGTGCTGCTTATCCGTGCCCTACTCCGGAATATCAGCGACAATTCGAGAGAACTCAGCGACAATTCGTAGTTAGTCGTTGAGACCGACACCATGTCACTGGGAACTCGCCGTGTAATACTTCGCTTCCCAGCTCCATGAGACTTTTGGGCGACAACAGACGTTGAGTGGCTCAGGGTCTGGCGCGAACTTGAGACTACATCCAGCTAGTCGTCCTAGGTGGCTGGAAACCATCGAATCCCACGTCCAGCATTATGGAAGAAGAGAACTTGGGCTTTTGCGTCAGAATTCAGTTGAAGTTCACCGGGAAAGTAGACAAATAGCATCACCTCGAACCAGTTTCATGAAAATACACATGAAAATGACTCATTTTGGCAATCATCGTAAGAAATTTCCATGTTGCTCAAGTGTTGCTATACTCATGAGCCGCTCGAGATTTAGACTTTTCTCTATAACTAAAGGTGAAATGGGCATTTCTAGCGTTTTGACACGAGCGATTTAATATATTGGAAATACCTGCTATAATGTGCTTATCAGGATCAAACTCCGGTCCGCAATTGCGTCTCGACACGCTTTGCGGCCGCGCGCTTTCGAGTCGGAAGAGTTTCCAGCGCCGCAGCTGCGGATCTGTTGACTCTAGGTGGGTTTAAGAAACTGGAAACTAAACAAAATTGAAGAAAACTGCATAAAAAAGCCATATCGTGTCGGCTTTGGAGCTGGAAACTCGGCTGACTCGAGCGCGTGCGGCCGCAAAGCGTTTCGAGACGCAATTTCGAAATGGAATTTAACCCAGATAACCACAGTAACTTTACATTTATGAGGTACCGAAGAATTGTGAGAAATTAGTAGTCACTACGCTAAGATGTTTGTAAAAATCAGGGCAAAATGGAGTGCGATCTTGTCGAATGTTCGAATTATTCGTGCTGAATATTCGAATAAACCGAATATTTAACTTCTTTGAATATTCGAATAAACGAATATTCCACTTCTTTGAATATTCGATTATTCGAATAACCCGAATAATCCACTTCTTTGAATATTCGAATTATTCGAATATTATTCGAATAAACGAATATTCGGGCAACACTCTACCATCCAGGGCCGGCCCTGTTGGGCCGAATGTGGCTATCTGAGGTGAGCCGCCCTTTATACCGGTTGAGCACGTGATAGATCACACGAGAAATACGTCAAATCGGGACAATACTTGACGTGAATGACGATGCGTGCGTTTGGCCTACTATGCCTTCTCTGGCCTCTATTGTCATAAACTACCTTCTACGACACCTTCCCATCTTTTCCCTCTCTTCCTCTCGGGGGGGGGGGGGGAAGCGCCGGAGGAGAGCAGGGGCCTCCCCTGAAGTCCCCCTCGGGGGAGGCCTCCGCTGTCGCTTCCCAAGTCGAAAACGGGCTCATTGTCCGGCGCTTTCGCCCCCGCAGAGTCTGAGTTATTCAAGCATCCTCTCGTATTCCTTACACCCTATCTGCACTTACGCAAAAGCTTCAAATAGAGCAAACGTTTTCAACCTGTTTTACGTGCCTACGATCAAGCGCTCACACCGACACATTTACCGAAACACGACCACTCAATCAACCCCGCTCACCTCCCGTTTCCATCCCAAAACCCGCGCACCTAGTCTGCACATACAAGAAGAATCGCGAACGGAATTCATGCACTTGAGCCGTCTTGCGTAAGTTCTTTCTTAAAGGCAGTGTTCACGATGAAAGAGTTGGCGATTTTTTCGCAGAGAGCTAACGGTGTACTGTATAGTAAGCCGGTCGCGAAGAAAAAACGCGAGAGAACCGTCAAGAAGTGCCGAATCGAAGCTTCCCCCTCCCCGCCCACCATTCCTTCTTGAAGAAGCTTCAAGACATGAACAGCCGGCCAGCAAAAGAAATGGCCTCGAAAAGTCGGTCGATGAGATATGATCACGTTATCATATGGAAAGACTTCACTCCTTCACACTGGTCAATTCTCACATTCTCAAAAGTGTCACGTCACACAAGAGATCCTGTTTTGTAGAAAAAGAGTGCTTTCTCGCGTCTTTTCGCAGATCTTTCTTACGCTACTGTCACAGTGAGCACTTGACCTACAATACGGGCAATAATTTTTGCGTTTTCGGCAAAAAAAAATGCTAAAAAAGCGTTTTTTTCACCTTCTTGTCATGACTCTGTTAATGATGATCAATTGGAGAATCTAAATAGATGTTTGGAATCAGGTTTGAGAGATCTCTGTTTTAGCATGCTATTTGACAGACTTTTCACAAAGCGTGTAGGCGTAACAACATGGAGACATTCGCTCATAAATGCCTTAAGGGCACATTACACCCTCGGACATGAAATTTGTGTTTGCTATTTGATTGTGAATTAGACTTCTCCTACTCAGAAGTTTCAAACCATGTTACTCGTAATATAATAGTATGTTACCTGATGGCTTCAGGTAATATACCATAAATTCGCTAGTAATATACCACAATGATGCGAGTAATATACTACAAACATGTGAGTAACCTACCATAAATATGCAAGTAATATACCACAAGCATGCAAGTAACATAACAAAAGCATGCAGGTAATGTACTATTTGAAGCGTGCAAGTAATATGCCACAAACGAGCGAGTAACATGCGAGAAGCATGCAAGTAATATACTATTGAAGTGTGCAAATAATATACCGAAAGCCTGCAAGTAATGTACCAGAAGCAGGCAAGTAATGTACAATACCCACCCTCGAACTTCGCAAAACAGCAAAAAAAAAGTTTTCTCGCGTTTTCCGCCCCTTTTTCATAACTCTGGCCGATGCTGATTTTCGGAAATATGAACGAAGTTGCTAGATTCGCCTCATCAAGATCTATCAGTTGGTTGGTGCTAAAATTTGGTGCTAAAATTCTATTGATAGCTTTAACTGTTCCTTATTTGAAGGTATGCTGCACTTTTCATAACACTTCTTGACTCGTCAGGATGCTCGGCTGGCACTTTCATTCTGACGAGTCAAAACGTGTTCTGGAAGGAACAACATACCTATAATTGAGGTATAATTAAAGTCATCAGGAAGAGTTTATCACCATCTTGTATATCATAATGAGGCGGTTCTCGCAATATCTTTCTTACCCTCTAAAGCCCATATTTAACAGAGTTATGACGAAGGGGCGAGAAAGACGCGACAAAACGTTTTTGTTTCGCTGTTTTGCGTGGTTTGTCGGTGGGAATCGCACCACTTGATGCGCGCTGGTGATCGTTCCATATTCTTCCATAGCAGTGAAATAGATTGATGTTCGTCCGTCAGTCTAGTTTTTTTTTTTTGCAATCTGTAGTAGAACTCTTTTGTGGCTTGGAAGATTTACGCCTAAATCCATTCCACAGCATCGCAAAAGGGGTATGTAGAACGTCAGTGAAAATGGGTGCGCCTTCAGATGACGTCAGCAGGTCATAGTGAGAAAAGTATAGGGCTTCAGAAGGTGTCCGCAGGACGCAGTGCAGGGTGGGTAGGGCTCTAGTAGGAGAAAACTGTGGAAAGTAGGTGGGAGCCAAGGTGACGTCAGGAGGATATCGGAGAAAGTGGGTTTGCTTTCATATATCGTCAGCAGTACGTCGTGGAATGTGGGCAAGGCTTTAGATGACTTCAGCAGTGCGTAGAGGAAAATAGGTAGAGTTCCAGAGGTTGTCGACAGAACGTCATGCAAGGTGGGCAGGGCTTCAAAGGGAGTCGTCAGGCTCTCGCGAAAAGAGTGATGGGCTCCAGATGATGTCATCGGTACGTCATGGAGAACATATAGGGCTCCAGAGAGTGCTCGCATGACGCCGTGAAGGATGACGTCACCAGAACATCATGGGTCGGTGGAAGGAGCTTCGTGTGGAGCTTGCGTCACGTCGTGAAATGTGAGTAGCGTTTAACGTGAAGCGTGTGTAGCTTTGTGGAATGCGAGTAGCGCTTTATGTGAAGCGTGCGCAAGGTCATGAAATGCAGCAGCGCTCAATGTATAGCGTGTGTAGCTACGTGAAAATTCGAGTAGCGCTTTATGTGGAGAGCGCGCAGCGTTTCGAAACATGAGGCGCCTCGGGTATAGCGAGAAGCGTGCGCCGCGTACTGAAAAGTGAGTAGCAGCCAATGTGCAGCGTGTGCAGTGTCGTAAAAGTGGGTGGCGTTCTTGTGGAGCGTGTGCCGCGCGGTTGAAAGAAGCGCTTCTGTATAATATGTGCAGCGTCATGAAATGGTTGGCATTCATGAGTCGACCTTGCCCAATTTCTCGGCTACGGCCTGTTGGAGTGAATAAATCAAGAGGTAACGCAGATCCCAGAGATTCTTTTCTGGCCCAAGATGAGAACTGTAAACTAGCCACTCTAGACATGACATAGTTTTTGCCGAACAAAAAAGGCCACCTCAGACTCAAGTGAGCGCTCACATTTTCTAGCTAGAAACCGCAGGTTCGACGGAGCAGAAACATTCTGAAAATAAAAGTTCCCTCTGATTCTGAGGCATACTTAGGTTGTTTCTTCTCGTGCTTGTGCGGAGCGAAAGGGAGAGACAGCTAGGGTGTGGAGGAGAAGGTAGCGTAACGCACGCGCGGCCACGCACTCGATCGGCAGCATTGAATTTTACCCTGAGATAGAAATAAGGTGTTTCTCTAACATCCTCTGTTACTCGCTTGAAAACATCCTATAGGTGACGAACGCATTTTGTGCCTTCAGGCAGCATTCAAAAGTCGCGAGAGGGCGCATTTCCTCTGTTGTGCTCCTCTAAGGCTTCTCAACGCTGGAAAAGCCAGTGCCAGCTAATTAGAACGGAAAAAACACCTCACCCTTCGTGTTAAAGGCAGTGGTCGCTATAAAATATTCTTGTCTTCTTTTCCTCTCTTAACCCTTTTCTGGGTTTAGAGTAGTAGGACCAATGAGAAAAAAGCGCGAAAAAACCGCTGTTTCGGGCCAAATTTGAAGCCTAAACTTTCTTCTCTTTTGGTGGTGGACGAGCCCACTCCACATCATCGGCAGCGATGATCTCTGATAACAAAACATCAGCCGGCTTGAAATTGAATTTCAATCAATGAACATTATCCTTCGAGCTCATCTATTAAAAAACATTCACTGAAGTGCTTGCTTTCATTGGTCAACTCTTTTCATTACGTAAACTTGCATTTATCTCTTCCTCTGAATGTCGATGATTTTTGACTGCTCGGCATGAGGCTGCGATCTTTTTTTGCTGCGCTGTGCACTTGTGCACGAACTAGCATCTTTGGGCCCTAGAAACTCTAACTCTAGCCTGTTTTTCACCGCGCTCCCTACTTAGTTTTTCAGCTGTTTTCTATATAAGCTGATTTTTATAGTTTTTTAGATAACGTTTTTCATCGCGACCACTGCCTTTAAGTCGATTGACGACGTTCGGCCGGGTGTTCATTCGCGCGAATTTGCGAAATGGCTGATCATGTCCCATGGCTTGCCATTACCGTAGTGGGATTATGGCGATCAGGGACATTAGTTTAACAACCGGTATAATGCCTCCTGATTTAGGGATAGAGCAGTGAGCTTTAAACTCGCTGTTTCTTATTGCAGCCGGTGTAGCAGCAAGGGGCCTGAGCGCGAGTGGAAGCGCGCGTGTGCTACTAGCGAATCGTTTGCCCACGATGAACATAGATTTTCCGTAATCGTACGCTGTCTCAAGGAGTGGACGCTGCCTGAGGGGCTGAGCAGCGTGCCATCAGGGCGCGGAGCAGTCTGATGGTGGGCTGCCGTATTGATAGATAGATTATGGCACTGTCCTCAGCCCCTCACGGGCGAATGCTTTGACAGTTCATGGAAGATCAACCTACGCATTTCTGAAGGCTAAAGTGGGCAGCGACTCTGAGAAATTGTCTATATGTGATCTTCGCTGTTAAGGAGAAGTTCAACCTTGATGGAACAGACGGCCCGAAGTGTTCCCGAAGGAGTTCGAGGAAAGGTTGCATAAATTTAGACGTCGGAACTGCGTAGGTTATGATCTATCAGCACATTTGCCTCAGACAGTCATGGGGTTTTACGTCGGCACAAGTGGGGTTGCATCTCAAGGTGAACGTTGGATACTGCTGGCAGCAGCCGCTGCTAACAGCAGCAACTGCTGCCAACGCATGCTAAGGTTCCCTCCTCATCAACAGCCTGTTCTGCAAACGGAGCAAGAATTTGGGGTAGCACTCTTTTTAGCGGTGTTAGGTATGATCCTTGTCCCGCTGCAAGGCCATAATTTTTGTGGTGGTCCACAACGAGGAGGCTTTCCTCGCGATAGGCCATCGGGACGATTCCCTCAGCGTCCGAAATTGGCGTTCACAAAGTGACACATGGTCATCTTTTCAGACCGGCCTCAAACGGCCAACTGCCTCTCACAGGCTTGTAACCTTCCGGTGGCGATTTGGAAAATCATGTAGTCGTTGCCGTAGGTCTGTGAGAGTATATAGATGGCACGCCTGCGAAGATTCCAAAAACGGCATTTTAATTGCTCCAAAAAAAGGTAAGAGTACCCATCAGGAAATTTTCGGGGTGTTCAGAAAAAATTTCTCGGATTCGACGAAAAACTTATAACTGGGGGTTATTTAGGGCTCTGAACCCGGATATGCGGCGGCATGCACGTACGCGGCGGATAGCTTGAGGCTGCGCAGGGTTTGGGGCGTCGGCGCGTTTAATGCTTGCTCTGCGAGTGCAGGAGATAATCGATAGTTGGTGTCTCACAAGGGATGTATACAAAGCGTAGGTCGGATCTGCCAAAACGACCAGTATCGTTAGTATCTCTTGTGGCTCAATAGTAAAACTGCGCAGTATCCCACCCCGAGCTGCAGGTTCCAAGAAGTTACAAGCTTAAAAAGGTAGTTTTTTTGTGCTTTTCGTACTTCCAAAAAAGCGCATTATTCTTCGGAAAATCCGTGAACGGACCACCTCATCGTGTTCAGCGCCCAAAACTACCCCTTAGCAAAGTATGTGTGAAGGCTTATTTTCCATACTTTGTTCAGACTGCCAGCGTTTTGGACTTTTTTTGCACGGATTTTCGGTTGGGCGATTATTTATACCGATTAGAGGGCTCTGGAAGCGTTTAGGGAAAATGTTCCAGATTTGACTTAAAATTCCCCCAGGGTTTCTCGAATAATGAAGAATAGGCCCCAGATTCGTAATCAGCACCTAAAACTATCCCCAGAAACAAGTTTTGAGCTCAATCCGCGATAATTTTTGAACGCCCTAAAATTGTCATTCGTGTACCCCTTTTCTATTGGCAAAGGTATGGAAACGCCCACTTTTGGGAATCGCCTGGGAATCTCTGAGGCATTTAGTCGATTCTGAGTATGGAACACTGGAGCACTGTCCTCCCCCTAGAACACATTAAAGTGGCATCTCAAAATTCCATCTTGTATGTGCAACCCTCCCTTGTCAGTGAAATCGGCCGCCTTATATACCGCCGCCGTCGTAGAAGAGGATGCTGCAGTGATCACTCATGTTAAACAAATCAATGGAGGGGGTTGTCATCAGACACTAAGAGAGCGGTTGCCGAGTTCACGTGTGCCAGGTTAAACAAAGGGTTGAATTCGACAACAATCAGCGGGAAATGCTGCCAATCAGCAGCAGCTTCTGCTATTAGCAGTAGCTACAGCAAGGGGGCTGCTAATCGCTTTGTACGCGGGTTCAATCCCTATCAGAGTCAGACGGGTGTTTTCCGGCCGTACAACGGGGTGGACGTCAGAATTTTTAAGATATGGTTAACAGTAAGTAAGTAACTCTTTGGCCAGTACCCTTGTCCCACACCATCGGAAAAAGCGCAGCCTACAACATGTTTTGGCGATTTGTGCAAAAAATCAATAATGTCGATCGATATGGTAAACAATAAGTAAGTAGCTCGTTGGCCAGTGCCCTTGTCCCACTCCATGGGAAAAAGCGCAGCATACATCATATTCTGGCGGTTTGTCCGAAAAATCAATAATGTCGATCGATATGGTAAACAATAAGGCCTATTTCATAGTGCGATCGCTGATCGCCGCGATGAATTGTTTTGAATACAGATCGACGTGCGACGCGATCTCGATCGATGCACATGTTTATCATCCCATCGCGTCGCACGGCGACCGAACTCTGAAAGAGGCCTAAGTGAGTAACTCGTTGGCCAGTACCCTTGTCTTCCCTATCGAAAAAAGCGCAGCCTACATCATGTTCTGGCGATTTTTACGAAAAATAAATGTCGACAGTAAGTAAGTTATTTGTTGGCCACTACCCGTGTACCACTCCATCGGCAAAGCAGAGCCTGTAGGTTACAACGTGTTCTAGCGATTTGTTCAAAAAATAGCAAAATAGAAGGAATATTGTGAGACAAAGAAAATTAGCAAAGGTGAAAGTGAAAAACTGGACAAAATCGCACACTAGAACAAAGCGCCTCGAACAATAAACCGTTAAGATGGCTGTTGGCGATCAATAGGACGATAGGGGGGGGGCGTGGACTTGCAAGTAATATACGAACCCCAAGATTATTCGCGAGTAATATACACACCCTAAATAAGTTGCAAGTAAATTACTTGTTCAAAAATTAGTCGCAAGTAATACACTTGCCCCGGAGTAAGTCACAAGTAACATACCTAAGTTTGGCAAGTAACATACCGAGCCCAAAATTAGTCGCAAGTAATTTACCAATCCAAAAATACGTCGCAAGTAATTTACTACTGCGAAAATTAGTCGCAAGTAACATACAAGGCCAAAAATAAGTCGCAAGTAATGTACGAACCCCGAGAAAATTCGCGAGTAACATGGTTTGAAACTTCTGAGTATATAACACGCGCGATGTGCGAGATCTCGATTCCTTCAAATAAGCGAGTTGTGAGCGACCACCACAGGCCCGACCTCCTTCGCTCACCACCACGGGCCACACCCCCTACCAGATTTCTGAACTCGATAGCGGCTAGATGGATGGATGAATTCCAACAAGTCGTCGTTCTTCAGTTCATGAATGAACTGTCTCCTTATCCTGGCTCGCTCTCGGGCAACGATTGCGAATGAACAGAAATACAGACCTGAGACAACTCGTCCACCAAATTTCTCCCTCAAAATTTAGGCGTCTCTGAAGGGCCATAACCCTGTTCAAAGGGGGTCTTGGACGATTTCAGAGATACCACTCTGATCAGGGTGTGACTCTCTCCAAGAAAAGCATGAAATCTGAAAATTAATTCCATGGGTGTTTTGAGCCTTTAATAGCTAAATCACGTTCCATGCGCTTTTCGGGTTGATTGTTTCATGTCTAATTTTGCCTACATGTCTTGTTGAATAGAAAGATATGTGTTTTTCTAGAAGAAAGAGCACACCATGCTGATTCCCAATATCTCTTCAGATTCCCAAATGGACCATTTTGAACAGAAAAACAAAGTTATGATAAAAGGGCAAAAAAAACGCAAAAAGCGTTTTTTCGCAGAAAACGCAATAATTATGGCCTGTACTGCATCATAATCTGTTAGAAAGTAAAAATACTTATAACTTATCGTGAACACTGTCTTTAGCCACAACCCCCCCCCCCCGGGATAGGGTTTCTCTACACACAGAGGGAGGAGTTGTGCCGTTTTTGCAGTTCGACACGTGACGCTACTCCATTCAAGCGATTCGGTCCCGAGTGGAATAAGCGCCGCAAGAGGCGATACAACTCCTCTCTCGGTGTGTAGAGAGCCCTGTCCCCCACCCCGCCGCCCCCGCAGTCCGCGCTCGTAGCGGGTTCCTCTCCCCTTCGTCCCGCGATCCACGTCCGTTCAGCGATATTTACTCAATCGACCCATCCGTTGACATTCTCGTGCTCGTACCGTGATTGTACTGCGATCGTTACCACGTTTACCGCGCTATTACCGTGGTGCACCGGCGATCCGCGATGGTACCGTGGTCGTTCCCCCATGTCCCGCGCTCTCATGCTGTGAAGATTTGTAAAGCCGCGCAACTCACGGCACGGGCTTTACCTTATATAGCTTCGTGTTGATCCGACATGCAACACCTGTTTGGGTGAAACAACGGGAGGGCATGGATGATAGGATGCGGTACGGTCAGGGGTCGAGGCTCGCCGAATCTCGCGATAGTTCCGAGCTCGGTTCATTGCGGTTCCGCTATGTAACACCCCGAATACATTGAAGTATAGACGCGATACGCCCTCATGTTGAAAATGGTAGAATCTCGCATACGTTCCGCGACAGCCCCGGGCTCGATTCTTTGCGATTCCGCGATGGAGCATGGCGAGAGCATCGATGAACTAACGCGATACGATCTCGGTTCGAGACTGGCAGAATCTAGATCAATGTTTAGAATGTCAAAAAAGAAATGAAACGTTAACATGACCTCCCGAACGCATTCTGCAAATATTAATGGAGAGAGTTTTTTAAATTTATTTAATCTATTTGGAAAAAAATAAGGAAAACGAATCGCTCATATTCTTGCATTTAGTCATCCACTCCGAAAAATCAAAAAGTTCTAAATCAGAAAAAATTGATTCGGGAGGGTTATTTGGATTCAATACGCATTTTGAGTGTTCTAAAATACGATATTCAGCTTATCCTCTGTTTCTGAGGGAAATTTATTTTCATTCGTCGCGTGCGTCTGCGCGCGTACGCTGCGTATCCTTCCCCCTTACTTTCTCGCTGTCTCCACCCTCGCTCCGCACAAGCGCGCGAGGGAACAGAATAAATTTGGCTCGGAACCAGAGGATGCTTATCCGGTCGCTCTAATTTAGGCATCGATTCACAATGCTTAGCGGGTTGATTCTAGGATGAAATCGCATACAACGGAATTCAGAAGATTAATGGGTGAAGTTGTGAGGGAAATTGTGACGGAATCAAAATTCTAAGCAGGGGAAAGTGTCTTAAGCTTAGGTATTTCATAATCAGGACTAGCTTAGAAAGGGGACAATTAAGGGTCACATTAATCCAAGCAAATTCAGTAGTGTGAGGTAATTCGGTGAATGTGTGGAAATCGCTGGATTCTTCTTTGAAAAATCGATTAGCTAAAATGGGTGCGATAATCGATCAGCGAAGCGTGCGAAATACGTCGAGGTATCGATGTTTGCAGCTGCGTTTCTAAAATCGGTTTATAGAAAGCGCCCGGGGCTCAACCGTCTACGCTGGATGATGTACTATGACGTCATCAGCCGCCAGTTGCGCTCTGGGCGCTGTGTGAATCAATTTCGTCGGTAGGACCCGGAGCGCAACGTATGTGGCCTGCATCGCAATATATGTGGCCCGGAAATTGCCAAATTTGTCACCCTGCGCGCAACATGGACGCGGCTCCGGGTGCATTCGGGGTGGGCTCAGGGCCTGCTATCGTCTGAGCAAGGAGATTCTATCCGTGAACGATCGCGGGGGATTCTCTCAGAGTCCCCCCAATCTCCTCTCCCAACCCGCACGCCGATTCTTCACCTCCACAAAAAAATTGGATTTCCTCACCGTCTATCTTCATCGGATAACCCTCATACTCAACCTATACCTAGAAATGACAAGTGAAAACTCAGTGATTTCCGGACAAACAGTTTTCCCCCAAAACAGACAAAGTGACGAACGCACGAAAAAGTTTTTCAAAATCTGCATGTGGTAGTATTTTCAATGTGCGGTCTTCAATCGATCACGCTCACTGTCATTGAGAGTCGACACCTTATTTATAAATGCCCCTGCGTACTCCATTAGGCATCAGACAATGTTGTAAAGTCTGTCCGCTAGAATAAGTCGACGGAATTAACGATATGCGATCAGGGATGAGCGGAGTTCCGCGTTTCGCGTTCCGAGACCCACAGTTTCTCGCATTTTTGGCATTCCGCGTTCCGAAAACCGCAGAAAACGCCACGGAATGCAAAAATATTGGGTCGTCTGGGACCTAAGAAAACATTAGATGATTTCTGATTTTTTCCTCGTTTCGCGTTCCGAAAGCCGCATTTCCGCGTATTTTTAGGCGTTTCGAGCCCGGTTTCCGAAACCCGAGAAAAAATTTTTTGTTACGAAACACGAAAACCGATTTCAGAAATTTTCACATTTTTATTCCGCTCATCCCTGGATGCAATCATTGGATCGGTTAGGAGAGTTTCGGCCGCGAGCGAAGATCTGCCGCCGTAGTCCGTCCATTCAGTATGCCACACCTCCACACTGATTTACGTTACAATACAAATTTTGTAGGCTAATTACTGAAACTCAATTCTGAGGTAATGTTGTCCGCAGTTCTTCTTGATATCAAGGTTCTCACTGGGTGAAATTCTCGTGGAGCACACTACGTGGATGAGGATCAACGCACACCACCAATTCATCTGAAAACAAGAAAAACTGTTTTTCAGGTCCGACTCACATAGTTAGCCGTGAGAAAAATAAATAAATAGATACCCGCCCAGATAAAAACTACAATACCCATGCTAACTTTTGCCAACACTGTGAAGTAGTGCAAACTTGACAAAAGAAAATCGTTTGCTGGTAATTTCAATAGATATGTAGGTGTCCTTCAACATTCCGTAAGCTCAGACGATTTGGCAGTTCAAAGCAATTCGGTCTATAACGTAACATATACTTTTGCGCGACCAGTCCAAAAAAAAATTACAAGGAAATTTAAAAACGAGCAAAATCACAATTTTAGCAGAAGGTGAATAATTAATCGAGCAAAATCTGTGCAAAAGATATCTGCTCCGAAATCTCGAATGTTTCCAAAATCATCTTAAAGGCATCGTACGCGCAGAAAACCGTATATGATTTTTCCATGTTTTAGTGTAGCTTGGCCTCTCTAGTGAACGAAAATGTCGAAGGGGCCCATGCAAAACCTTCATTTGTAAAGAAAAGTCAATCGGAACACATTGTGAATACGAATTTGAATTTCGCGCCAAAATCCTTTTTGAAGTTTTTCTGCTTTCGGAGGCCTCGTCACTGTCATTTTCGGAGCTTTTCTGCGTGTGGAGTTCGTGCCGTAACAATTTTTCATGTTGTTTGACGATTGCAACAACATTCTAGGAAAAAGTGCTAGATGACTGGTGAGAATTGGTGGCGGATCTTCATCTTTGACGCCTTCCAACCTCATTGCCCAACGTTTTTGACGCGCCAAAGTTTACCAATGTGGTCTACCGGGCTCAATCATGAAATTGAGCCTGAAAAATCAAAATTGATTTTCAGCGCGAACGATGCATTTAAACATCGAGTGCGCATTCATATCTTTACATCCTAATACATTTTAATAGTCTGAGTTGAAAGGAGACAAACTACAGGCTTACCTGAGGCATCATGGGCATAAATATTCCAGCGCTATTCAAATGAGACGTCACAAGCTTGTGCACATACAAGAATGTAGGTTCTACAGTGGAACACTTGCCTTTTGATTGAGGTGATCCTCGTCATGTTCTTGGTGGCATAATGCGTTGAACATAGGACTGAGGTATGACTCATGAGTTGAAAATATAATACCATGACAGGTCAGCATTGTTATACATGAACGCTAAAGCTGAAAGTATGATTTATCAAATGTTGACTACCTCCTTCCAAAAAAGGTCATCGCCTGATGTGACGTTGGAAAAATGCGAGGAGCGAAATGCGTAACTGACAAAATAAACAGGCCTCGAGCCTAGTAGTTAGGGGCGCTTACAACTCCGCTGCCGAGCGGCCCGGTAAAGTGCAAATCTACACTGCGACGCATAAGTACAGCAACACCTTCGAAATCGGCATGTCATATGTTTAACCGAGGTTTTGGATATTGGGGAGTGTTTCATTGTTTTCTGCTACGACGAAAACGATGGATCGAGTGGTGTGACCAGGGCCCTGTCAGCCGCTCAGAGAGTTGGGGGGGGGTACGATTCGACCACGATAGGCTTTCTAATCGGGTACCTAGTCGAGTCGAAAGGAACTTTCGCAGAAGCACGTGCTGCTCCGAGGAGCACGTGGCCTGTTCGATAGGACTACGTGGCGCTGGGGGCGGGCCCCCACCCCTTCGATGGGAGTGGGTCTCCCCCAACAAGGATACGGTTCAAGTCACGGCCCGCAGCAGGGGATCACCCCCACAGCAGACCGCGACAGGGACATCACCCTCGCCATGGTCGACAGCGAGGGACCTCCCCTCGCTGAGGACCGGGGGGAGACCCCTTAACGGTTCAAGAATCGTCCAGAAAGTGACTCGTTGTCACCTTTCAGGAGCAGCCCCGAAAGGTGGATTCTCTCTCTGGGATCGGGCCCCTTATATACGTGCTGTGCGACTGATATGCGACGGGTCAGTTCTGAGGCAATCGATCAACGTGTTCAATCATGGGCATTGTGGCTCGTTCGTCGTCCAAACTCATCGTAATCGAATCGAAAACGTATCGTGGCCGAGTGAAACGGCTATGATTGGCGGCACATGCTTCTCACTTGGATGACGATTAGGCCACGTGGCGCACGGAAAGTACGTGGCCGTATCGTCCTCCAACCGCTTAGTAGACGAATCGAAAGCCTATTTTGGCCGAATAGGACCCCCGACTCTCTGAGCGGGTGCTAGTGGTCGGCGGCACCCGGCTGATTGCTGCGCTGATTTCCTCTATCAGCCCGTACTGCGTTGGACGATCAATGACAAGACAGCTCTCAGCATAGAGATTTGTGTTTTTGGTCAGTTGGGAATCGGATCTACCGGAGCGTGCGTGCTGTGGCCTAGTGGTAAAACTGGAGGGGTGAATGCAAACCCTCGAGGGTTCGAGTCCTATGAAGCTCATAATGTTTGCATGTGACCTGTCATGTTCACACTTCATCAATGAATAAAAGAGAGTTACTAAAATGTGTGGGATGACCAGGTGGAGATAATGCGGACTGCAGAGCAGCCTCCTAACATTCACACCCAGACAGCACGGATCGATTTGCAGTAAACGGCGAGTCCTAATAAAGGAAAGCAATTTCCACTGGATTGACGAGGACACGCACGACAGACTCTTGCACCACTTGATACGATGATAATCGTGCTGGTACAGAGACAAATAGTGCCGGGACCGCGTGCTCCCAGCACGATTATGATCGTGTTGCGTGATGCAGCGACTGTTGTCCACAAATGCGAACCGGAATTTCGCTCTGGTAACGACAGTATGTATAAGCTCGTCATCACGAAAGCTCTGGAGCTCATCTCCTTCTTCCACTCCAATTGATAATAATTTTTAAGATTGGAAAATCTTCGCAATAACAGGCATCAAATTTAGGAAAACACTTTATTCATTTACATAAACAATACATTAAAGGCAGTGTTCACGATGATTTTCGTCCCCGAGTTTTTCACATAAACCAATGCGTTGCCCTCCAAGTATTACCAAACTTACGAAGAAACGGCGATAAACGCATTAAAACGTCGTATTTCAGTGACATTATTTCAAAGCATGGACAAGTTGTCCGACTGGATGAACATGTTCGCGGTGGTTGTCACCAGTAAAAAATTGAGCTAATCAAAAATGGAAGAATATTTCAGGCAAAACAGGATTAGTTAGGGCCCTAAGGAAAGAACGGAGCAATAGGTAGTAGAGATTTGCAGAAGACGGGTCCACAAAACATTTCATTGTCGCAACAAACACTTCCTGTGATACTTAAAGGCACAAAACACCCAGAAAATTATTCTCCAGTTTTTATGCTGATCTTGATGAGAGTCAAACGCTGATCACAATGGTATCTCTGATTTCGTCTAAGACCCGCTATAAACAGAGTTATGGCTCCTTAAAGATGCCTATATTTTGAGAGCAGAAAAAATGGTGGACGAGTTGTCTCGGGCCTGTATTTCTCTTCATCCGCAATCGTTGCGTGAGAGAAAGGCAGGATAAGGAGATAGTTCGGTAATGGACTGAAGAACGACGACTTGTTGGAATTCATCCATTCATCGAGCCGCTATTAGCTTCAGAAATCTGGTAAGGGGTGTGGCACGTGGTGGTGAGTGAAGGAGGTCGGGCCTGTGGTGGTCGCTTATATCTCGCTTATTTGGAGGAATTGAGATCTCGCTCTCGGCACGTGTTATACAGAAGGGGTCTACTACATAATCAGATAAAAATTACAAAAGTCATGTCTGAGGGTGTACTGTGCCTTTAAGAGGTGGGCTGATACTTGAGGATTTCGAGCACTTCTGGTGCGTTTTTCTCAGTTTCAACGTCATTTTAGTTCTACCCGGGGGCCACTTAATCAATATAGCGAATAATCTCAAAATTGAAGATAATCGTGACCACTGCCTTTAACAAACGCTGTATGACGGGAACAAATATTTTAATGACCAGCCGTCGTAGCCCAGAGCTCCGAATCACAGCAGAGAAATTCGTTTCCAGCAGCGATCTTAAACATGAAAGCTTCCAAGCTTTCGTAATCTGTGTCACTACTTAAATATGAAAATGCTAGATATACATATTTTCCTGTAGTGTTAGATCACAGTCAGGCGATTATAATGTTTAAAGGCAACATACAGGTTTGCAAAAGTGGCTGATATAGCGACGTTAAAGGCAGTGTTCACGATAAAAGAAAACTCGTTTTAGCTTCCACTACGAATTGGTAGTGGAGGGGCACACTGTAACGTTGACGTTGAAAGAATGCATGAAAACGAGCCAGGAAGAGCCTCAAAAGAGCCAGAAGTGTTTACTTTGAGCGCAAGGCAAACTCTAAAAGCGCTATTCCCGCCCTCCGACGTGAGGAAATGAAAACTCGAGATCGTGAGATGAGCGATGGTTTCTGATCGAAAGCCCCGTTCTTCCCTTCATTCTCAACTTCTCTCTTTACTCAGGTCAGCTCGCATACATAGGCTGCAAAAGAAGGAAGTTACAAGCCTCGGACAACTCGTCCACCATGCTTCCCTAGCTCAATTTTTGAGAGACCATAACTCCGTTCCCAGAAGGTCTTGTGCGATTCCAGAGACATCACTGGAATCAGCATGGGACCGCTTTCAAGATAGGTGGGAAAACAAAAAAAAACGATGTTTATTGTGAACACTGCCTTTAATGGAGTCATAAGGAAGGTTCAGTAGGGTTTTGACCAGAAACCCCCTTTATGTGTCACCTCATCGTGGTGAAGGGGTGAACATTGATGAACGAGATTCGTCTCGCGAAATGGCCGACGGCACAAATGGTCACGCATTTCGCCGTAGCATTAGTTTATCTAATGCGAGAACGGGCGGCTCCCAATAGCACCAGCTCTGTTTTCGGGAGTACTAAACCACAAACTTGCTCCTACATTCGCTGATAATATGGAACCGACCCGAATTCGGATATGCTCTCCCACGACGCCCGGAGATGCCTGTACCGAGGACGGACGAGGATCATGACTGGGCGTTAGCGAAAAACTCCACACCCACCGCGGACAATGTCTGAACATATGCACATACAATTGCCAAACAGCTGCGTCCGACATGGACCTCAGAACTCTCCTTCATCAGTTCAGAAGAATCAAATACGACGTCGTCTGCTCGCAGGAAACGAAGGTCAAGGGACCCTACACGAGGAAGACTGATAAAGGAGAGCTGATAATAATGGGTTACTGCGAAGAATATTGGAGGAGTCGGCTTTCTCGTTCACCGAGGAGTTCAGCTCATCGTCCACTCTCACAGTTTTTGACCCCCCGTATAGCAATCCTGCGATTGGAGACCGAACACAAGGCCATTATCTTCGTCGTGAACTGTCATGCTCCTACCGATGTAGCCGAGGACGAGGAGAAGAATGGTTTGATGTAATCTAACACGAGGAACAGAAGCGCCACGACAGGCTCCGACAGGCCGCGGAAATCCAAATTTTAATATTCTTTATTTCGAGAGATCCTCAAGTTCACACGTGTGTTTTAAAAGCCTCTTGTTTTTGGAGGGTTATTGGCAGCAGAAAGGCGGAAGGAATTGTTGAATCGAAAAAGTTAAGAGGGCTCAAAGGCATCGTTCGCGCTGGAAATCAATTTTCATTTTTCAGGCTCAATTTCATAAATCAGCCCGGTAGACTACACTGGTAAACTTTGGCGCGTCAAAAACGTTGTGCAATCAGGTTGGAAGGCGTCAAAGATGAAGATCCGCCACCAATTCTCACCAGTCATCTAGCACTTTTTCCTAGAATGCTGGTGCGACCGCAAGACAACATGAAAAATAGTTACGGCTTGAACTCCACATGCAGAAAAACTCCGAAAATGGCAGTGACGAGGCCTCCAAAAGCAGAAAAACTTCAAAAAAATTTTGGCGAGAAATTCAAATTCGTATTTACAATGTGTTCCGATTGACTTTTCTTTACAAATGAAGGTTTTTCATGGGCCCCTTCGACACTTTCGTTCACTAGAGAGGCCAAGCTACACAAAAACATGAAAAAACAATATACGGTTTTCTGCGCGTACGATGCCTTTAAGCTCATTTTGGAAACATTCGAGATTTCGGAGCAGATATCTTTTGCACAGACTTTGCTCGATTAATTATTCACCTTCTGCTAACCAATTTTGGCGTTAAAATTTCCGACATTTGTGTACTGCACAAAACTCACGGACAGACCTGAAAAAAAGAATTCCGCTGAATGCTCCAGGATTTTCGAACAAGTTTTTCTCCGAAACTTGAGTATTTTGAGTGGCCTCTTATATATCGTAACCTGGTGGGTCTACCTGCACAAAATTGTGAAAAAAACTATAGCGGTTTTTTGCCCTTACGCTGCCTTTAAGTGACCGGAGTCATTTTCAAGCCCTGAGGGAGCGTAGGTGCAGTTTCGGCTACAAAAACTACGTTTAGAATATGAGTGCTCCTCTCTGGATATTTACCCGAAACTTCATGGACAGAGGTGAAAGCCTAAAGGCAGTGTCCACGATAAAAAATCGTTTGTCTGTTTTTGAGCCTATCTTGAAAAGGGTTTCATGCTGATTCCAACAATGTCTCTAAAATCGTACACGAAATTCTGGTAACGAAGTTATGGTCCCTCAAAAATTGAGCCAATGAAACATGGTGGACGAGTTGTCCGAGGTTTGTAACTTCCGTCTTTTGCAGCCGATTTATACGAGCTGACCTGAGTAAAGAGGAAAGTCGAGAATGAAGAAAAAACGAGGGTAATAATAGGAAGCCATAGCTCATCTCACGATTTCAAGCTTTCATTCGTTCACGTTGGTGGGCGGGAAATGCGCTTTTTGGGTTTGCCGTGCGTCCAAAGTGGCAACTTCGAGCTCTTTTGGGCTCTTCCTGGCTCGTTTTCATGCGTTTTTTCGACGTTAACGTTACAGAGTGTCCCTCCACTACACTTTCCTAGTGGAATTTGAAACACTTTTTTTTTATCGTGAACACTGCGCGACACTAGGTGGGTCCCTTGAAAAAATGTTTAACTCCAGAATTTTGATTAAAGTTTACGAAAATTTTTCTGAAACCTTAGTAGGGCCGTTTGCGCTGCAGAAGTGTGCGGAAAAGTTGGTTCAGGACCCAATTCAGAATTTTCCCTAGGTCGTTTAAAACTGTTAGTGGAAACTAGTTTCTCGGCACACCTAATTTTATAGAATCGAGATTCAATTTTGAAAAGGGTGGCTGTCGCAAAGTCCTCCAAACACGCGCGTCGCTCTTCCCCCTTTTCCCCGCCTCTCTTGCGGCCGGGAAACATTACGGCCACCACCCCTGGGGCGGCATGCACGTACGCGGCGGGTTAGGTTGGGGTTAGGCAGGGTTTGGGGCGTCGGCGCGTTTCATGATTGCTGTGCGAGTGCTGGAGATAATTAATAGTTGGGTTCTCAACGGGGTTTCGGCTGCCCACCCTCCCAGGTAGGGTTTGCGAGGGAAAAATATTGCAGTGCTAGCCTAACCCCCTTTCAGCCCACGCGCCGCTATCATCAAATGCGCCAACGCTTCAAACCCTGCCTAACCCCAACCTAACCCGCCGCGTACGTGCATGCCGCCCCTGGTGCGGCATGCACGTGAAGGAGTGATACGAAGGGGTCGGGGCAGGGTGTGGGTCTTCGGGGCGTTTGAGAATGGCAGAGAAGGACTGGAGATCACTGAAAAATCGTTCCATCGTCAACCCACCCTATGTATTTAGGAGGGTGGGGCGGTCGAGACCCGGTTTAGACACCATTGATTGATGATCTCAAGTCCTTGCGCTGACTCGACTTATTTGACTTAATCGGTTGGCTTTCGCCTGACGCGGTCATTCCCCATCTTCACCGAGGTGTGCCGTCCTAGTAGTCAGCCGTGTCCATTTTTCACCGTCTTCAGCCACAATTTGAACACATTCCATCCAGCTGTCACTATTCCATTTCTTGCGAAACGAAACATCGCGCCTGAACTGTCTTTCGATGCCGAGTGACTTTAAATCCTCTTTAACCACATCCGTCCAGAACTTTCGCCTACGCCCAGGTGGCCGTTTCCAGACAGGATTTGGAAGCAGTTTTAAAGCGTGTTGTACGAGACGATCCGGCGTTCTTCTTAGTATATGCCCGAGCAGTCGAAGTCGACTTTCCATTGCTGCTTGAGATGGCGTTAGGAGATGCTGGCACCTCCCTCGTGTCAAGCGTTGATGTACTGCGTCGATTTCCTTGTAAAGGTCTTCGTTATGGCATACACGCGGCCAGAAATATCCAAGCAAACGCCTAAAAAGCTTCCTCTCCGTGCAATCCAACCGTTCCATCTGCGTCTTCGGTGCCGCACACGTCTCCGATCCGTACATCATGATAGGGCGAATAGCGGATAAGTAGACGCGCAACTTGACTTCCTTTGCGATGGGAGTAGACCACAAACACTCGGTTAGAGAATTAAATGCAGACGTAGCTTTCGCACATCGTTGTCGAATATCCGCTGCATAACTACCATCGTTCTTCAGCAAACAGCCCAAATAACAGAAATCGTCCACCAGTTCGATACGTTATCCGTCCATACAAACTCCCGTTGAAGGCCTCTGAGAGACCCACATCTGCTTGCATTTGTCGGGGCGAAGACGAAGTCCATAGGCTGCGGCATACTTCGAAACGAGGTTCACAATCCTTTGCAGTTTTGCGTTGTTTTCAGCAAATAACACAATATCGTCGGCGTACTCCAGGTCGACAAGGGAGCGTCCTAATGGTGTTAGGATCACATCCGCAGGAAACTGTTCTGCAACTCTACGCATGATGTCATCAACGGCGAAGTTGAAAAGAAAAGGTCCTGCAACGTGTTAGTGTTCAAGACAGGAGAACATCTCTTCATCTTCCCGCTATACTGTCGCAGCAACGTGTAGGCTTTCCTCGGATTCTTCTCCTCCCAAGCCTTCTCGAACTCCTTAGCTCTACACATCCACTCTCGCTCGCGGTCACTTTGAAGCTGCCGACGCAACTTCCTCCTCAGACGCTTCTCCTCCACGAAGTCTCCTGCAGTTCGGAGAGCACATACTCTGTTGTAGGTAGATGTTTTTTCTTCTGAGACGTAGGCGAACTTCTTCTTAGGCTGTACAATCGGGAGTGCCTCTTTCAAAGCGTCCTGGATGCACTTGACAAAAGAATCCGCTTCGCAAAGTTTCTTCTTAGTCCGTACTCCGATGTGAATAGAAACGCGTTGTCCAAAATTCCTTCTGCACTCTTCTTCTCTGAGACTTGTAATGTCAATCCTCTGGAGAGGCTGAGCCCCTCGCTTCCTGTTATGAATCCTCGCAGTGAAGTTCAACAGAACAGGACGGTGATCCGAATCGAATGCGACATCCCACACAGCTCTAGATCTCCGAATGTCCGATACTGGAATATTCCTCGTCAGGACATAGTCAAGCTGTAGTTTCAAAGTTGTCATCTTCCGCTTCCGCTGCTCTTCTGGAGATAGCTGGGTTGGTCCCTCCCACGTAAGCTGATGGCAGCGATGATTCCTCTTGAATGTCGATGCAATAATCAGACCACTGCGTTCACAAAAGTCGACAAGGCGGTAGCCATTGTCCGATGTTTGCTCCACTGGGTAGAACCATTTACCGAGTACTTCGGATTCCTGATCAAGTCCCATCTTCGCATTTGCGTCAATTCCCACGATGACAGCATGTTGACAAGGTATCCTGGCCAGCAACGTATTGAGTTCCTCATAAAACGCATCCTTCGAATTGTCTTCGGCGGTTTCAGTGGGCGCATGAGCACTCACTATCCACAGATTGAATCCTCTGTGATCCCGCAGTCGTACGAATGCATTACGGCACGACGTTGAGCCAAACTCCTTGACCATACCATTGAAATCCTTCCTTACAGCTATTGCACAGCCTCCCACTCTCCTATCGTCAGCGTTACCGCAGTAGATGGTGTACTCTCCGACGCTGATGACGGGTCTATCCTTGAGGCGGGTTTCCTGCAAAGCAGCAAACGGTGCATGGAAATAGCTCAGAAGTCTGGATAGCGCAGTTTTTTGGATATCACTCGACAGCGATCGGCAGTTCAGGGTGGCGAAATTGTGGCTTGTGGCCAAAGACTCCATGACTCCCTAGGTACGGATCCTAAGGTGTTATGGACCAGAGGCCTTAGTGTGCCGGACGGCGACACCTTTATGCAATGTACTTTTGCGATATAGTTGTGCACGCTATATCGCTCGAACGTTCCCTGTGTACAGTCAAACGTCTGCTGGGTTCAGTAGAAGCAGGGGCACCAACGAGCAGGTACCAACAGACTTGTATACACACCCTCTTGCACTGCGAGCATCAAACGCTTCGACGCCCCGAACCCTGCCCCAACTTCTTCGTAACACTCGCGTACGTGCATTCCGCCCCTGGGAGAAAAGCTGAAATGGATCCGAATTGGCTAACTGGAGCCTTGAGTTGGCAAACTTACACAGTGAGAATCAACTCTCGGTCTCTCAAGAGGTCTCCAAAAATCCCTCTTAAAGGCAGTGTTCCCGTAAAATTTCACTTCCGATATCTTCAAGGCTTACGGAGAGTCTGGTGCCTTATGTAGCAAGGCATGCGTGAAAACGACACAAAGACGCGTTTTTGAGAAAAAATAGGCCCTCTCTTGTTTGCGTTGATTTTTGAGCGTGGAGGAATTGACCGCTTGAAGGATGATACCTATAGTGCAATGAAGCGATCAGCTCACTAATCAGCACTTCCTTGACTTGATCATTCCTGTAATATGAGTCTTCATTTGTTCATTCCGAGGGGGCGGATCTGGGGCACCAGGCGTGTCTGGGGCACCAAAACGCTTGTTCGCAGCCGTTATTTTGCCGCTCCTGCCTCGTTTTCTAGCGTTCTTTCGACACTGGGAGCCTAGGATCCTTCTCACCAATCATTTCACTGTGGAAAGTCAACGAGGATGATCATCGTGAACGCTGCCTTTATATCGGTTTACCGTAGCACATAAAGTCTGTCCGAATGAGACTGTCCTCCCGCACTATCGGAGGGCGTATGATCGGTCAGTGCGAAGGCTTTTTCCGAATCTGTGAATCGAATAGCATAAATATCATACAAATAGTGAACAATATACCAGTCAGCTGTATTTCAGCGAGAAGGCTTGTCCGAGAAAAACCTTTGCGGCAACATCTCAACACTCACGTTGATCGCGTGGGCGGACACTCACATTCGGACAGACCTGATCTTCTCTATCGTTCTCCGAGCCTAATTCCGGTCCGCTTTTGCGGGCTACAGCTGTTACATCATGCCACACGTGAAAATCGTGCTTGTAGAAGGCTGAATCGTGTCGGGACCAAGTGGTCCCAGTACGATTAACAACTGTCGCATGATACAATGGCCGTAGTCCGCACTCGTCCGGATTTTCGTCCAGAGAACGACAGTACCTTTTTTGCCGCGAAACGTTTATTTATATATTTATCTGCTATTCAATCCTATTAAAAAAACAACAACAGTGTAACAAAATATGAGGAGCTCCGTGTATCAATAGATCAAACAGACACAATAATTGAAAGAAAGAAAGAAACGGGGATAAAAAAATAGATTGAACCGATGAAATGAAATAAAATACAACTTTCACTGTGGTATACTACCGCTATATGTGAGCCAGGATCGGAAGCAAGTCTACCAGTGGAGAATGTTGTTAGGTAAAGTAATTCATTGAAGATATGTAGGTTTTTCTGTTCGCTGTCACACTACGCGTCTGATAAACACAAAATTGGTGTAAAAATGTGACCGTGTCGCTACCGCGCGCACAACTGCAGAGAACGCTCCTCAAGCAGCTACCTTACTGAAATTGGTTGCAGATCAGTTGCACTGGTGATCATAGGGAAAAAAACATAAGAGACCGCGTGTCCACACTGCCCACCCACGGCTGTTTCGTCCCTGGGACCGCGTGTTCACACCAGGGCTGTGCGTAACTGAATTTTGTAATTTCGTAAATCGTAAACCGTAATTTTTGAAATCCCTCGTAATTCGTGAATCGTAATTCGTAAATCGTAACTGATAATGAGTAATAAGCCCACCATGACCCAAACCTCATTCTATGTGGAAACACCATAGCATTTCAGTGATGAGGTGTTTCCATAACGAAGGAGGCTGGAGGTTGTGTTTTAAGGTGAAATTTTTGAGCAGCACTTGAATAAATATTCAGTACACATACGTGGGATAGGAACGACTCTAATAGGCAAAATGAAAACTCTAAGCTTATTCAAGTAACACACCTGTGCCAGGATTCGCCCAACTTTTGAATACGAAAACATAGGGAATTATCGCTCTACCAAACACAGTTCAGTTGAAGCCAAGGAGGGCAACACTGTGATGAGAAATGGTCAAATTTAGCCTTAACCTTTTGAGGAAAGATGCTTGGATAAGGTGGCCATCCCAAAGGGGATATACATTTAGAAAACCACTTCTTGACGCAGAAGACGAGTCTGCTCTCTATATTTGTAAAGCGTTGCTCTGAACGGAGTTATAAGTGTTCCTCCACATGAGCGTAAGTTTGTCGGGGTGGAGACGGCGGTCTGAGTGGTGAATGTTGATTAGGATTTTGAAATGCAAAATGGTGAGGGCTCCCTCAGAATCTGTGCTTTCAAAAATTAGGCTCTTCATTTTCTTTTCTTTTGCGTTCAGAATTTGCTAATCATTATTAAAACATTTGAAAACTTCTTCGAAAAAGTAGGAGACTCTGCAGCCATAATTTCTTAGGAATGTTTCAAACCAAATTTTGAAATTACCCCCTCTCCTCTCGTAGCCTCTGGAGATAGACATCAAAGGTTATTTCGAGAGTCCCCGTAAAAATCTTTGTAGAATAATGTTTTCAGGTAAGCGAAATAATTTCCCGATTCTCCGGCAGATTTGAATTCACGAAGTTCTACTCTTTTGCTTGTAGATTTTTAACCGCTATAGATGGATGCGTGGGGAAGGTCGTTTTTGATATCCCCGCAAAATCCTGCAATGAAGTTTATATTGTGTTCCAACCTTTATTTGCTCCATGAGCCAGCCAGGTCCTTAGAGCCGAGCCTTATCTTTACTGTCTATTATATCGGAATGGAATTGCTGCCCACTGTTGCAGACGACCGCTTTAGAAGTTTACAGAGAGCTAGAAGATAGTGGTGCTGGAACGAATATCAATCATGTCAGGACCTCGTGGTCACAGCATGATTCTGTTTGCAGTACGTGTTGCAACAGCGGTTGTCTGCAACTGCGGACCGAAATTTTGGTCCGATCGAGACTGCAGCTCCATCAAAGGACTGCTTTTCTGGTGTTCATCATGTGGCAAGGGCATTCCATGGAAGTGAATAACTGTGAAGCTACCGACCTGGCTCGGCTTGGGGCAAGGAAAGGTTGAAACCAAATAATACGTTTGGGTCCGTCAGAGTGGGAAGAGGAGCGATTGGTCATACCTGAGGCTCGTTATCAACAATTATAGTTCTCCATGACTGACCTACTGCTGACTTCGACCGGCCGGGCATGCACGGGCACGGGTTCACCGAAATTTGAAATTTTGAAGAGTAATCAAATATTAGGAGTGTGATAAATTTAGAGGTGTTGAAGTTGTGTTGTATTGAAAGTGTTTAATTTATATTTGTACTAGACCGCAGAATTGCATTGCTCATTTAACCGCGTTTTCACGTTTTATTACGATTTGTTACGATTCCTTACGATTTTGGTCCCAAATTTCGTAAATCGTAAATCGTAAAAAATTTGCCAAAACCGCCCGTAATTCGTAAATCGTAAACCGTAATTCGTAATTACGCACAGCCCTGGTTCACACTACGAGCCTAAGCCATGAACTCGATTTCCCCCGTTTCTACAAGAAAATGAGATACCTGTCCATTGTAGTTTAAAGATTCTCACTAAAAAGCACTTATATCACAGGTGGGCGGACATGGTCACCTTATAATCCTTCCATTCGGGTTCAGCCTTAACAAAAATCCAGAATTTAAAAACCGACGGAATCAATTGGGCGTGGAGCGCGCGATCGGTTGAGCAGATTAGCTGTGGGACGCACGGTCTCTTTCAAGTGTTGGGCCTCTTTCAGAGTTCGATCGCTCTGCGACGCGATCGTCTCGTCGCCGTGGAAATCGCAGATTTTGGAAGTGTGAAGGCCCAATCGCGGAAGTTGGCGACCACGCACTTTTACGTACACATTCTAATCGACGCATATTTCATGTTCGCGCTAAGGCACTGGGAGAGGAGATTGACGCTTTGGAGGGGTTACAGGAGGTATATTGTACTACAGGTGAGCGAATGAAGATGATGAGGTGAACTAATGGAGTAATCGCCGCTCTGCAGCCGCGACGCAAATGTTTTGCCGTGATTTCAAATGTACTGAACGCAATAAACACCTACAAACCTCGAATATGACGCCAGACATTCATCAGGATCACTAACACGTTTAAACAAAGGTATTGACAATGTTGCTGGTATAGAAGGCTTCTCATCTCACGGTGTGTCTCAGTCGGCTCTTCGGAGCCGGACCTGGATGGTGGCTTCGAATCACTCACCTGAAAATCCACCGAATACCGGAGGATAATTTTTGTCGCCGAGAGAAGGGGCTCCCAACGGCTCGGGGGGGGGGGGGTTGGTACCCAACTGTGGGGCTATCTCCCCACGGTCCACGGGGGGGCGCATCCTACTGCGGACCGCGGCGGTGAGGTCACCCCCTCCCGCCCTGTGGGGACACCAAAGGGGTTTACCCCAGTGGCATGTCCCCGGGGTCCCCTCTGTGAACCCGGAGGAAGTGTATCCCTGTAAAAACGGGTTAGGTTACCGCCTACACCAGAATTTGAAATTCCCTCCAAAATCGAGTTCTGTTCAACTGCAGTGCTAGTATACCTGTTAAAAACATGTTAGGTTTCGGTCATCTACAGGAGAATTCCGTTCATCTACAGCTGATAGCAGTAGATTCTCCGGGTAACTCCAGTAGATGACCTCTCCCAGTGTCGGAGCGGTGTCGCGCAATTGGTTAGTCATTTATGATAAAAAGGTGCATTGTAATTTCTCATTTTATGATAATAATCATTTTATGATAATGATTGTTTTTATTATGATTGTTTTGCCTACTTATATTTATTTTCCCTTAATCAACGTGGCAAAAGAGGAATTTGAACGAGGGCATATGAAGCGGTCGCCGCGATCGGTCGCGTCGCCGTGCAATGCACGACGACGCGCTCTGGCCATCTCAGTCGCCCAATCGCGCGATTGGGCGACTTTCCCCGCGATCCTGTCTAAAAGGCCGGCGACCTGATCGCGCGAAGCGACCAGATCGATACACAGTGTTTCCATGCGGTCGCGTCGCAGAGCGATCGAACGCTGAAAGAGGCCTTAGAGAAGACTTCCTTACGGAATAATTCGAATAGGCAATATTTATTAGGTTCAGATGAATCAATCTTGGAAACCCAAATAACTCGATGTTCTGACAATTTTGAATCGAATTCACCAGAAAGAGAACGCCATTTTGGAATCAATCCGATATTCGATCCACCTAAAAAATCACATCAGAACAAAAGGTCCATATTTTGTCCCCCTCCTTACTTCTGTCATTGTTATGGATCTTCTTTTTACTTTAACAAAGAATCTCATTTACATACGTATATATGTATGTTTCTTTATTTCCGAAATAAAGTCCTTGAATGACTGAAGGTTTGCGCAAACTGGGTGCACGTAGGGTTGAGCGGGATCTCGATTCCCGAGATCCTGATTTTCGACGTTTTCTGGTCTTACGCATTTCGCTTAACAAAGATTGCCTCAAAACGCGGAAAAAATTGGAATCATCTTTATGGGTGGCTCATAATCGAGTATGAGTGGATTTTCTATGGATTTTCTATTTTGACGTTCCGATTTTCGCCTTCCGGATATCACGTAATCATACCGTTTGCCGATTTGCGAAAGTTTGAGGGAAAGAATTTCGCTTGTTCATGTGCGATGGAGAGTCGGAAAAATCATTCATGGTCGAGAACTCCAACGCTTATTCACGAGAGTTGTGATTTTGCTCTTTTCTATCTCTCAGACCCAGTGACGTCCTGAAGATTTCTGAAGTTCACGATGAAAAAGTTGTCCGCTTTTTTGGCAAAAACGTAAGCTTTGGGTCCCTCTAAGAAGAGTTAGAACGGAAGTGCGACGAAAAACGTTCGGGAAGTGGGTGAAAATCTCGTGAGCCAGCCGACCCATTGAGCCATGCCGCGGACGTCCTACATACTATACATTGGATCCGAATCGAAAATTTTCGGATACTCGGGTTTCGGATAACTCAAAAACCAAAGGCCGTGGATATCCGACTCAAACGGATAGATTCAAAAAAGCAAGATCGGATAATCCGGTTCAGTCGGATAGGGGGGCTAAACGGATAGTCGGATTTCGGATCAATCCGAAAATCACGTTTTTTCGGTGATTCGGATTTTGGATCACTCGGATTTTGAGCTTTTTTCGGTGAGTCGGAATCCGAATATCCGAGTCGGATATCCGGTCGGATACAAGTTGGTATAATGCGAAAAGTCTATCGAAAATCTATAGTCCGGCGAGAATCTTTACAAAAAAAAAAGGATTTTCTACCGTACCATGACTGAACAATTCATTGATATTCATCTACTATATCTCCGAAAAAGTGTGTTCCTTCTTTGAAATATCTTCGACGTAAGGGTAATTTTAAAGCATTAGTATAAATGAGCATCACGAGGGGACTATCCTAAACGGGGGGGGGGGCTCTCAAGTAAGAGTCAGAAATAAAATGAACCACCGATCTATTACGCTATCAATCGAAGTGTTTCTATAGAATTTTATCAATGCAGTGATTGATAGCAGCATCAAGCATCTTTTATCAGGTTTTTCATTGATTTCTATGAGGTGGGTCATTTCATTTCTGACTTTTACTTGAGTGCCCCCACCCGTTCAGGATAGTCCCTCACGAGTACCAATCCCCCACACTGAGTTCCTAAATATCCTTGAGTTCCTATACAAAAACCTCTTCGAAAAAAGCTGCCCGTTTGATCAAGATACATGCTGTTTGGGAACCAATCGTACCCTCAATGCGCCATACTCGAACAAACAAATCAAAAGAAGATGATCAATGTCATCCAGGGGTATAACGTAGTTTGTCGCTGTCATGAGCGACAGGCATGCAATCTAGCACAAATCGCGGCGTGACCCGCATCGGAGCAACGGCATCGGCCGACATATGAGCAGTAATCGCGCGTCTGTCGCAGCGACGTGTTGCGGAGGGCTGACAAACAGCAAATGTACAGAGGCCTGTCGCTGTCGCTATGCAGTGCACTGCGACAGCAACAGGTTTAGGGGTACGGTATGATTTGTCGACACACGTCACTCTGCACAGCAAACGCCTGTTGCGGAACTCCCGCCCCTTCGACCTATCGCTGTCGCAGTGCACTTCACAGCGACAGCGACAGTAGTAGAGACACACTTTGGCACAGTTGCAGTGCCGCTGCAACCCACACTCGAAAACTGTATCTACGACGACCGATGTCGTTGCCACGATGCGAAGCCCGCGGCGATTCGTGTTAGATTGCATGCTTGTCGCTCATTACAGACAAGGTGCACCATATCCCTTGAAGGCAGAGTTCACGATGGAATATGATTGTCATGTTTTTCGTGAGAAAGTCTTTCTTGGTTTGTTGTACGATTTATAAGGAAAAAGCATGAAAAAGCCCGTTTGAAGCTAAAGTAGCCGTCTAAAATCGGCAGATTTTTCGCTGTTGCACGACTCTAGTGATGCTTTGTAGTATCAGGGGTCATCAACTGGCTCAAAACTGCTTATCAGTAATTGACTTTTGGCATTTACTGCCTTTCTAGAGCTCTACTGTTATAACTTCTTTGACACTAACAGTTTTGTACTTGTTTTGTGTAAAAAAATTGTGTGTGTATACTCGTAATTACATTAGTAGTTGCTGTGCACGTGGCAGAATTTTGACCAGTCACAACAGCAAATTCCATTTTCTACGAGCGGCGCTGTGCACCTGTGCACGGATTGGCATCTTTGTGCCTTATTAACTCTAATCTCAGCGCATTTGTAGCCGCGGAGCCGTCGCAGTTCTTCAGCTGTTTTCGAACAACCCAGATTTCCGCAGTTTTCTCCATTACTTTTTCTATCGGGATCACTGCCTTCAAAGGGCAGGAGCTACGCGACAGGCTGTCGCTGTCGCTGTGCAGCGCGGCGGGACCGCGTGTCGCAATAGTATACCATATCCCTTATGCGCAAAATCTGCGCTAACGATGCGCAGAAAACGCGGCGGAAATTTTGCAATGCACGCCAATTGGATGTCCGGAGTGGGAATACGCACCTGCATGGCTACAGTATAATGAAATGTCGAGTCATGAAATCATATATTACCCTTTTTTGAGTAACAGTATATGCCGAATCTACCGACACATCCGTTCCGAATCATGACATATTTCGGATATTCGGTATCCGAGTCATTATCCGACTCATGGCACCTTTCGGTGAATCGGATTTTGGATCATTCGGATTTTGACGTTTTTTCGGTGAATCGGATTTTGGATCATTCGGATTTTGACATTTTTTCGGTGAATCGGATTTTGAATCATGAAAATTTCGGTTCATTCGGATGGATATCCGAAAATGAGTGAGTCGGATCCAATGTATACTACATACATACATATAACAATTGTCCTGCGATCGTTCTACCGTAGGAACAGGAACCGAATTCCTAAATATTCTTTATCGAAAAATGTTCTAACATCCCAACATGTACATTTACCCCTATTAAATTTGAAAAAAAACGGTACAGGAAACAGAAAACAAGGCCATTTAACGTCGGCATGGATCCGGAAAAGACTCCTCGTTCACTGTTGAAGGTGGGCGCAAACTCGGTGCCATATACTATAACATTGATGCACCGGAATCGCACCAACCTCCAATAGGAAACGCAAAGTCTCTTCAGGATCCATGCCGATGTTGCCTAAGAATATTTGATGCGCGAGACCATTTTCCCGACGTCAGATTCGATGCGCTGTCCGCAGTCTCATGAAGCTCACAAACCGGCATAATTAATTTTCTACGAGATTTCTCTAGACAGTTTCGCTCCGCTTCTTCAGTGCTCTATGAGAACTTTTCGCTATTATTGTTAGTGGGCTTAGTTACTCATAAACATCAAAATCTAATAACACGGTTTTCTATCGCTGACACTGCCTTTATGCGCGAAATGCCTTGTAAATGGTGAACAACGACGCGATTTTATACAAATTGCCGTGAAGTTACCGCGAACCTGCCTGGTCGTTGCCTATCAAGCGGCCAGTACGCAAGCTACCACTGTCGGTCCGCGAAATCTCGCGGTTGTTATAATAATAATAATAATAATAATAATAATAATAATAATAATAATAATAATAATAATAATAATAATAATAATAATAATAATAATAATAATAATAATAATAATAATAATAATGGTAATAATGGAAAATCACTGTTGTTATAATAATAATAATAATAATAATAATAATAATAATAATAATAATAATAATAATAATAATAATAATAATAATAATAATAATGGTAATATTAATAATAATAATAATAATAATAATAATAATAATAATAATAATAATAATAATAATAACAATAATAATAATAATAATAAAAATAATAATGTAATAATAATAATGGAAAATCACTGTTGTTATAATAATAATAATAATAATAATAATAATAATAATAATAATAATAATAATAATAATATTAATATTAATGGTAATAATAATAATAATAATAATAATAATAATAATAATAATAATAATAATAATAATAATAATAATAATAATAATTCTAATAATATCAATTTCAAAAAATATGAGAAACAATCTAATGAAAAATAAAAATTGTTATTTGGAAGGATTAATGGATGATTAGTCGGGCTGACCTGCTGAAAAGTGCGCATAGCTGTTTAAGCATAAATTACGTCATGTGTATATGTATCCTCAATTCCCTCATTGAGCAAAATAGTAACGCAACCGGCCAAATGCTGCGTCGCTCTGCGCGCGATGCTCGCGATGCGACCGTCCTTTTTTTACCGCGGTTTGACCGCGTCTAAACGCGGTTCGACCGCAGTCAACAAATGAGCGCGGTCGGAGCACCGCTTCAACCGCCGCATTGTCGCGGTCAGCTTTATTTCACATACTGTGCCGCGGTCGGATTTCCTCTTGGTCTGAGCTTTTCCTATCCGCCTCATTCGCTATCGACTCTGAATCAATATGCTCTCCAGCCGTGTGTAAGAAAAGAAAATTGATTATGAGAGAAATTCGAAATTTAAAAAAAAGTTGAGTTTAATTCGTCGATGAGTTTCAATTTTTTTTCCGTTTTGATGAGTTTGTACACGTAAAATACACAAAATAGAGACTGAGTACATATAGCCTAGCTCCCTCATTTTGATCCGGTCGAAGTGAGGCTTATCGGATTTATCACGTTAAAGTCTCCTCATCACTGATATATTTCGCCATAACCGACCGCTCAACTGCTTGCTCCGCCCGGACTCATCCGAGCTGCTTCTCATAACCATACAAAACACCCTCAAAATTTACCTTTGCGAGAAAACGGATTTCCTAGCTCTATTGCCATTTTTTCGGATTTTACTCTAAAAAAATAAGCAGAGCACGAGTTTTTGTATCTTCAGCCCCAATCCAACTAATTTTATAGTAAGTTTTACAATTCCGGATCATTTCAAAACCACTGGTGAAAATAATTATAAAAAAAATGCAAAATGGTTATGAAACGATCTCAATGTTGAGATCAAATCAGACAATGAACAATAAAACTTGCGGAAATAGGCAAATTTTTTGCCGGAACCGTGATGAAAATTCGGCCTTTGTACACAAAAACGTTAGTCTCTCGTCTCTAGGCAATTATAATACTGTACCAACAAATACTCCCTCGAATTAAACAATGAATGAAAATTGTAAAGACGAGTTAGTACTCGAAAAGCTTAGTACCGGCACCGCGCCTTGCAATCCAGTTCCCCGGCCCCGCGCCCTTGTGACACCCAGCCCCGATTGTCTTGGAGTCCTGACCAGGGGTGTGCGGCAATTGCCGTTTGCCGATCGCCGTTTGCCGGCCATTTTTGGGGTTTGCCGTTGTCGTTGCCGTTTGCCGAAATTTTCGCTTAAAACCGGCAAATTTTCGGCAAAAATGCGTCAAAACAACAGAGCCTGGTGTGCGCGTTCACCTCAGTTTCTGTATTGGTCAGCGATTCGAAGCTGCAGCAAATAATTTTTTGGCTAGTGTCAGCAGTTCCAACTCATGTAATGGGTAATTTCACCCAATGATCCTGTAACTAATGCAGATATTTCGACTTGGTTATCGGAGGATTTCGTTTAGGTTCTAAGATGGGAGCTTCCAAATGTCTTTTTTTATCATGAAATTTTTAATCCCTTAGAAATGCCGAAATCGCAAAAAAGCTTTTCCAGACGCATACCATTTCCTGCAAGTTCCGAAATGGCAGAAACAAATGGTACAAAAGTTTTGGTGTGAAAGCATCTTTATTTAGACAAATGAACCACTTGAGAACTCGTGTAAATAGGCCCGCTTATCGTCGGTTGCTTGGCTGATGGTAATAAATGGGACAGGAAAATGATCAATTCCGCAATTACTCTGTCCGCCTTTTTAAAAACCGAACAATGTTCACAACGGTCATTAAATGCAATGTTTAATAATATTTTCGATGTCAAGATCATTATCTGAAACGAAAGGTCGACGGTGCTGTCACAGCGAGGGGGGGAGGCACTTGGCCACGCCCATTTTACTGCTAAGCAACTGCTCTACTAATTCTCGAGTGGGAGGAAAACCCTGGGGCGGCATGCACGTACGCGGCGGGTTAGGTTGGGGTTAGGCAGGGTTTGGGGCGTCGGCGCGTTTGATGATAGCAGCGCGAGGGCTGAAAGGGGGTTAGGCTAGCACTGAAATATCGTTCCTTCGCAAACCTTACCTAGGAAGCTGGGGCAGCCGAAACCCCTTGAGACACCAACTATTGATTATCTCCAGCACTCGCACAGCAATCATCAAACGCGCCGAGGCCCCAAACCCTGCCTAACCTCAACCTAACCCGCCGCGTACGTGCATGCCGCACCTGGATTGGTTCTCAAATTGCGCGGCGGCGCGAAAAAATGGGCATGTTCGAGTGGAATGGCTAATTGCCCCCCTCCTCGCTGCGATAGCACCGGTAGACTTCTTGGCAGAGCTGAATTTGTTATGAAATGGTGTAGAGTTGAAAAAAAAACGAAAAATCGTCGGAGGCAACGATTGAAATGGCCTTCAAAAATTTCACCTGAAATAAAATGTCCGAGGCCCAATGCAACAACAGTGTCGTAAACCAGCTCAAAACGAGCAGTCAATTGCAATATAAGGCCAAGAAACTTGAATGTGGTGTGCTCGCATCACCCACTTCCTCGGTAGCCACAGGGGAAGTGGGTGGGGCAAGCACACCGCAATTATGTTTTGGGGCTGTATAGAGTGATTTATCCTTTGTTTTTTAGCCGACATTGTTGTTGTACTGGGCCTCGTGCAGCCTTTTGGGTTAATACACAGAATGGGAAACGCCCAAGAGCAGTCGGTTGGCTAAACGCACCCTGCGCGGCGCTCCAGCGACGACGTGTGCGCACCGACTTTCTGTCGCGCGCGTCGCATTTACCAGTCGAATTGTCGCTAGGTTCCTCTCATTCTGTGTATTCGATCGAGATGCTACTCAAAGCTCTTGACTCCCGCTGAAAATTCGAAGGCTGCTTTTATCGTGTGCATTGCATTAATTTAAAGCAGTCTCACTCCACTCCTGTAGCTTCAAAAGGGAAACAATTCGAGCGTAATTTCAGATGAGCGAAGTAAGGAACCCTGAGTGTACTACTTGTTACTAACACTAAAGGTTGTGAGTGACTTCGTCATAAACTAGACCGCGCGCTGCTGATCGCGGTATGGACTGTGCTTCTCCGAAAATGTCGACCAATCAACGCATATTCATCCATCTATTCCCACCTGGTTGTGGTAGCGGTATCGGCCACAGTCTTTGGGTCGGCGCACGCTCCCACCGCACCAAGCTTGCTTACGCTTAGCTGCACGTGCCCGGATCGACTAGGCTGGGTAGCGCAATCAAACGGCCTCGTTGAACTCGATAGAGGCTCCTATACTCTACTGTAATTCTCTGATCATCTGAGGCTTTCAAGTAGCTTTCGATATATGGGACTTTCCCTTAGTGTAAAGGCTAGTTAAGCGCCAGATACATACTAACCGGCAGATATTGCATGGTTCACCACACCACTAATAAGTGTGGGTGTATCATAGCACAGAACAGCTTTTGCCGTTTGCCGTTTTGCTGTTTGCCGTTTGCCGGCCGTTTTTGCGGTTCGCCGTTGCCGTTTGTCGAAATTTCAAATTTCTTTGCCGCACACCCCTGGTCCTGACTCATGTTACGTAAAGATACCTCTAGTCGCCGTCGCGCGGCGCGGCGCGGCGAGGTGTGATGGAGCGCGCTTGTCACACCACGCACACACACACACACACACCGCTAGTCGCATAGTGGTGAGGCCAATGCTGGCAGAGTTTTGATTCATATCGCATACCATTTTTCTAGGATACATTTTAGCCCAAATACTGACATTGGATCCATTATTAGAGCTAATTTTCAATTGTAGTGGAAAGCGATCACGCCAACACCTGCTGAACTAACAGCACCTGAGTATTTCGTTAATGATGACAACTTGCTCATTCACAGGGATTTTCACGGATTTACGCTTCTTTCCTCAACACGTGTTCAATGATGTATTCAACATTACCTTCTATATGTATCAAAATATATTATATAGGCTCGCAAAAAATCAGTAATTAACAACACATTTCTTCATGAGAAAGTTTGTTTATGAATTCATGCTATGGGATGCAATTTTTGATAACCCAGTTCTATGTTAAGCTGAGCTCCAGTTATCTCCTCCTCTGCGGACAAATTCACTCCCTCTAGATGCTGTGGTTCCGTCTCAGGAGAATCACTTTCCAGCTCGTCGGCTTCCAGGTCAAAATTGCAAACGTCTACAGTACTGTCCTGCTGATCTAGGTCGCCATAGGTCTTAACGGCATGCCTATGCTTACAGGAAATGCCCGTTCTATTATCTTGGCACGTGCAGAATATAGTTGTACACGAACGAAATTTTCGAAAGATTTTTCGAAATTTTTTTCGTTCGTCTTCGTTCGTTCGAAATTTTGTCGAACGAAATTTTTTCATTTTTCGTTCGTTCGAAAAGAATTCGAACGAGAAAATTTCGATTTTCGGTCGTTCGACATTTTTTTCGAAATTCTACAACTATAGTGCAGAACCAAGAGTAGGGGCACACGTCGCAGGGACGACAGTGAACGTTGCTCTGGAAGAAAAAATCGACGGTTTTTGAATCTTAAAATTCTAAGTTCTGAATATACCATCACATTGCAAAAGCATCTTCCCTGCCACTTAACGATGTTAGATTTATCTGAGTCTGCCGACTCAACGTTCCACTCATTGTTCCACTCAGTTTCCGATATTTTCCAGATTTTCTGAAATCCACCGATCTCTGCATTAATGTGAGGCAGTGTTTCTCGCATTCTATCGTTAACCATTGCTGAACCAGAATGAAATTTTTTCTCTTTTCCTCTTAGGGTGAATTAATATAAACGATGCATATGTTCGTTTCTTTGAAACATCTAAGAATGCTCCCACACGAGAGGCTCGCAAGCGAAAGTTGCATCGTGCTCAGTTGGTTAAACGACGTGTGGATAGACTTGATGCACCTGCGTCGAATCGAATAGGATGTGAATAAAAAAGATTGTGCCTTCTGTATCTATTAGTTATGAGGATTCAGTTCATACTAAATCAATTGTTGCTCGCAATTGTTTAAATTTTTTTATCACTAGTTTCGAGACAATCTTGTTTTTGACTATGGAAACACATTGAACGGTGTTCATGAGCAGCATTGCTCCCGATACGAGGACAAGTTACGATTGGTAGCAATGGTTAACCCTTATTTATGGAAGAACTGCCTATATGTAGGCAGTTTTCAGTTCAAATCGCGGCTCAACAATTGAGCCGGTTCATTTGCGTTGCTAGAACGTAAACGGTCTGGCACTCTGAATCAAATTATGACGAGAAGCATAACCATATAAGTTGTTCCTCACACCTCTGTTTGTTTCATCACCATGCGACTAGCGGTGTGTGGATGTGACAAGCGCGCCCCATCACACCTCGCCGCGCCAGCCGCGCCGCGCGACGGCGACTAGAGGTATCTTTACGTAACATGGTCCTGACTGGAATCTCCTACCGTTTCTCCGACAACTTTTTTTCCTAAAATTTTTGTCCATTTCTGTGTGTTATTCGTTTCTTTTCTTTGTTTCATCTTTCTCATATCTGGGCAACCCAATTGAATAATGCTAACCAGACACCCACTTGGCGCGACGTCATTACGGACCCCGCACACAATCTCACGCCTAGTGGTATTTTTGGCACTGGGCGAGGTGATAATGCAGTTTTCGTCGTTGCGAAGGGTTTAAGAGTTATTCTTCTCAATCTGGGAGAAGGTTTTAAAATATAAGAATTGGAAACACTCGAATTGGCAACAAAATTCACGTTCATATACTTTTTTCAATTTCTACTATTGTAAATTTATTGATGTTTTCTCTACGACCTGGGCGGATAGTAGCACACTACGTTAACAGTTTATGAAAATAAGCCAAATGAACGATGGATTACGTTTCCTACGTAAGAAATGAATAAACTGACTGGGGAAGTGTTTAGAGTGGTAAACGCATCCGCGAAAACGACTAGTATTGTTAGTATCTCTTCTGGCTCAATAGTAAAACTGCGAATCATCCCGCCGCGAGCTGCAGGTTCGAAAAAGTTATGAGCATTTTTCAAGCTTCGCGAAAAGGCAGTACCACCCATCAGGCATTTTTTTTTGAGTTTCAAAAAATTTTCTCGGGTTTAGCTCAAAACTTGTATGCAGGGGTAATCTAGGGTGGCGAACACGAATCTGGAGTCCATTTGTCGAAGTTTCGAGGTTTACTGTAGGTTACGGTAGGTAAAATGTCATTAAGGGGGCAAAACCCACCTTAGTATTTTGAAAATCGACAAACGGACGTTAAAATCGTATTCTGCACCCCGAATAACCCCCGCATAAAAATTTTGAGTAAAATCTGAGATTTTGATCTAACTACCGTATACCCACCGTAATCTACCGTGATTTGCAGAAAATCGATAAACAGACTCCAGATTCTTGTTCTCCACTCCGAATTACCCCCAGGAGAAACAATTTGAGCAATATCTACCGTAGCACTCCGAGAATCTCGAAAGTGGCGTTTTTCCCTCGAAGTTTTCCCAGGGTGGGGAGCTTCGAACGGATTAGCCGGAAACTTTGGGAAACCGACTAGTAAACCACAGATTCGTGCTCAGCGTCCCAAAAAAAATTCTGGGGGAGTTTTAAGTCAAATCTGGAACAGTTTTCTAAAACGCTTCCAAAGCCCTGTTTTTTTTTGTCAATTCGAGTGTTTCCGAGCACTCAGTTAGCAAGAAGACAAGCCAATTGAACGATGGATTACGTTCTCTACGTAACCAACGGAAGAATTGAGCATCAAAAAAGGAAACAAAAACAACAAGATTTTAGTATATGGATCATAGGCACCGTTTAGAAACCAAAACTTAGTAAAAAAGAGGCAAAATAAAATGATGCAATAGTATAAATAGGAAAAAGTATATAAACGTGAACGTTTTTGTTAATTCGAGTGTTTCCAATTCTTATGTTTTAAAATCTTCTTCCCAGATTGAGAAGAAAAACCCTAAAACCCTTCGCAACGACGAAAACTGCATTATCACCTCGCCCAGTGCCAAAAATACCACTAGGCGTGAGATTGTGTGCGGGGTCCGTAATCACGTCGCGCCAAGTGGGTGTCTGGTTAGCATTATTCAACCCAATTGACCATTCTGGACGATGTTTGGGCATGAATCTAAAGGGTTGCGTAGTGGCGACAGCCGGCGTCAGGTGGCTGGCAAGGAAGGGCCACTTGAAAAAAGTGGCAATGCGAAACGATTCACTGCGAATTGCTTATTCTTCAACCATTAAGATTCTATTAACGTTGTGTGATTATGTCGTTTTCATTCCTATTCACTGCTGAAATAGTTTATGTAGCTAGGTGTGTTCGCCTATATTCCCTGTTGTATTCATCCTGTTGCTTCAATTACAACAGCTTGCAGTTGATCCCGTTCATGAAATTGAATCAGGGTCAGAATTCGGGCGAAAACGTCGTCAGTGAATGACAAGCGAGGACGGTTGTGGCGTTGGCAATGCGCCAGCCAGACGCGACGCGCGCCGCACGCAGCCGATGCCCGCCGACCAATCAGCTGCAGCCGCGGAGGGTGGCAAGCGTTCAGATGCGACCAGTAGTGGATTCGTCAATAAGTCCATTACGGTCAGCGTGGTAGGTCTCTTGGGACAGTTGAATAACAGTGCGGTATCATGGCCGATGGTACCGCAGTAAGGGCACACATCAGATTTGCTGCTGTCAATCTTGCTGAGATAAGACATTAGCATTGTAGAGTGACCACAGCGTTATGATGCGAGCGTGCATCTTGCCCATCTACTGAGTTGAGACTCTGAGGTGCAGACGGGGGGCAGTATATCTCCTAGTATAGGATTTATAGCCGCCTTCATAAGATGACACCGTACGAACTTGTTGTGCTCCTCGCGCAAAAGACGGAGTCGTTCTTGCTGTGAGTCGTGCCATCTTTGCGAATTGACTTTGTTTGGAGCATCGGCGAATGGTTTCCTTATACTTCTCTCTCTCACGGGGTTTAGCACTCTCCACGACGGGTGATTTGGTTGCTTTATAATGTTAATGCGGAATCGCTGGGCCTGGAGCTGACAGTGCTCCTTCACTGGTAATAGACGGGGGCTAATAGTCGAGAGCGTGCGGCCGCGAAGAGTGTCGAGACGCAATTGCGGGCAGCAATTTAGCCCAGATAAGCACAGTTCCATATTCCTCCGAAAAGCGGACAACGGACTCGTGATCAGCCCCTCAATGAACCAATCGCGGCAAACTTTTATCAGAATCAGAGACTTCGACCAAACTTCCGTAGAGCTACAATAATCCTCCGTAAAACTGAAAGCGAATATTGTGTTCCTGTTAGGCACCTAAGGTAACCCCCTGGGCGAGGGTTGAGCGAAAAAAGTTCTTGACCTCTGTAGTATTCAATGTGAAATAGTGCCGAATTTTTTTTCTGATTTACTGTTGTTTTTCAAAATTTTACACCTGCAAGGGAAGTATATGAAGCGTGTGTCGAATCTGCCGAAACGAATTGTATCGCGAAATGGTAAGGGTATCCATCAGAATTTTCTTGGGGTGTTTTGAAAAAAAATCGGATTTTGCCAAAAACTCGTATGTAGGGGTATTCTAGGGTGCTGGAAATAAATCTGGGTCTATTTGTCGAGAGGGGGGGTGCAAATTCTACCTTTATGGTTCGAAAAACGGCAAATGGTTATCAAATTCGTATTCACCACCCCCATTAACTCCCGGGTACAAATTTTGAGTCAAACTTGAGACCTAGATCGAAGTACCGTATGCGTACCGTAATCTGCAGAAAATTGGCAAACGGACCTCATATTCGTGTGAGGCACATCAAGTTACCCTCAGAGAACGGTTTCGAGACGCATCTATTGAAGAAATCCGGAAATCTCGAAAGTGGAGCTTCGGAAAATCGACAAACAAACTTCTAATTCGTGATCAGCGCCTTAAAAATCCCCCTGGGAAAAATTCAAGTCAAACCAGGTACGTTTTTCTGACGCGCTTTTAGAACCCGTAATTTACAAAAAAAACCGCCCAACCGAAAATCCGTACAAGTTCAAAACACTATCAGTCACCGCAAAGTTTGGAGAATGGGCCTTCCCCAAACTTTGCTCAGGGGTCAGTTTTGGGCGCTGAACACAATTATGAGGTCCGTTTCCGGAATTTTCAAAGACTGAAGCCTGTTTTGGAAGGAACAGAAACCACAAAAAATTACCGTTTTGGGTTCATAACTTCTCGGGACCTGCGGCTCGGGACGGGGTACTGCGCAGTTCTACTAAAATGCTCGAGATATACTGTGCTTATCTGAGTCAAATTTCGGTCCGCAATTGCGTCTCGACACGCTTTGCGGCCGCGCGCTTCCGAGTCGGAAAAGTTTGCAGCGCCGCAGCCACCGATCTGTTGACTCTAGGTGGGTTTTAGAAACTGGAAACTAAACAAAATTGAAGAAAACTATATAAAAAAGCCATATCGAGTCGGCTTCGGCGCTGGAAACCCGACTGACTCGGGTGCGTGCGGCCGCAAGGCGTGTAGAGACGCATTTGCGGACCGGAATTTGACCCAGATAAGCACTATACTAGCAATACAATTCGTTTCCGCAGATCCGACTTAAGGCCTATGCATAGTCCGGCGGCAAAAGTCGTGCCGCAATTATGGGGGATAAAGGGCATGGGCGAAACTGCGTAGTCGCCCTGTATCCTTCACCATGATGCCGCGACTTTTGCCGCTCGACTATGCAGAGGCCTTTACGCTCTGTATACTTCCCGCTGCGATGATCACAGAGGAGGCCGCAGCTTTCGGCGCCGGGAAAGAATGGAGGCCGCCGCCTTCGCCGGCCACCACGCGAAAATAGTCGGTATTCTGACAAAAAAAACTTAGAAAACTGATATTACAAAAGTATAAGTAGGAAACGCGTTGAAAATAAGCGTCAAATTATAGAACAATAGTAATTCATTCACAAATCCTTCTTTTTTTTCTCTAAACCTTCTACTGATTGCCCTGTCGGATATTCACAGTTGTCTTCGCCCACGCCGCCTACCTTAGAGAATCCCTAAATGTTCGCCATCTACCTAGAAACTTCACGCATTGGCAATGGTGTTTAAACATTCGCTTTTTGCTCGAGAAACCGCCACTTTACAGGATACACACTTTGTTTGCTTCTTCTTCTTCTTTGCAGCCACGTCGAGGGTACTGTCATAGGTTGAGGAACTGGGCGACCAATAATGGATTCGTCCATAGGTCCATTGTGGTCAGCGTGGTTGGTCTCTCCGGACAATCAAACAAATGTGCCGTATCGGGGCCGTGGCATCCACAGTCTGGGCAAACCTTCGATTTGCTGCTGTCAATCTTGCTAACATATGCCATAAGCATAGCAGAGTGACCACAGCGTAGCGATGCCAGGGTGCATCTGGCCCTCCTTTCGAGTTGAGACTCGGATGTGCAGACCAAGGGCGGCACCACTCCCAGGATGGGATTTACCGCCGCCTTTTCCAGATGACACCGTACGAACTGTGTGTGCTCCTCGCGCAACAGACGGAGTCGTTCTTGCTGTGAATCGTGCCATCTTTGCAGATTGACTTTGCTTGGAGCATCGGCGAATGGCTTTCTGATGTCTCTCTCCCTGACGGGGTTCAGCACTCTCCATGAGGGGTGGTTGGGTTGCTTTATGATATTGATGAAAAATTGTTGGGCCTGGAGCTGACAGTGCTCTTTTACTGGTAATAATCGTGTCTCCGCATGCAAGTGCTCGACTGGGGAACTTCTTGCACATCCGGTAGCTATACGAAGTGCGGCATTCTGTACACGCTGCATCTTGGTCCAGGAGGTTTCTGATACCAAGTGCTGCCACACCGGTGCAGCGTACTCCAGAGCGGGCTGAAGTATTGCCTTGTATGTCGTGATAATAGTTTCCTTGCTACTGCCCCATGATGTACCGCCCAGGGCTCTGAGCACATTTAGCTTCGCGTTGACGACGGCCTGCTTCTGCTCGGTGTTCTTATGAAACTTGAGCGATGGATCGAGCACCAGACCAAGCAGTTTGGGAAAGCGAGCAGCAGGTAATCGATCTCCGTCCCATTCGACATGCGGGTGCGCGCTGTGCTCTGATGGATCCGTTGTAAGTACGGATACCGACGGTTTGGGTGCAGAGATCTTTAGCATTTTGCGATCAAAAAAGCTTTTCAGTGTGACCAGGTTCTCCTTGATCTTGCAGGCGGCCACATGTATATCCCGATCCCGACACATTATTGTCATATCATCGGCATAGGCGACCACCTTGATATCCTGGGGAGGAGCGGGCATGTCTTTGAGGTACAGACTGAAGAGGGCAGGCGATAAAACGCCGCCCTGCTGAACTCCGGCTGCAATAGGAATACTATTGGAGACATGGTTCTGGAACAAAACTCTGGCTCGTCTGTCCTTGATGAATGCCGATATCCAGCGTTTCTGCCACAGCGGTATTGATGATTCAAATAAGTTGCTTGACAAAACTCCATGGTTTACTGTGTCGAATGCCTTGGTGAGATCTAAAGCAACTGCCACTGTTCTCTGTAGCTTCTGGGCATTGAACCCATCGCTGGCAAAGCTTGTAATTTCCAGCAGAGCTGTCGTGGTGGAATGCAGCTTTCTGAATCCATGCTGAATCACTTGCTTCTCATTGTGCTCCGCCAAGTCCTTTACTATCAGTTTTTCGGCTACCTTCGCGAATGTGGACACTTTGTTTGCAAAGGCAGATTGTCCGATCCCGTGCGCAGCAGTGACCGTTCGCCCCGAAATTGATCATCTCTCGTCTTTTTACTGTTTTACTCTCGTGATCGGAACGAAGTTCCGGTCTGCAGTTGCGGACAACCACTCTTGTTGTGGCACCAACACGAAGAGAATCGTGCTGGGACCCGAGGTTTCCAGCACTATTGCCCGAAGTCCCAGCGCGATTTGGATTACATCTCGTGTCGCAGCGGCGGGTGTCTGTAACTGCGGACCGGAATTTCACTTCGATAGACATCACTTCGTATTCAGAGATGGTTGGATGTAAGGATTCCCATGTGCGTCCTCAGTCAGGATCGACTACATCCTCGACTACTGCCACTTCCACTCTGCAAAGACGCGGGCAAGTAATGGTTTGTTTCACTTTTTCTCTCGTTTTATTACTTTTAGTATTTTGTATGTACTCGTGATACAGACAAAACTGGAAAAATAAGCTTCAGTTTAAGGAAATCAGAATAGTTGTTGTGTTCCGCCAGACCACTGCCGAATGATGGCCAAATTCGTTGGCCCGAAAAATTCGCCGTTTATTCCGAGCAGGGTCAAGCAACCCTTTGAACAAAGTGTATTCTTTGTTGCGACCCCCTCCACTCGTGAATGCACTAAAGAGCGCATTTCAAGCCTGTATCGTCCCGTTTACTTTTGCGACGTGCCAAACTGACTGTGACACGTACAATAGGAGCAGATTTTGTGAAATCGACCGGAAATCCGTTTGGTTAGAGGAAAACACGGTGTGGTTTGGCATACACATGGTTTTGACTCCAGTTTAACACAGTTTCGTAAGCGGTTTGCCTGACTCATGGAGGAACGCTCCTTCACAGTACTTGAAGCGCTCCTCTAGGCTAATATTCACCGCAAAGTCGATACAGTAGTACAGATTTGAGGCATGTGCTTGAACTAACAAAAAGTTCTGAGATGTCTTCTTCTTCTTCTTTGCAGCCACATAGAGGGTTTTGTCTTAGGCGGAGGGACTAGGCGACCAGTAGTGGATTCGTCCATAGGTCCATTGTCTCATGCACTGCAGGGGGCTAGCGCAGCTCTTCAGGGGGGCAACCCTACGGGCACCGGCGCTTGCCCCCCCCAATCGGGGGGGCTACCTCCGAAGTGACAAGTTGGCATGATCAGAGCCCCCGTCACTGCCCTGAAGCCCCCTGTGACTGCCTTGAAGCCCCTGTCACTGCCCTGAAGCCCCTCTGTGACTGCCTTGAAGCCCCCTGTCACTGCCTTGAAGCCCTGTCACTGCCCTGAAGCTCCCCTTCACGGCCCCGGACAAGTGACGTCACCCCCCCCGGAAAGCGTCGCCGCTCTCCTCCAAAAATATCCCTTCGTGACAGGGACTTAAAGCGGCTCTCTATGAGGTGAGGCGCCTTTTATACCGGTTGAGCACGTGATAGATCACAGGAGAAGTCACGTCAAATCGGGACAAAATTTGTAGGTCGTTTACAATGGTCTAAGGGTAGGAACGAAACCAATGTGAACTCGTTGCTCTCAACTTATAGATACCCTGATTGATTCTATAACAAGATCGACTCACTAGTTTTTGAAAAAGATTTAATTTACTTATTTATGTGAATGACGATGCGTGCGTTTGGCCTACTATGCCTTCTCTGGCCTCTATTGTCGTAAACTACCATCTACGACTTCTTCCCATCTTTTCCCTCTCTTCCTCTCGGGGGGAGGGGGGGGGCAAGCGCCGGAGGAGAGCAGGGGCCTCCCCTGAAGCCCCCTCGGGGAGGCCTGCACTGTCCCCCCCCCAAGTCGAAAGCGGTCTCTTTTGTCCGGCGCTCGCGCCCCCCCCCCGCAGAGTCTGAGGTGGTCAGCGTGGTAGGTCTCTTCGGACAGTTGAATAGATGTGTGGTATCATGGCCGATGGTACCGCAGTCTGGGCATACATCAGATTTGCTGCTGTCAGTCTTGCTGACATTAGACATTAGCGTTGTAGAGTGACCACAATGATGCAAGCGTGCATCTTGCCCTTCTCCCGAGTTGAGACTCTGAGGTGCAGACGGGGGGGGGGTATATCTCTTAGTATAGGATTTATGACCGCCTTCGCAAGATGACACCGTACGAACTTGGTGTGCTCCTCGCGCAAAAGACGGAGTCGTTCTTGCTGTGAGTCGTGCCATCTTTGCAAATTGACTTTGTTTGGAGCATCGGCGAATGGCTTTCTTATACTTCTCTCTCTCACGGGGTTTAGCACTCTCCACGACGGGTGATTTGGTTGCTTAATAATATTGATTCGTAATTGTTGGGCTTGGAGCTGACAGTGCTCCTTCACTGGTAACAGACGGGTCTCAGCATGCAGGTGCTCGACTGGGGAACTCCTTGCACATCCGGTGGCGATACGAAGAGCTGCGTTTTGTACTCGTTGCATCTTCCTCCAAGAGGATTCTGAGACGAGATGCTGCCATACCGGTGCGGCGTATTCCAGGGTGGGCGGAAGAATCGCCCTATACGTTGTAAGTATCGTTTCATTGCTGCTACCCCATGATGTGCCGCCCAAGGCCCTGAGAACATTAAGCTTAGCTTTAACGGCTGCCTGCTTTCGTTCAGTATTCTTATGGAACTTGAGCGACGGATCAAGCACAAGACCGAGCAGTTTTGTAAATAAAGCTGCTGGCAGACGGTTTTCATCCCACTTTACATCCGGATGAGCGCCGTGCTCGGATGGGTCCGTTGTGAGGACAGATACCGTTGACTTGAGATCTTTAGCATCTTCTCGTCGAAAAAGTTCTTCAGCGTGATCAGGTACTCCTTGATCTTGTTGGCAGCAACACCTACGTTCCGTTATCGACACATGATTTTTATGTCAGCGGCATACGCGACAACAGGGTTGAGCAGGCCGTTGTCCTGATTTTTGCCGAATTTACGACCCCCCATTGAACAGAATTTTTAGAAATTTCAATTTTTTACGACCACGACTACGGGATGGAAAACGATTTAGCTTTTTTATGATGGGCAAATTTTTTCTCATTTTACCTCACCAAGCAGTTTGAGGAAAAACAAAAGTTTTACGACCCCAACTTTGATTTTTTGAAAACTTCCAAAAACTCTACGACCCCCACAAATCTCTTTCTTCAGAAGTTTTACGAACCCCCTCCCTCAATTTTCACCTTTTCCGGAAATTCGAAATTCCCAAAAATATTACGACCCCCGTTGTGCGGGATCACAACCGTGCTCAACCTTGCGCGACAGCCTTGATATCCTGTGGCGGTTCAGGCATATCCTCGATGTACAGACTGAATAAGGCTGGCGATAGGGCACCGCCCTGCGGGACTCCAGCTGCGATAGGAATGTTCTTCGAGACGTGATTTTGAAACATAACTCGAGCTCGTCTTCCCTTGATGAATGCTGATATCCAGCGTTTCTGTCATGGCGGTATTGATGATTTCAGTAAGTTGCTTGACAGGACTCCATGGTTTACTGTATGAAATGCCTTTGTGAGATCTAAGGCAACAGCCACAGTTCTCTGTGGCTTCTCGGCATTGAACCCATCAATGGCAAAGCTAGTAATTTCCAGCAGAGCTATCGTGGTGGAATGCAGCTTTCTGAATCCGTGCTGAAACACCTGGTTGTCATTATGCTCTGCAAGGTCCCTTACGATCAGTTTTTCGGCTACTCTAGCAAAAGAGGACAGCAAACTAATGCGGCGATATCCCTTGACTGAAGCTTGGGGCTTGCCAGGCTTGGGCAGCGGCACGACGTTAGCTGTTTTCCAATTCTGCGGGATAGTGCACGACATGAACGAGGTGTTTATCAAGTCAGTGAGAAGCGGAAGGATTTAAGTTGGTAACTTCTTCAAGACCGCAGGGAATATTCCGTCAGGACCAACGACGTTCGGTACAGAGCTTTGGGGGTTTTAAGGGCTCATTCTTGTTCTAACACGAAATCATTAACATGTTTGGTCAGCTCAGTGTCTGCAGCAATACTAGATAACAATGTTCCGAAGAGTCGTTGTAAGGTGTTCCATACTCGTCAGCGCCAGTGCGCTACGCTCTTGCGGAGACTATAAAAACGCCAGCGGGGACGCCATGGCGGAGCGGAAAAAAAAGGACCTCAACTTTTCCAAACACGCGATTTCAGTGCACGAGTCCATCACCATGGTAGCAAAGGATAATACTGGAATGAAATATTATGAAACGCAATGAAATTGGTGGCGTATTAGCAAACTACTGCGGAGCGGGCGTTAGATGCGCGCCGCGTGGGCGTGTCGTCACGCCATTCATACTCCAACGCCACGCCTGTGCATAACGCGCTGGTGTTGAGGAGTATGAATAGCGCCCAAACAGCAATGATTCTGATTGTGTCGAAGTTGAATCAAGTCGAATTTGTATGATCAAAAAGTGTACCAATCATGGTATTTTCGTTGAAGAAATCGGCGAAATTTCACTCATTTTCGCGTCGCCAAAACTGAAATTCGTCGCGTCGTTAAGTGTGTAGTGCTTCATGATATTGTGTGCCGTATTATGACGGTAGCGTTTCACAGGAAGCGCACATTATAAGATGTGGAAAGCGATGAACGAGGGCAGCGTCGTGGAAAATAAGCAATGCTCCGTCAACTGCGTGTGCGCTTTTTGGGAAGTGGCCTTCCTTTCGGCGTTTCCTTTTTGGGAAGTGGCGTGAGTGTGCGCAGTCTTCGAAGGTGATTAGCGTAACTTCGGAAGCGTGCGCCGCTTCATTGGGATCGGTATAGCGCATCGTTGGGGGCGAGCGCGCTTTGGGAAAAGTGCATAGCTCTCAACAGGAAAATTACTGCGCAAATGAGTAGCGAAAGCGAGAAGCGCTTTGTTCGGAGCGTGCTCAGTCTTGGAAAGTGAGTAGCACTTCTCAGGGAAATCGGGGGACACTCCGCGCAGGGTCAAGCGGGGTTGCGCAATTTCGCAACGGGGGGTCGCAAAAATTTGGGTCCGAAAATGAATGTTATGGGGATCGCAAAAATTTCGGTTCAAAAATGAGAATTTCGTTGATATCCCGTAAATTCTCGATTACTTTTGTTCCCCAAGGGAAGGATCGTAGCATTCGGTTTTAGACGCTTGGGCTCGACTACTGAACGGAATTTCGGCGTCTGACTTTATCAGTAATCAACTATAAACTGCCCGGCCTCAGGAAGGGGGGATCGCAAAAATTTTGGATTTCGAAAAAAAATTCGACGGGGGGTCGCTCCGATTTCGAAAAATTCCGCAACGCTCCCTTTGACCCTGACTCCGCGTAAGACTCCCGATAGGAGGAAAAACACAGAAATACGCGGAGTCATACGATAAAGGGCAGCGGGACTACAGCATCGCGACTCTCGTGATGACGTCACAATCACGGCTGGGACACTACCTAAATGCCTAGCGGGAGACCCCAACGAGCAGCCCACGTCATTGACTTCACAGGTTATTCATTTTAATACTCACCACAAGCATGTCGCCCTGGGTTGTCGCGGTCCCGCGGCGGAGAAGGACCTCGCCTGGGTCCACGACAAGGACGTAATCTTCGCCGCGGTCTGCGGTGAGGAATCACCCTACCCGCGGATCGCGGCAAAAATCACCCCTCCCTCCCTCCCCGCCGAAAGGATACCCCTATCCCCCAGCGGTCAAAAATATGCTGGCCTCCGGAGAGTGACTCGAAGTCACCTTCCAGGGTCGGCATCAGAATGCCGAGTGAGGACTCGAGTGAGAAGAGACGCCTTTTATACCGGCTGTGTACGCGATAAGCACGTCACAACGTGATCACGTGTTGATAACCACCATATCAAGCTACGCTGTGATGCTTATCACAGTGTTAAGACTTGTCATCGTGTTCAGACAAGAATGAGCCGTTTGAATCCCCAAAGCTGTATACCGTCCCTCAGGACCAAGCGCTTTGGAGTTCCGCATATCCTTTATAACCTTCTCAACTTCAGTCGTACTGAACGCTTCGGCCGTGCTCATAATCGGGAGGTGGCACAGCTCTCGTACATTCACTCTATCCTGCGGACCACGCTTTGCCCTGGCGATGAAAAAACTTTTCCCGAGCGCATAAGCGGCTTCCTTTCCTGATTTGAATACGCCGCTGTCGAATTCTATTGTGGAGACGGTGGCAGGCAAGCTCTTACCCGAGCGCTTCCGTAAAACCTTCCAAGTAGCTGCACTGTCCTTCTTGAAATCCAACTGCCCGGTGAACTTTTCCCACTCTTCTTTCCCCTGTGCCTGTCCAGGTCTTTTCTGATCTCATCGTCAAGTTCAGCAACGACGGGGTCCAGATGGTTGACCGCTCTCCTGGCATCGCTTGCCTTGATCTTATAGAGGATCTCCCTTTGACATTTGGATAAAACGTCCTGACGCGGCCGACAGGAATAGCCGCTTTCATGGCTCTGCGGATTGCGTCAGATAAATGGCCCTCTTTCTGTTGCACGCTTCCATTCCACGGGTAATCTGCCATTAAGGGGTATGGTATACTTTGGCGCTGTAATGAGCGACAGGTATGCAATCTAACACAAATCGCGGTGGGACCCGCAAGCAACGACAACGGCCGTCGTAGGAACAGATCTCGCGTGTGGGTCGCAACGACGTGTTGCGGAGGGCTGACATACTGCAAATGTGCCATAGCCTGTCGCTACCACTGTCGCTGTGCAGTGCATTGCGACAGCGACAGATTTAAAGGGCGGGAGGCGGTCGCTGTCGCTGTGCAGAGCTGCGCGACCGTTTGTCGCAAAAGTATGCCATACCCCTAAGTGAAGTGCAACCTCACTGAACAGGCGACAGTCTGCTCGGCCTAAATTAAGATAAGAACGTTGACGAACACCAGAATAGGGAGCGAGAGAATTGGAGAGATCGATATGGATGAAGACAGGAACTTGGTCACTTGACAGAGTTGTTGCGGTGGACCATCTCAGACTCTGCGGGGTGGGGGGCAAGCGCCGGACAATAGAGCCCGTTTTCAACTTGGGGGAGCAACAGCGCAGGCCTCCCCCGAGGGGGGCTTCAGGGGAGGCCCCTGCTCTCCTCCGGCGCTTGCCCTCCCCCGAGAGGAAGAAAGGGAAACGATGGGAAGAAGTCGTAGAAGGTAGTTTACGACAATGGAGGCCAGAGAAGGCATAGTAGGCCAAGCGCACGCGATTCACGTCGAGTTTTGTCCCGATTTGACGTGATTTCTCCTGTGATCTATCACGTGCTCGACCGGTATAAGAGGCGCCTCAACTCATGGAGAGCCGCATTCGGCCCAACATGGCCGGCCCTGGACGGCGACTTCGAGTCACTGTCAGAAAGGGATACTTTTGGAGGGAAGCGGAGACGCTTTCCGGGGGGAGGGTGACGTCACTGCTCCGGTGTCGTGACGTCACTGCTCTGGGGCAGTGACTGGGGGGGGGGGCTTCAAGGCAGTGACAATGGGGCTTCAAGACAGTGACAGGGGGTTTCAAGGCAGTGACAGGGGGGCTTTAGGGCAGTTACAGGGGGGCTTCAGGGCAGTGACGGGGGGGGGGCTCCGATCAAGCCAAATTGTCACTCCGGCGGTAGCCCCCCCCCCCCCGATTGGGGGGGGGCAAGCGCCGGTGCCCGGAGGGTTGCCTTCCTGAAGAGCTGCGCTAGCCCCCTCCAGTGTATGAGATAAGCAAGAGTTAGAGAAGTTGGATGCGACTAGAGAAATGTCTGGGCTAGAAGATCGACCGTTGGCAGGGAGACGAGTGGGCTGATCATCGTTTAGGATGACCAGGTCGCACTCCTCTGCCCATTCTTCGACGTCATTTCCTCTTGCATCAGAACCAAGAAACGAGCAAAAAGTGTGAGCGTCGAAATGGCCCACGAAATCAACCGTAGATGAGAGGGAGCAGTCGTAAAGCTGCTTAAGAAGTGGAATAGGATTGTAAGATGAGGGACATGAGGCGGTAGGCGGGATATATATGTTGAAAAGTGAAAGTGGTGTCTTGATAGGTAGATCAATTGAAAGGTACTCGAGAGTACCGTCTGTGGGGGTGTTGGGTATGATGTGTGAGGGAAGAGAAGATAGAACGAAAGTAGAAACTCTTTCGCCGAGAGATGACCTTTGAGCATTGCAAGAAGTATAGCCTGGGATATTGGGATGAGGATAGGTAGGGGGATGGAGAGAGTTTGGTTTCTTGAAACATGATGACGTCTGGATGGTAAGTACGTGCGAAGAGAGAGAGCGTTCAGAAAACTTGGCACGAAGGCCGTTTAGATTGATATGCACAATGGAAAGGGGGCGATTTGCGATAGAGGAATCTGAGATGGAAGGTGAGGAGCATAATACACAACGAAAAGATGAGATATGATGCCTCACAGAGCTGAGACCCGAACAGAAGAGATGCACCCACCTTTGGCATCCGAAGCACAGGACGCTGGTATGTCTCCAGTTAACATCCTTGCCGCACGTGGCGCATAGGGTACTTCTGAGCGGGTCCTGGATTCCTCTCCACGCCGGCCCTTTGCAGGAGAATCCGAAGGAGAGACGCGGCCGGCCAGCACCTCTCCCATGACAAAAACCCTCCTTGAGGAGGAGATGACTTCGGTTTGCACGGAGGCGATCTTCTTTCCCCCACACTGCCACGGCACGAACGTACGACATCTCGGCAGCGTGATAAGGTGCATTCAAACAAACCTAATTAATCAAAAGAAGCGTTAAACAAGAGAGCAAAGGATCTCTCGAGAAAGAGGAGAATCTGACAAACACGTGAACATCAATAGGTTCGATTTTAAATGTGATTCAAGGACCTTGAATCTCTTCCCGGTTTTACCCTGAATTTCAAGGTCCTTAAATCACATTAAGTATAAAACTTTTACTTATCAGGATGTTAGCCGCCTTCTCCTCTTTCTTCTAATACTCTTATTTCTCATGTTTAATGCTGTTTTTATACAGCTAAGTTAATTTTGATCCTTATCGGGTCCGAAAATTCACCCCGCGACAAATTACTTTATTCACATTAAATTTCTTTAATGGAGGCATTGAGAGTACCCTACCTCTGACTTCTTCCATTTACCCCAGTTTGAATTGTTTTTCCCCTTCCCGTTCTGTCATAAAATACACTTTTTAATTAATATAGCGTGCGTGTTCACTCCAGTACGCGCTGTGTAGCTGCGGACAAGCACCATATCGCACGGGCAGAACCTGGATATCCATCAATAGTTTGAATTTTGTAAGAGTGAGTCTCGAAAGGCGGAGAAGGAGATATGAAAAATCAGAAGAAAAGCGTGCATTATTTTTTCCAAAAGTTCAACAGACTAGCACTTCGATTTTTTTGGGTGTTCAGTTTAAGCATCCCCTTTACCCTCTCCGCAACGTCCAGTATGCACCCCCTGAGGGTAACCGGGACGCATGCCCAGCCCTGGTTTGAGCAGCGTTGAACAGGCCGCTGGGCCAATTTTCGGTGAAGCTACGACCCCCCGGTGGACCACAATTTCGGAGAAATGTGAGAAATATGGTCCCGCCCTCGACAGATTGACATCATTTGTATTCAGAACACTGAATAACGCCTGAATGGGAGTTTTGACTGGAATCTGATCCACTCCCCTGAAAATCGAATACTAGGGTCAAGCAAGATTGCAAAATCTCGCAAAGGTAGATGGCGGGGGGGGGTCGCAAAAATTTTGGTTTAAAAATGAAAATTTAGTGAAGATATCTTGAAAATTCCAGGTCATCGAAGGGAAGGATCGCAGCTTTGCATAGGTTTTAGACTCTTGAGCTCGACTACTGAACGAATTCTCGGCTCCTGACAGTTTTAGTATTGAAATGTAAACTGCTCAGAAATTGCGCTCCAGGGGGGTCGGAAAAATTTAGGATTTTGGAAAAAAAAGACTGTTGATGGTGAGGGGGGGTCGCTTCAATTCTGTTGAAAATTTACCCAACGCCCGCTTGACCCTGCCGAATACCCACTGTAACGTAGAATTTCATGACGGCGGCTGCAGACAAAGCTATTCTAGCGCTGCGATCCTACTATACTTTTTTTATCTTGAATTGCACAAAACACGGTCCGCCAATAGTTCTCTAATTAGCCTGCTAGTACCGTAGTGTTCGTCCATGACGCGTTCTAGGCAGACCCCGGTGTGCAGAGCAATCGATTCGTCAATGCCGTCACTCGGCCACCCACCCTGCCACCCGGGTCTGCCGAGAACGCGTCGTGGACGTACACTACGGTACTAGCGGGCCAATTAGATGACTATTGGCGGACCGTGTTTTGTGCAAATAAAGATGAATAGTGTATACCAGAGGACGACTCTTACTACCTCATTTTAGCTTACCAAGTAGTTTGGGCAAAATCACTTTTCTCCAGAAAATTTCACCAGCCCCCCACCCCACCTCAGTTTTCTTTTTTCATCAAAATTCTTCCAAAATTTCACGATTCCCGTTGCGCCGATTCGCAACGCTGCTCAACCCTGGGTATGTGCTAACCCGTTCTCAAAACCTCTGCCGCTCAGATTCTGCAGCTTTTTAGGTGTAATAACTCTTTGCAAGAGACTTCCAGCGATTTAAGATTTATCGTTGTGGTCAGCGTGTAATTCTCTCTTAGACGAAGAGGAAAATTTTTAAAAAAATCTTGCCGGAGTTCAGCGCGCCCTGCGAAGCTAGGATTCTACCACTCTCTACATTTTCACAGTGGCTTTTTTCAACTCCCGATGCTCCCCTACAGCGTCACTCGAATTTTATTCTCCTTGCGTATTTGGGCGTGCGCCGTCAGTTCCGCCAAACCCTGGCAAATTTGCCTGCAGCCGAAAATCCTGAGACTCTTGGTCAAAAAGATCGAGTATACAATGTCATACTTCAGAGGTTGAGAAATGTTTCGAGACTAGGTGAAGACCGCGACGCGTGCACGCGCAGCGGCAAACTGCACGCATTCTATCCGAGATATATCTACCGAATCCTTCAGGGTGCAAGTCGGCCGATCAAACAGGAAGAGCTCGACTTTGACGAGCAGTGTCGGCTCAATGTTGTTCGAACTTCCGGAAACATTCAGGAAAGCTCTGATGTAAGTCTGTATGCAAAATTTACTGCTGTTTTTCCTGAAAGTAACCGCCTAGATGTTGGACTGTGAACAGAAAATCGGTGTTCGTCTTCTCCAGCGCCTTGCATTATCTTCGAGGTGCCTACCCTCCATTAAACGTCGTAATTCACATTATTCGAGGCGCGAGCGGTGCGCGCGATGCCTCGGCCTCCGTCTTCTCTCCGCTCTCTCACTGTCTATAACCTCCGCTCCACGCCAGCACGCGTAGGAACCATGTGAATTTCACCGTTTTATAGACTGTAATTGACATTTTCCACTTTGTGAAATATTAATAGAGATATCTTGATTGAATTGATTGGAAGCGGCTTGGTGACGGCCTGTTTGCGCCGTAATTAAAAGGCAGTGTTCACGTTTTGAAACTTGCCCACTGTTTGGCTGAAACGTAAGCTTTGGGTCCGTCTAAGAAGACTAAGAACGAAAGTGCGACGAAAAACGCTTGGGAAGTGGGTGAAAATCTCGTGGGTGAGCCGACCCATTGAGCCACCCCGGCTCCGTTCTATAATAGTTGTCCTGCGTTCGTTTTACCGTAAGAACAGGCACCATATTTCCGAGTGCGCTTAATCGCTTAAGGTTCTAGCATGCTAGCATGTACATTGACCCCTCCTATTTTCAAAGAATTTTGGTACAGGAAACAGAAAGCAAAGCCACTTTGGTAGCAAGAGAACCACTATAAGTCATAGTAACCATTCCGAATGAAATGTACTTTTCTAGAACTATTTTCGAACGAAAAGTTCGACTATGCTCATCGCAGCTGCCTAAACCCACTCTGAAAGAAGTTATAGCCGTTTTTTCTCTGATTCTCGTAGCTATTGTGCCGTCCGAAAAGCGCATTATTTTTACGGAAATCCGGGAACAAACCTCATAATTGTGTTCGACGCCTAAAACTACTTCCCTAGGCAAAATTTGGGTGAAGGAACATTTTCCAAACTTTGCGCAGACTGATAGCGTTTTGGACTTGAACCGATTTTCGGTTGCGCGTTTTTTTCTACCAATTGAGGGCTCTGGAAGCGGTTTAGAAAAATAGTCCAGATTTGACTTAAAATTGGCCCTGTCCTGAGAAGTCATTTGGGGTGTTGATCATGAATCTGAAGTTCGTTTGTCGTTTTCCCAAGTTTTCGACTAAATTTGTTCAAGGCTTCCTTCCACCGGCAGAAAAAATTGACGGCAAAATCGACTTTTGACGATTTCCGGAATGTGGCGACAGATGTGGCTCAAATCGTTCTTCTGGGGATTGAGTGTTCAATACGAATCTGATGTCAGTTTATCGATTTTTGACAGCGGTAGATTACGGTGGGTATGCGGTAGTTTGGTCAAAGTCTCAGATTTGTCTCAAGTTTCTATATGGGGGTTATTTGGGGTGCTGAATACGAATTTGATGTTCATTTGTTGATTCTCGAATTATTAAGGTAGGCTGTGCCTTCTAAATGGCATGTTACCTACCATAACCTACAGTAAACCTTGAAATTTCGACAAGCAAACCACAGATTTGTGTTTAGCACCCCAGATTACCCTTATTTACATGTTTTTAGCAAAACCTGAAGAAAAATCAAAAACACCCTGAAAATTCCATGGGGGTACCCCTTTAACTTGCCGCGAAGCTTTAAAAACGCTCATAACTTCTTTCTGAGTGGGTCTAGACAGCTGCGATGGGCACATTCGGACTTTTCAATCGAAAATGAATCTAGGAAAGTACGTTTCATTTAAAATGGTTTCTATGACTTAAAGTGGTTCCCTTGTAGAAATTTTGAAGCGCGAAACGATTTTCGCGACGTAAATTTCGGGAGAGGGCGTTCTTCTTCTTCTTCTTTGCAGCCACATAGAGGGTTTTGTCATAGGCGGAGGAACTGGTCGATCAGTAGTGGATTCGTCCATAGATCCATTTTGGTCAGCGTGGTAGGTCTCACCTGACAGCGAAATAAATGTGCTGTATCATGGCCGATAGTACCGCAGTTCGGACAGACATCAGTTTTGCTGCTGTCAATCTTGCTGACGTAAGACATTAGCATTGACGAGTGACCGCAGCACAACGATGCTAGTGTGCATCTAGCCCTTCTTCCGAGTTGAGTCTCGGATTTGCAGACTGGGGGCGGTACTTCTCCTAGTGTAAGATTTACCGCCGCCTTCTCAAGATGACACTGTACGAACTTGGTGTGCTCCTCGCTCAAAAGACGGAGTCGTTCTTACTGTGAGTTGTGCCATCTTTGCAAGTTTACCTTGCTTGGAGCATCGGCAAATGGCTTTCTTTTGGCTCTCTCTCTCTAAGGCCCCCGTCAGACTTGGTCAAAAAACCGACCGAGTCCGACTGAGTCCGGGGCAGAAAAACCGACCTCATTGCAATGGATCTGCCCGTGTGCGAACGTGAAACACCCGTATCGACTGGGTGGATTGCGGTTGCAATGAGTCGGTCGCAGTCGGACTCAGTGGGTTGACTTTTCTGCACCCGACTGTCACTATTTCGGTGCGTATCGACCGGGTGGGACTCAGTTCATCGACCATCTCTGGCGGCGGCCTAACGGGGTTGAGCACTCTCCAAGACGGGTGGTTTGGTTGTTTAATAATATTGATGCGGAGTTGCTGGGCTGGGAGCTGACAGTGCTCCTTCACTGGTAACAGACGGGTCTCAGCATGCAGGTGCTCGACTAGGCAACTCCCTGCACATCCGGTGGCGATACGAAGAGCGGCATTTTGCACTCGTTGCATCTTCCTCCAAGACGATTCTGAGACGAGATGCTGCCATACCGGTGCGGCGTGTTCCAGGGTCGGCTGAAGAATCGCCTTATGCGTTGTAATCATAGTTTCCTTGCTGCTACCCCATGATGTAGCCCGCCCAGGGCCCTGAGAACATTGAGCTTAGCTTCACCGACTGCAGGCTTTCAGGGTTGAGCAGCGTTGTGACCGGCCACAATGGAGGGTCGTTAAATTTTTAGAAAATTTGGAAAAAAATGAAAATTTGGGGGGGGTCGTAACTGCCACAAAAATCGCCACAACGGCCTGCTCAACCCTGCACGCTTTTGTTCGGTATTCTTATGGAGCTTGACCGACGGATCGAGCACAAGACCGAGCAGTTTTGGAATTCGAGCTGGAGGTAAACGGTTTCCATCCCACTCTACATTCGGATGAGCGCTGTGCTCGGATGGGTCCGTTGTGAGGATAGATACCGTTGACTTTGGTGCGGAGATCTTTAGCATTTTCTCATCGAAAAAGCTCTTCAGCGTGATCAGGTACCCCTTGATCTTGTTGGCAGCAACATCTATGTTCCGATCTCGACGCATGTTTGTTATGTCATCGGCATACGCGACAAGTTTGATATCCTGTGGCGGTTCAGGCATATCCTCGAGGTACAGACTGAATAAGGCTGGCGATAGGGCACCGCTCTGCGGGACTCCAGCTGCGATAGCAATGCTGTTATCCAGCGTTTCTGACGTGGCGGTGTTGATGATTTCAGTAAGTTGCTTGAAAGGACTCCATGGTTTACCGTGTCAAATGCTTTGGTGAGATGCTTCTCTGCATTGAACCCATCAATGGCAAAGTAATTAGTAATTTCCAGCAGACTTTCTGAATCCGTACTGAAACACCTGTCTATCTTGTGCTCTGCAAGGTCCTTCACAATCAACTTTTCGGCTACTTTTGTAAATGAGGACAGCAAACTAATGGGGCGATATCCCTTGACTTGCCTGGGGCTTGCCAAGCTTGGGCAGCGGCACGACGTTAGCTGTTTTACAATTTTGCGTGATAGTGCACGAACTGAACGAGGTACTGTGCTTCTCTGGGTCAAATTCCGGTCCGCAATTACGTCTCGACACGCTTCGCGTCCGCGCGCATTCGAGTCGGAAGAGTTTCCAGCGCCGCAGCCGCCGATCTGTTGATTCTAGGTGGATTTTAGAGACTGGAAAGTAAACAAAATTGGAGAAAACTGTATAAAAAGCCATATCGAGTCGGCTTCGGCGCTGGAAACTCGCCTGACTCGAGCACGTGCAGCCGCAAAGCATGGCGAGACGCAATTGCGGACCGGAATTTGGCCCAGACAAGCACAGTATTTATCAGGTCAGTGAGAAGCGGAAGGATTTCAGTCGGTAATTTCTTCAAGACAGCAGGGCATATTCCGTCGGGACCAACAGCTCTAGTGTTCCGCATATACCTTCTCAACTTGCGTCGTAGTGAACGCTTCGGCCGTGCTCATAAGCGGGAGGCGGCACAGATCCTTACTGTAACTAACACCACTTCTTCTTCTTCTTCTGTAGCTTCAAAGTGGTTTTTTGTCATAGGTTGAGGAACTGGGCGGCCTTCGCAGGATTCTTCCAAAGGTCCATTGTGGTTAAAGAGGTAGGTCTCTACGGACACATGAACAAGTGCACCGCGTCATGTCCGGGAGCACCACAGTTCGGAGTTCATTCTCGACGCGACGTTATAATTAGTCTAGGTATCGATCGAGCGCAGGGATGAGCGGGACAAAAATTTGAATTTTCGGAAATCGGTTTTCGGGTTTCGGAACTAAAATTTTTTTATCGGGCTTCGGAAATCGGGCGCGAAACGCCCGAAAATGAGAGTGTCGGAACGCGAAACGCGGAAAAATTCAGAAGTTATCTGATATTTCCTTCCTCCCAGATGACCCGATATTTCCGCATTCCGCAGCGTTTTTTGCGGGTTTCGGAACGCATAACGCGGAACTCCGCTCATCCCTGATCGAGCGACGTCGCGTCGTCATCTAGGTGTTCACAGTGAAGTGGCGCGATACATCAGTTTTCACGCGCGAATGATGGTCGCTCCTCGTCGACCGCGTCGCCTTGCGTTGCAACGCGACACGATGGTCGTCGCGCGATGGCAAGCTCGTTGCTGGTTTTCTTCAGGGGTTTTCATGAAAGGCAGCGAGCACACTTGTGAACTTGGTTGAGATAACTACGGAAATGAAATGGTATGGCTCACAACACAACAACTACGCATTTCGAAGCGTCAAAAAAGGCCCGCAATGCCGCTACACGAGTGAGAAGTTGGCCCCGCCCTGTATCAGCCCGCCCCCTGTATTTGCCGCTATCCTCCAGAACAGGGGTGCTGGGCTATTCCCACCGTCGGTAACGTTTGTGGGTTCTGCAGTAAGCACAATAATTAAACCATATGCATCGATGACGGTAGGAACGGCCTAGTACCCCTGTTTTGGAGGAGGTCGGGAAATACGGGGGCGGGGCCACCTTCCTATTCGTGTAGCGGCATTGTGCGTCGTATTTGACGCTTCAAAAAGCGTATGCGTTGTGTTCTGTGCCGTACCATTCTACTTCCGTAGTTATCTCAACCACGTTTACGAGCGTGTATGCTGCCTTTAACTCAATCAGATCTCACAATGAAATTAGTAAAATGAGCACATTTGCACCACTTGCACCCAAACAAGCTCGAGAGAACTGATGGTAACTGTACTTAAAAATTACTGCTGCTCGTCTACGCGGAATTGTTTACGTGCGTAATTGCGCGTAATCGCCCACCGTTAGCTCAGCGCTCCCACCTGAGTTCCTACGCGACGCGATTTTCACTGGCCCCGCGACAAATGAACGCCGCCTAAAACTTCTCACTTCTTCATTGGCGCGGCCAAAGCCTGTCGCGCCGACGAACATTAGCACAGAAGCTGCACGTCATAGTGCACCGTCCAGGGCGCTACCGATAGACGACAGGGTTCCAGCGCTTCATAGAAGAAGGGGATCATCAGAGACGTAGTGAGCGGGCTATCAGTGGTCGGAGTCCTTCAATAACGTCTTTTCGCTTCTCCCCGTTTCCCCTTCTCTCAGAGTCAAGCGGGGTTTCGGAATTCCGCAACGGGGGTCGCAAAAATTTTGACTCGAAAAATGAAGGTTAGGGGGCCCCAAAAATTTTGGACTTGAAAATGGAGGTTAGGGGAATCGCAGAAATTTTCTAACAACAATCAAATTTTGGTGAACGTCCCGAATGTCGAAAAAACCGTAGACACCGATTTCGTGGATAAATTGTGCCTACGGGGGGTAGCAAATATCTGGATTTCGGAAAACGAATTTTGATGATGGGGGGGGGTGAGGTCGCTCCGATTTTGAAAAATTACGCAACGCCCCGCTCGACCCTGCTTCCCCTGCCCTTTTTGCGATTCGGCTACCTTAAAAGCACAGGGGTGAAATTTGAAATCATATTTTGCCCACCGTGCATAGCAACTCTGTCAAGCGCGAGATCTCAATTCGCTCAGAGAAGTAAAAAACTACGGGGAAAAAGTCGGCCCCGCCCTCAATACCCCACATTAGCCTGACCGCGCCCACCGACCCAAGAGGAAACCAAGAACTCTTCCATTGTACATTTTGTAATTGAGCATCGCTACACAAACCAATTTTTCCGTTTGCAAAGATTTTGGTGCCCTCGTCGGGGCGAAACGCTTGATTATGCTTTTGGGGTAGTGAAGGCGTGGCCGACTTTTTTTCCTCTACTCCGCCTACGCGTAGCTAAATGCCTCACACGGAAACCAGAGATGCCCAGGGTTTCGGAGGCATCTAGTCTAATTTTGACACGAAAATTTACGTAAATTACGGAAAGTTTAGCCTCAGTTGGTGAAATTCTAGCTACAGCGCCCGCATATTCTACGTAAATTCTGGCTACAGCACCCGCATATTCTACGCTTATTCTCGTTGATCGACCCACCCAGTCTTGATCCGTGCTAGAAAGACGATCCCCGCTGCGATCGAGCGCATCGCCGTTTCTTCCCCACGGCCTGCAGCATACCAGCGGCCAAAATTATCCCTTGCAAGGTCTTGCAAAGACCGACACGGGGTCACCCTCCACGACCTCCCACAAAGTGTCAAGTTATCCGTGGGTTGACTGGGCCAACACTGTTCGAACGGCATCCCTGTGTTCCGCGTAGCCAACGCGGCTTTGAGATTGCATTTCAACACAGGCTGTCGCTAAATCCGTAGATTCTCGCTACAAAATTATAGCGAGAATATACGGGTTTAGCGTCAGAGAGAGCAATGGTTCGAACGACACAAAAATATGCGGGTTTTAGCTATCGTAGCTAAATCCCTTAAATTCTCGCTACACGGAATGGGGCGGCGTTTCAGGCCGCGCCCTCGGAGGCATCTAGCTACACGTTGGCGGAGTAGTTTCTCACTTCTTCGAGCGAATTGAGATCTCGCATTTGGCAGGTTTATTTGACGCTAGGGGCGGACTGTAATATCATATTTTACCCTGGGGTTGAAATGTGCTTTCAGGATCATCACCTTCTCATACACTGGAGGGCTAGCGCAGCTCTTCAGGGGCAACCCTCCGGGCACCGGCGCTTGCCCCCCCAATCGAGGGGTCTACCGCCGGAGTGACAATTTGGCTTGATCGGAGCCCCCGTCACTGCCTTGAAGCCCCTGTGACTGCCCTGAAGCTCCCCGTCACGGTTCCGGAGCAGTGACGTCACGGCCCCGGAGCAGTAACGTCACCCCCTCCCGGAAAGCGTCGCCGCTCTCCTGCATAAATATCCCTTCGTGACAGAGACTTGAAGTCCCCGTCCAGGGCCGGCCCTGTTGGGCCGAATGCGGCTCTCCTTAGGTCGTTTACACTGGTCTAAGGGTAGGAACGAAACCATTGTAAACTCGTTGCTTTCAACTTATAGATACCCTGATTGATTTTATAACAAGATCGACTTACTAGTTTTTGAAAAATTTTTAATTTACTTATTGACGTGAATGACGATGCGTGCGTTTGGCCTACTATGCCTTCTCTTGTCTCTATTGTCGTAAACTACCTTCTACGACTTCTTCCCATCTTTTCCTTCTCTTCCTCTCGGGGCAAGCGCCGGAGGAGGACAGGGCTTCCCTGAAGCCCCCTCGGGGAGGCTTGCGCTGTCGCGTCGCTCCCCCAAGTTGAAACCGGGCTCTATTGCCCGGCGCTTGCCCCCCCCCCCCGCAGAGTCTGAGCCCCTAACAAAATCCATGTTTTAGGCCAATGTTCTCATGATCCCCGCCCCCCTCATCACTCGCTGTGGCGCGACACAAGATCGTCGGAAGAGACCCGCCCGTAAAGTGGACGCTTTCAATCCTCTCCTAATTGGGAGAATGGTGAGTTCCTCTTAAGCTCAACATTTCGATTTTTCCGTTTCCCAAAAATCTACAGGCCATAACACGGCCAATGCCCCACCGTCGATTGCGACCCCCGCGCTGCGCGACCGCTGGCGCGTCGGAAGCGACCGAGTTTTGGCCGCCGCGCCACGAGTTTTGCCCGCCGCGCGGCGCCCGAAACGTTGCGCGGTGGCCAAAACTCGTCGCCCGGCGGCCAAAACTCGTTCGCTTCCGACGCGCGTGCGGTCGCGCAGCACGTGGTACGCAGTCGGCGGTGAGACATTGGCCGTTTTATGGCCTGTATATGTAGGTGTTCGCACATCCGTATGTACATGAAAAGCGGAGACCGTGTTTTCCAGATCATGATGTGCCTAAAGTTATTGGGTGTCGACTTTTTTTCCTGTAGTTTCTCACTTCTTCGAGCGAATTGAGATCTCACATTTGGCAGGTTTACTTGACGCTAGGGGCGGACTGTAATATCGTATTTTACGCCTGGGTTGAAATGTGCCTTCAGGATCATCACCTACATGCCGCGCTCGAGTCAACTACCGTATGCGATAGGCGGTTGCACTAGCGTAAGCCGGCGCATGTATGATACACCTCTTCCACTACCAGAGCCGCGTTTTAAAACAAAGTATGTTTAGAAAAAAAAATCTCCAACATACTTTCCCAAGGACACCTGCGCTCCCTACTCTTGTCAAAAAGAAGGCGTTTACCATTTATAGTTGTTTTTGCATATTGTAACGGCCGATAAAAGAAGAGGAACCTGATTCCGACGATGACGGTGGACTTTGTATTGATGGAACTCCTAAAATCATTAAGGAGAGATATGAGGTGATTTACCGGAAGATCAGTGTTAATTACGGATATGTATAGTTAGGTACGTGGGTTGTTTCCTCAAGAAAAACACATTGAAATCTCACACGCAGCTGGCGCGGTGGTCGCGTGCGCCGGATCGCTAATCGATTCAGGCTGAGAGAAGGGCGCAGCTGATCAGCCTACCATCCCGCCAGCCGCGGGTTAGATTGAAATGTCCTTTCTTGAGGAAACAAGCCACCGACCTAACTACAAAGAAACCTGCTGTCTCTGTCGCGATCGAAATTCATCCTCAGCCTCCTCAATGAAACTTGACTGAATTCATTTTCCAGGGCGTACGACCGGTGAAGGTGGAGGAACCCAATTCCGGTGAGGGAGACCATCCTCTCAGCACTGATTATTCCGAAAATAAACAAGATAGTTCGGAGGTAATTCATTGAATTGGATTTTTTCTGAAGATGAATATTTATAATCTGAATACTTGTCAAGCCTAGTCCAGTGAATGGACGACGTGCAATCATTACTGCGGCGCGCCGATTAGAAATGCACGGCCAACATGTGGCGACCACCTTACCGCGGAATAGCGGTGATAGGCTGTTCCTTCGTGACTTTAGCGCTGCGTTCAGACTCCTGTCGCAGTGATCCAATTGCGCCGACTGAATCGCACGACAACGCGATTATCACGTTGCTTTCGCGTAGCCTGTCGCTATGCAAATAGTAGCTGCAACACTTTACTCCATAATTACTCTTAAGGCCACAGTTGAAGCTCAGAATCCGTTTTACGATTTTCTTCCTATCTCGGAGAAAATTTCACGCTTATCACAATGGTGCCTCCAGAATTGCCCAGAACTCACTGTGAAGTGAGTTACGGCTCCTCATAAATTTTGAATTTGAATTGGTGGAAGTTCGCGGACGAGTTGTGTCGAGCCTGCACTTTCTCGTTATTTGCAGCCATCATTCTGAAGCAGGTCACAATATAAAGCCAGAACGAAAACAAAAGAAGAACATATATTTTGGATAAAATTATTCGTGCGTCTTTTTCCTATTGAGGTCGGAAACCTGCCAGTGGGCGTTGCCCATTTTTTCTTTCGAGGGGGCGTGGTCGACTTTTTCCTAGCTTTTCCTCGCTTATTTGAGCGAATTGAGTTTCGCGCTTGGCAGGGTTGCTATAAACGGCGACCGGACCAGAATATCAAAAATTACTTTTGAGGTTGGACTGTGCCTTTAAAGGCGACAAAGACGACGTTAGGCCTCCGTCATAGCCGGCCGTTAGGCTGTAGCCAGCCCGGTCGATACGTATGCAATGCATTGTGCACTCACGTCGAAATTTCTCTCGATGTGTCCGGGATGAGCCCACCTGTCCCGCCCCTGGCCGTCCCGGTTGATACGTACGCATTCTGAGGAGGAAAATCCCCCCGTTTTGGCCGGACTGAGCCGTCCGCAGTGCGCTCGAGTGCGCAAGCCTAATCGATACGTATACAGTCGACCACTAGGGACGGGGGAGGACGGCGCACTCCGGCCTTAGGCCGACTATGACGAGGGCCTTAAGTATGACACATCAGCGGTTGACTGACGAATGGGTCACGCTGTGTAGCTATCGCGCGCGTCTTTGTCACCTTAAGCCTAGTTTTGACTACAGGTGGTCGCTGCGGCCATGCGAGGGACAACTGTTCGTTTTTCATCGCGCGTAATGGAAAGTCGCTCCAATTGTGATCGCTTCGTGGCAAACGTCCTACATCGCTGTGTCGCGGCGACGAAATCCTATGTTTTACTGCATCACTGCTTGAGGAGCGATTCTCAATGGTCGCTGACTATCGCTCCATCGCGGCCAAAATGTTAGCGACGGAGCGATTGCCAGCGAATGACACGTTTCGTCTAGTGAACGTTGACCCTTTTACATGACAAAATCAGTGTTTACGAGTCGAAACGTGTTATTGATGACTACCAGCCTTTAATTTCACTGATTGATTGAATTTCTTCGATCATCCGTGAGGCTATGCACTGTGAACAAAAACGCTGCCGCTGCCAGATCGCTGCAGCAGCGGGTACAAAATCGCTGCGATGAAAATCATCAGCGATGCAGTCAAAACTAGGCTTTAGTTGGTTCCAGCGAGCAATCGCGTCGACGGGATCTATGATCCCGACCTTATAGGCCAGATCGGACAAGGTTTTCGATAGATTTTTTTTTGATTTGCCATCCCTTCTCAGCCGCTTTCCATTTTGTTTGGCTTCTGATCAACAAAGAATACAGGTTTGAGCTAGGGCTGTGCACAAGTCCCGGACTGGCGGTTTTGAATATGACCCCCTTAGCTCTGTACTTTTTTGGCACCCTCCTTTGCGAGATCAGAATCGGTTGTTTCCTTAGGAGTCACAGCAACCATTATTTCGACTTCTAAATTTTGATAAACAAGAATCCAAAAAAACGCAGGCTAAGGAAAATTATGAAAATGTCAACAACAAAGATAGCGTAATTTCTAAACTTCAAAACAATCCCATGAAGAAAAATCGTTAGTAAGACGTTTATTTATGACAGAAGATAGAACAGTTTTCATTTCAAAGAATTCAAAAATTACAAGCAACTACAGAGCTACTACTATTGCAATAATTAATGTTTTTTTGTCGAATGTTTCCATGAATCTAAGAAGGATTTGTTAATCTGTGTTTCACTGTTCTGATGAAGAAATCAAAATATTTCGTGCTCAAGGAAACGTGTTGGGATTTTTGTGATGCGTAGGGACTTGGTGAATCCGAGCTTTATCCACCTACAGTGCCGCAATTCCTCAGAAAATCGACTTGCGGTGCGATATGGTACTTGTCCGCAGTTGCACAGCGCACACTGGAGTGGACTCGCGCGCAATATTAATGAAAAAGTGTATTTTGTTACAGAACGGGGAGGAGAAAAGGATTCAAACTGAAGTAAATGGAAGAAAGCAGAGGTAGGATACTTTCAATGTAGCCACTGTAGAAATTTAATGTTATTAAACAAAGTTCGAGCGGGGATAAGTGTTTAGCCGTGATAAGGTGCATTCAAACAAACCTAATTAATCAAAAGAAGCATTAAACAAGAGAGCGAAGGATGTCCTAAGAAAGAGGAGAATCTGGCAAATACGTGAACATCAATAGGTTCGATTTTAAATGTGATTTAAGGACCTTAAATCTCGTCCCGGCTTTACCCTGAGTTTCAAGGTCCTTAAATCACATTAAGTGTAAAACTTATTGTTATCAGGATGTTTGCCGCAATCTCCTATTTCTTCTAATGCTCTTATTTCTCATGTTTAATGCTGTTTTTATTCAACTAAGGTAATTTGAATGATCCTTATCGGGTCCGAAAATTCACCCCGCTACAAACTATATTATTCACATTAAATTTCTGTAATGGAGGCATTAAGAGTATCCTACCTCTGCCTTCTTTCATTTACTCCAGTTTCAATTCTTTTTCTCCTTTCCTTTCTGTAATAAAATACACTTTTTAATTAATATTGCGTGCGCGTTCACTCCAGTATGCGCTGTGTAGCTGCGGACAAGCACCATATGGCAAGGGCAGGTGCATTATTTTTTCCAGAAGTTCGACAGACTGGCTAGCACTTCGATTTTTTTCGGGTGTTCGGTTTAGGCATCCCCTTTGTCCTCTCCGCAACGTCCACTATGGACCCCGCTATGGGTAACCGGGACGCATTCCCAGCCCTGGTTTGAGCAGGGTTGAGCAGGCCGCTGGGCCAATTTTCGGTGAAGCTACGACCCCCCGGTGGACCACAATTTCGGAGAAATGTGAGAAATATGGTCCCGTCCTCGACAGATAGACATCATTTGTATTCAGCACACTGAATAACGCCTGAATGGGAATTTTGACTGGAATCTGATCCACTCCCCTAAAGCCGAATACTAGGGTCAAGCGGGGTTGCAAAATTTCGCGAAGGGACGATGAAAATTCGTTTAGTAGTCGAGCTCAAGCGTCTAAAACCTATGCAAAGCTACGATCCTTCCCTTTGATGACCTTAAATTTTCAAGAAATCTTCACTAAATTTTCATTTTTGAACCAGAATTTTTGCGACCCCCCCCCGCACCTCCCTTTACGTGTGTTGGCAGCAGCAGCTCGAATACGTGTGTTCTCGTGAAAACGCAGCGACGGGTTCAGAAATACATCGACGGGTAGACGAGGGTGTTTAGATAAGGGCAGCAGGTTTCCTTCCCAAAGAACGTCGGCATGCAGCTTGTGCTCAATAGTCGCCGTAGTGCACAAAGTAACGCTGGACTTGGTAGGGGAGACCTTTAGCTGCTTCGACTCCAGGAACTTAGCCAGACTGATTTGATCATCTCGGCAGTGGCTCGATCGACGACAGGGTCAGTACAAATAACAGTGATGTCATCCGCGTACAGACATAAGTGGATGTTTGATGACGGCTTCGGCACATCAGCCAAATACAAAGAAAACAGGCTGGGTAATAAAACTCCACCACGCGGGACGCCTGCCTTGGGGGCACAGACTTCGACAAGTATCCATCGAATTTCACACGAATGGAACGATTTTTGACAAAGTTGTCAGTCCATCTTTTGCACCAGTCGGGAATAGTAGAGTCCAGGATCGCTTTAGACAGCAGCGGGATACTGACATTATCGAAGGCAGCGGTTAAGTCAACTGCCACCGCTACGCTTCTACCAACTGGAGGTTTCATGTTGAAGCCAGCAATTATGTGTTCTATGATAGACACAAGTGCCGTGATGGTGGAGTGGGCCTTTTTGAAGCCATGTTGATGCACGTTATGTCGTAATGCTTCTTGGAGGTGCGGGTTAATGAATTTCTCCGCTAACTTAGCAATAAGGGACAAAAGGGAGATGGGACGATGCGAAGTTGCTTGATCTTCCGGCTTGCCAGGCTTGAGGATCGGTAGAACAATTGCTTGCTTCCACCTAGCGGGAATGATACTTGTGCTGAATGACGAGTAGACTAGATTACAAAGTAATTCAAGCAACTGTTCCGGCAAGTGCTTGAAGTGGACGGCTGACACGGCGTCAGGTCCCTCGGCTCTCGTGTTCTTCATAGACTTGATGAGGGAAGACATCTCAGTGGCAGTTATGGCAGGTACATCTTGTCGGCTGAGCTTCCTTATAGAGCGCAGAGCGAGCCTGTTAGAACGATTGCGGCGGGACGTCGCAGAGGCAAAGTGTTTCCCAAGTTGACATGCAGCTTTGAAGCCAGACTCGGCTTAAAAGACGATAGCCCTTCTGAAGAAGAACAACGGGTTGCCGCTTGTTGGATTCCACCATTGTTGTTGGACGATTCTGATGAGGTATCCTCTGCATGAAAACGAAATTGCGATACTGCATCCTCTGCCTCCCATCTGCTCTCCCATTGTCTCTAACCTCCGTTTCGCACATGCACACGGGGGAGGGAACTATGGGAGCTTCGTTTTTATACAGCTTTCGATTTGCGCCTATTTTGATGTTGACTGACTTTGTACACCCGCGCCACCCCGCGCAAAGTCGCTGAACCTTTATATCTAATCTATCCTGCAGCATCATCCAAAAAGTGTCTTCGATTGAAATCTAATCCATTCGAAAAGTGGATTAAGGGGATATCAATGATACTCGTGCGGTGTCGCGCGTCGCGTACTGCATTAACGTGTTTCTGCATTAAGCCGCGTAACCTTTGATCGGTTTCCTCTTCTTTGAGTTCTTCAAACTATATCAGGAGCCGGAGCAGAAATATTTCCCGGGCGAGGAGGAACCATCTGCCAAGCGACAACCTGTACGTGCACGCCTGGTAGGTCATTTTCTTTTTTTCTTTGTTTTGATTCGTAACCAGGTTCTATAGAAACAAACAGGTGATCAAAGTGGAAGAAATAATTATTTCGGGCGGGAAGCAGAATTTTCGGGACTAGTTTAAGGAACCTACCACGAAGCTACAAGTCCGCGTGGCTGGTGCCCTAAGTCAACAACGGATGAATCTTGCAAGGCGCTGATTTAGATCTCTTGCTGGGAGTAGATTCTTGGCCTACATTCCCGCCGTAGGCCTATGGTGGGTGGGGAATCTCCCAGCAAAAGATCTGAATGAGAGCTATCTGACGGTAGATCTGTGGGTAAAGGATCCTGCAGAGTTGCACCGACTGGCGACGGTCGCCGAGCGTCAACCTTGACGCGGCTTCAAAAAATATTTCCGAACATTATCGTCACCGCGTCGGTTGCCGCTCACTGGCAGTGACGCAGGGCCTTCGCGGCGTCAAAACACTGTGCGGTGCCCCCTGGTCGCCCTTCACGCCTCGTCGGTCACCCTCGTCGCCGAACGTAATCGATTTTGCATTACCCAGCTCTGGTCGTCGCTGGGAGCGACTCCGCGACTTCAACTCTGCAGACCCCTTATGTGTAATCCTAGGCGAGTGGTGGCCGGCGCTGACGTTGTAATTCCAAGTGGACAAGGGTCATCAGAGATAGGATGTAAGCGTCGTATGCAGTAAATCGAGTCGCTTTGTCTCTGCGGGCACAAATGTTTCTTCTCCACGTGATTTTTATTTCTTAAGATATCCAGGCGCAAGACTTCGCGTAGAAAGAAGGTCTGAACTTAGAACTAGTTAATAAGCGCGAGAGGTTCAATGTCCCAATACTTTTCCTTCTCCGTTTTCTGCCTTTTGGTTCATCGTTGTGTATCCGTTTTCCGTTTCAGGGTAAGAATCATTCCGTATACCCTGCCTCAAACGAGATGGCAAGCGAAAAGTCCGATGAAGCAGCGCTTTCTCTGCGTCTCTGACATTTTTGTATTACGGTAAGACGCAATTCACGCAGCATGTCATTCCGTAATCCAAAAACAGATTTCGACGAGTTTTTAACGTTCAACGAGTCTAACCGTAATCTAAAAATGTCAGAGACGCAGAGGGAGCGCTGCTTCTTTGAACTCTTCGCTTGCCATCTCGTTTGGGATAGGGTATACATCCCTGTTTCCGCAGGGTCAAGCGGGGCATTGCGTAATTTTTCGAGATCGGAGCGGTCCCCCTCACCATCAAAATATTTTCTCTAAAACCCGAAATTTTTGCGACGCCTCCTGGAGCGCGATTTCTGGGCAATTTATATTTGATTACTAAATCTCTCCGAAAATTCGTTCAGTGGTAGGGATCGAGCGTCTAAAACCTGAGCATAGCCAAGATCCGACCCTTTGGTAACCAAAAATATCGAGCATCTCTGGAATATCCACATCAAATTGTGATTTTTGGATCGAAATTTTTGCGGCCCCCCTATCCTTCATTTTCGGAACAAAATTTTTGAAACCCCCCTGACCCCGTTGCGAAATTCCGCAACTTCGCTTGACCCTGTGTGGCCGTATTCACGAAACTACGGGAGCATCCCGGGAAGGTGCAAAGTTCGCGCGTTGCATGCATCGGCTGGTTTTAAAAAGCTTTCCAGGAGGTTCTCGTAGTTTCGTGCATACGACCAATGGCCTCAGGCATTGTGGGGATGTTCCCGAGAACGGCTACGGAACTTTCCTCGAGATAACTGGGGAATTTCCCCCGAATCGGGGGGCGTGGAAGCGGAGGGGACCTCCGGCCCACAAGTCTTTCCTTGTTTTCCCGAACGCCGGTCTTACCCATGCTCTCGCAACCTATCACCAATTGTTCATTGATTGATAAAAAATCAGCTAGCCAAAACTTGTTTTTTTTTTCAACAGTCCCCTGTTCTTGGAAAACTGGAATAGAGCCGAAAATTTTCACCTCTGACGGCAGATTTCAGAGAAGCTTACTATCTCGCCTTGAAATCCGGACACACATACAGTTTAACTCCGCATTGCCGTTCAGTCCGCAAAGTGCACGCTGCTTGCGAAAGCGTGCTGCGGCGCGGTTACGAGTATCCTCAGACAGGGATGTGGGATCACCTGGGCGGTTTCTGCCTTTGGTGCCCGGGTGATCCCACCACCCGGGTGATCCCACATCCCTGTCTGAGGATACTCGCAATCGCGCCGCAGCACGCTTTCGCAGGCAGTGTGCATTTTGCGAACTGAAGGGCAATGCGGAGTTGAACTGTACCTTACACAGTTCTTGAATGGCCACTGTTGTTCACTCTAGAGCCCGCTCCTTCCTATGAAGACGGTTTCGACTCTATCTTATTTGTCGCTTCCTTGGTGCCAGTCTCGGGCCGACGTGGAACAATCGCAAATCGACAGGTCACATTTCGGGCTGCAATCAGTTATATGACCTGAAACTTGAAATATAACATATTTTCTCATACTTATATCTACCGATTCCCCTTATAAGCTTTGTTATTTCATTTGAAAAATTCTTCTTAAAAAAAGTGTAGGAATTTTACAGGGTCAAGCGGGCCGTTGTGTAGAAACTTTGCGGAGCTACTATCCCACTTCTTCGTGACTCGTGGATCTGCAGAATGTTTTACGATCCGTACCTGTACCAGTCGTTTCTGAGCTGAAATTCTCACGATCGCCGCCCAAACTTCCCATTATGAGCGTTATTTTACGCCCCCTCCCTCTCCCCATTCGCTGAGAAATTTTACAGGGGCGAATGACCCTGGGCATGTATCCGATAATGAGGTGAAGAAATTCATGACTTCTGACTTAGGTGCTAAACGCTACCTGATTTTTCCCGAAAGGGGTTGGAACACTGGGTGTTCGAAATTTTGGGCGCGAAATAGTTTTCTGACCCCTCACCTAAGTGTGGGAAACAGCTCCAAACTCAACTTTCTGTGCCACCAGCTGAATCTCAGATGAGCCGAAAAAATAACGAAGCCATAATTATCAAATGCGCTGTGTGTGTCAAAGGAATGAGTGTTTTCTTTTGATTTTGCAGTTATTTTTTCCAGCAACCTCCAAGGCTTGGTGAGGTAGTCGTGAAAGAAGAACCAGTCGACAATGTTGAGGAGCAGTCAGAGGTGTGTATCTACCTTATAATGATTTTATGATGTGTGCTGTCAAACAGTTCGGTCCTAACTGAAGGTCTCGGTCCATTGTCAAGGTTGGAAGGTGGCGCGTGGGGGTCAGCTGTGGGACTATTGCCTCTTTCACAGTTCTACGCCGTCCGACGTCCAGCAATGTTATACGGAGTCACAGCGCACATCATTTTTGCGATAGATCAATCGATATAAGGTAGATACACACCTCTGACTGCTCCTGATAATATCGATTATCCGCCATTAACGAAAAAATTTCGCACGAATGTTGAGCGCCGCAGTGCGGCGGCGGCCATCCAACGTCGCACTGCGGCCTTGAGCAACGTAGCACCCCTGTCCTATAATGTGTCGGATGACGTCGTCCGCTAGACTGTGAAAGGGGCTTATGGTGACACTGGTCTCCACGTGCCACCGACTTCGTTTCCGGGTGGAACCCGACTATACATGACTGTCAATTATTGTTTTAGCCCTCACATCACGCTCGTCGGAAGAGACCAGCCCGTCGAGTAGACGCTTTCAATCCTCTGCTAGGTGGGAAAAGGGTGAGTTCCTCTTAGGCTCAAAATTTCGATTTTTTCGTTTCCCAAAAATCAATATGTAGGTGTTCACACATCCGTGCATGAAAAGCGGAGACCGAGTTTTCCAGATTATTGATGCCGATATTAGCCGTCAGACTAAGGCTAAAGGGAGAAAACCAATCAAGAAGCAAGCGGCACCGAACAAGTATGTTTCAGTTCTTCCACCATAACTTAATACGAAAATCGGACATTGCTGTAGGAGTTCTGGCCGTTGGAAAAGCCATACTGTACTATTTTCAATAGAGGAATCCTTTTCTACCTGAAATACCGCTTCCAACAAAATTTTGACTCGGCTTAATCGGGTGGATTTCGCCTGACGCGGTCATTCCGCATCTTCACCGAGCTTTGCCGTCCTAGTAGTCAGCCGTTTCCAGTTTTCACGGTCTTCAGCCACAGTTTGAACACATTCCAGCCAACTGTCGCTAATCCACTTCCTGCGAAACGAAACATTGCGCCTGAACTCTCTTCCGCTGCCGGGTGACTTCAAATCCTCTTTAACCACATCCGTCCAGAACTTTCCCCTACGTCCAAGTGGCCGTTTTCAGACAGGATTTGGAAGCATTCTTATAGCGTGTCAACGGATAGGTCGATTGGGTAACTATCGCGAAACGGACGCGGATCGCGGGACTAGGGGGAGACGAACACGGTACCATCGCGGGAGCATCACGGTGCTAGCGCGAAAGATTTTCTCAGAGTAAGCGCGGCCACCGCGTGATATTTTCTTACAGTAGTGAGCATCTATTTAATACTTTTCGTTTCTTTTTGAGATCTCGCAAATGAAAAAAAACCGTGAAAGGTTTCTGTCACTGTTGTCATTACCCAAACAACCAACTACCAGGTTGTTCAATAAGTCTTGTCGTTCGATGAGTAAAACACAATTTTGTGGTTCAAAATAGACTCAATTATTCAGTATAATCTCCCTGAACATCTTCTTCTTCTTTGCAGCCGCAGGAAGGTTTTTGTCGAAGGTTCAAGAAACGGGCGACTGAAACCGGATTCGTCCACAAATCCATTGTTGTAAGAGTGGTAGGCCTCTTTGGGCAATCGAATAGGTGTCCAGTTGTGTGGCCACGGCTACCACAGTCCGGGAATTCGTCCGGCTTACTGCGATCGATCTTATGCAAGTATGACATCAGCATAGGGGAATGACCGCAGCGTAACGAGGCAAGGGTACTTCTAGCCGGCCTACCGAGTTCCATCTCGGTGTCGCTGACTATGGGTGGTGCGACCCCCAATATGGGATTGACGGTCATCCTACTCAAGTGTTCCCTGACGAACTGGGTGTGCTCCGCACGTAAAAGACGCAGACGATCCAGGTGGGAGTCCGTCCATCTTTGTATATTAACTTTCTCGGGGGCATCCGCAAAAGGCCTACTGATACGTCTCTCTCTCTCTCACGGGATTCATGATCCTTCTTAATGGGTGGTCAGGCTGCTTGACCATGTTAATAACCAGTTGCTGCGCTTGGAAATGGCAGTGCTCCTTAACTGGCAGAATTCGGGCTTCAGCATGAAGATGTTCCACTGGGGTGCTTTTAGCACACCCTGTGGCAATCCGAAGAGCAGCATTTTGGACTGGCTGCATCTTTGTCCACGATGAATCCGATATTATGGGCTGCCATACCGGTGCAGCGTACTCCAACGCCGGCTGCAATGTTGCCTTGTAGGTGGTCAAAATTTTGTCTCCTTGGTACTTCCCCACGACGTTCCTCCCAGAGCTCGTAGGACGTTGGGCTTTGCTTTCATTATAGCCTGTTTCTGCTCAGTATTCTTGTGGAACCTCAACGAAGGATTTAATACTTGGCCGAGCAGCTTAGGGAAACGTGCGACAGGCAGACGAGCCTCTTCCCGATTCACAGCGGGGTGAGCGCAGTGTTCCTAAGGGTCAGTGGAGAAAGCTGATACAGATGATTTAGCGACAGAGACAAAGAGCATCATATCATCGAGAAAGCTCTTCAGAACGATGAGGTAGCAAATCATCTTGCGTGCAGCTACATTAATATCTCTGTCTCGGCACAGGATGGTGATAGCATCCGCATAAGCAGCGACTTTTATGTCACTTGGGGGGACGGGCAAATCTTGCAGCTAAAGACTGAACAGAGCAGGCGATATGACTCCTCCTTGAGGGACACCGGCAGCGATCGGGATGCTATTAGAAACATGTTCCTGAAACAGCACTTTTGCTCGGCGCTCTTTGATGAGTGCAGTAATCCATCGCTTCTGCCAAGGCGGGATGGTGGACCTCAATAGCTTCTCAGACAGTATGCCCAAGTTGACAGTGTCAAACGCCTTCGTGCGGTCCAGGGCTACTCCAACAGTGCGCTGAGGCTTGGTGGCGTTGAAGCCATCCGAAATGTAGTTCACAATCTCCAGCAGCGCCGTGGTGCTAAAATGAAATTTGTGGAATCCATGTTGGTGCTGCTGTTTGTTATTATGCTCGGCCAGCTCTTTGACGACCAGTTTCTCAGCGACCTTTGCGATTGGTGATAACAGACTTATTGGCCTGTATCCCTTAGCCGTGGATGGCGATTTACCTGGCTTGGGCAACGGAACGACGCTTGCCACTTTCCTTACCACTAATACACTTACTCTAACGGTACTCCAGTCTGTCGATCCCATCCCTGAAGTGAGAATCCGGAGAGTCTGCAAAATATGTGCGCTTCAAAGGCCGTTATGGACCTCTTCATTTGTTGAAAAACGCTTGCCACGCATAATTTTTTTGAGTTTTGCAAACAAATGGAAGTCGATGGGGGTCAAATCTGGTAAAAACGGTGGATGCTCCAACAATTCGAACTTTAATTCATGGGTTCTAGCCATTGTCAAAATGCTCTTGTGACACGGTGCACTGTCCTGATGAAAAAGGATTTTTTTCTTCTGCAAACCGGGTCTTTTTTCACGAATTTTTTATTCCTGGTCTAAAAGGTTGCAGTAATATTTAGAATTAATTGTTCTACCAGCTTGCAAGTACAAACAGCAAACGAAATTCCTTTCGCTTCCCAAAAAACTGATGCCATAATCTTCTTGGCCGATTTCCGGACACGAACTCGTTTCGAAGCCGAACAACCAGGTTCACACCACTCTTTAGCCTCTCGTTTTGATTCAGGATCATAGCTATAGACCCAGGTCTTCCCCACGACGTTCCTCTTTATCCTTTTTAAAACGCTCCAAATATTGCAGAGAAAGTCGGAATCGAATGTGTTTTTTTTCATTGTTAGCGAATGCGGCACCCATTGTGCACACATCTTTCTAAAACCCAAAATTTCACTTAAAGTATGGCACACACTGCCTAATGAGATGTGTAGAGCCTCTACTAAATTTCTCTCAGTCCATCGACGATCTTCCAAAACCATATCCTGTATTTTGGCTATGGTTTCTGGTGTTGATGCGCTTTTTGGACGTCCTTCATGTGAATCGTCTTCAAGGCTTGTAAGACCACGTTTAAAGGCAGCGTTAACGATGATCATCCTGGTTGACTTTCCACAGTGAAATGATAGGCGAGAAGGTTCCTAGGCTCCCACTGTCGAAAGAACGGTAGAAAACGAGCCAGGAGCGGCAAAATAACGGCTGCAAACAAGCGTTTTGGTGCCCCAGACACGCATGGTGCCCCAGATCCGCACCCTCGGAATGAACAAATGAAGACTCAGATAATAGGAATGATCAAGTCAAGGAAGTGCTGATAAGTGAGCTGATCGCTTGATTGCATTGAATGCTATCATCCTTCATAGCGGTCAATTCCTCCAAGCTCAGAAATCGAAGTAAAGAAGAGAGGGCCTCTTTTTGCTCAAAAACGCGTCTTTCGTGTCCTTTTTAAGCATGCCTTGCTATATAGGGCACCAGACCTTTCGTAAACCGCGGAGATATGTAAAGTGAAATTTATCGTGAACACTGCCTTTAAATTCAGCAACCCATCTTTCTACTGTACTAATTGTAGGTGAACAATCATTATACACTTTCAACCTTCGTTCGTGAATTTCTTTTGGTGCTACACATTCCAAAAATAAGAATTCTATCACTGCACGATATTCAGTCGTTTCCATTGCTATAAAGACACGGCGACACTAAATGGCTTGTAAACAAAGAATGAATTGACAGATTGAAATGAAACTTCACATACGTTCCTATGAAGAGTGTACCAACAAAACAAAAAAAAACTGGGCTTGTAGCAACGCCCTCTCTTATCGAACGACAAAACCTATTGATCAACCTGGTATTCAGCATACTCCGACATTCGTTGACGATTAGCCTCAGACTAAACTGGGAATTGCCGACCAACAAGTCAGCGATTCGGCCAAAATGTGGACTAAAAATTCACCATATGGGTGGTGGTTTAGCCTCCGCTGGTGAAAGTTGGGGGCGATTCTCGCCAAAACACTCGCCGAGAGTCGACTTTGGCGAAAGTCGCCTTCCTTAATTCCAGAATCGCCCTAATCCTTCGCTTACTGGTGAACTTCTAGCCATTTCCGTTACCCGAGCTGGTGAGAATTGAGGGCGATTCTCGCCAAAATTAACGCTTCGCCCCTCCGCTGCCGAAGATCGCCCTTCTTCAATCTAGAATCGCCTTATTTCTTCGCGTATTGGCGGAATTTTAGCCATTTCCATTGCCCGAGCTGGTGAGAAATGAGGGCGATTCTTGCCGGAATCAACGCCCCGCCTTTCACTGGCGAAAATCGCCCTATTTTTCATCTTTTTCGCCCCGAATTTTCGCCTATTGGCCTATTACAGGCCAACTACAATGGCGATTATAGAACTCACGTTCTATAATCGCCTCAAACATCACATCATATTGTTAATACATGTTTATCGCACGCCTCATATCCAACAACTAATGTAACAAAATAAATTATAGTACACGTAAGCACAGAGAAATCTCCAGAAAAGGTAGAGACGCATTGAACATAGAAAAACATGAAACCGGAGTGCGCTAGGTAATGCACAACACGCGTTTTGAGAGCAAAAGGCAGCAGTGATGATTTTACATCGAAAACGGCCATAAGACATGGAACTGTGACGCAGGCAACGAACCTGCGCAACTTTGAGTTATTCGCCCCCAAGGAATTGAGCGAAAAACAGAAAATGGTGAGTTTTGTCGAGCGAGTAAGTGGTTTAGATCTGGGCGAGAATCTTTAGCAGTTGAACAAAGAACGATATTGAGTCGGCGAGGTAAAGAATTTCAAATTGTCACGGCAATTATTCACGTTCCTCGCCTAAGTCTTAGACAGTAGCTCGCACAACAAGAGCCGACCCTTTTTTCCGTTCATTGCTCCAATAATTCGGGATCGAAGGAGGTGAATCGTCGAGGCCACACGGTACAAAAAGAGTCAGCCATCACACTCAGCTGGCAGGTCCTCGCCTGCCATTCCTTTCTATGTAGCTACTCGGACTAATGTCGGGTGTCGCAACAATGCTATAGGGACTATCCATCGAATTGAGGGAGAGGACGGATAGCGTGCCAGGGTTAGACATTAGCCACCGAAAAATAGAAGGCGCCAATCAGCTCGTGTAAATGGACTTCTTTTTGAGCGAGACTAGTCAAGTAGCCCCTGGGGTGCGTTCCAAGAACGGATTATCAAAAATTATCGGAATTCGGGATTCTGCTCATCCGTGGTACCAAGTATACTGCAAAAACGAGCAAACGATAACAGAACATAAGCACGAAGGACAACAAAAAATGAGTAAGAATAAGGATCACTGAATGCAGGGGAGTGGCGGAATGATGCAGGAGAATATAGCAAGGCAGAACGCGCTGATAAGTCAATGCAGGATCAGCTGCGGGCAAGAAATCGTCGACGTTCAGGTGCGCATGTGCAATTCGAAACTCGCGCCTACCACCGACGTGGCGCGGAATTTGAAATCGACTTTTTGAAGTAGGGCGATTTTCGCCGAGTCCAAAAATCAACAACCTCGCTGGCGAAGCGAGTCTTTGGTGAACTGGGGCGAAAACTTCACCGGTTTCGCCCTGCTCCACGCTTACCTCGCTCAAACTTCACCAACTCGCCAACACGAAAAGGCGACTAGCCAAATTAGGCGATATCGGTGAAGTTTTCGCCATGCTTATAAGATGGGCGTTTTAGGCCGCGCCCACCGAAGCGATTCGCCAAACTTTGTCAGAGATGTTTCAGACAGATGATGTCAGACGGGTTTCCGCTCCCTGGCTCCAATGTGAGTGTTGATTAGACCAAGTAGTAAGTATTTTAATTGGATGATAAATACTTCCAGCGGAAATCCGGCGATCCCGGTGTCGTTTCCTCCGAAGTCCCGAGTGACTTGAAATGGTATGCTCCTGGTAGCAAAAAAAAAAGTTTTCTAAGGTGAATTGTGGCAATGGTATTCAGAGTTGGACATTATATATATATATATATATATATATATATATATATATATATATATATATATATATATATATATATATATATATATATATATATATATATATATATATATATATATATATATATATATATATATATATATATATATATATATATATATATATATATATATATATATATATATATATATATATATATATATATATATATATATATATATATATATATATGCAATATTCTAGGCGAAAGCTCAGAAGCCGACTCCTTTGCCTCGCGTAAAATCTTTAAAAAAGATTTTCGTTAAAGAAGAAACAGAAGAACAGAGCGGTCGTCTTGTGGTTGTGAAGGATGAATCAACTGAAGTAGAGCCTACGAGGAGAGGTATGTTCTGTTACGAATTTTCTTAGCTAATGAGTGGATGGAAGATCAGCTTGAGGCCTGTTATGTAACTTGGTGGTTGATTCTCAGGCCACTAACGGCGATGACTGGTTGAAGACGGCTGAATATCGTGGGTGCTCCCCAGATTATCAACGTGAGCAAGGTGTAGACGACGAAGCGTCGTGGTTGGTCTCTGGGATATAAACCCGAGTAGCGATCAGACGGCAAATAGCGGGACGAGTATTCATCAGAAAATCATCTGCATGAACCGAGTGAAGACGGCTGAATGTCAGTGGTGCTACATATATCATCAAGCATTGGAGGGATTCAAAGACGAGGAGACTCAGACAAAACATCGCTCGGATCGGGACCGGAGAGCGACTCGAGCGACGGTGTCTATCCGCACCGAGCGAAAGTTAGTCATTTGCTCGGATGACAGCAGTCGCTCTCCGGGCGACCGCAGTCCCGCTTGGAGCAATATTCAGTGGCATTTGGCACTGAGGTCGCTGTCCAAGCGATTTTCGAAATTTCCCCAACTGCAAATCTCTCATTATTTCCACCTCTTCTCGAGGTGGAATCTTGGAGTGGATCACACGCTGGTCACAATCGTTGCCCAAAAACCACTGAATGTCCCCTAAGATCTGAGTTATGGCTCCTTGAAGATGCGTTTTTTTGAAGGGCGAAAAATTGGTGGACGAGTTTTCTCAGACCTGTATTTCTCTTGGATCGCTGTCGCTGCACAAGGGCGAGTCAGGATTAGGAGAAGAATCGGTAATGAACTGAAGAACTCGGACGCTTTTACAATTAATCCATCCATCGAGCGTGTATCGAGTTCGAAATTCCAGAAGGGGGTCTGGCCCGAGGTGGTGAGCGAAGGAGATCGGGCCTGGTCGCTTATATCTCGCTTGTTTGGAGGAAATAAGATCTCGCACTTGGCACGTATTGTTCAGGAGTGGTCTACTACACAATTACACGAAAATCTCGAACGTCCCGTCTGAGGGTGTTCTGTGTTTTTTAGAGGAGAGGATACTCGTTACAGCGGCGTTTTCAATGATAGCAATGGACTGGTTGCGAGTAAAGCCTAGTTTTGACTGCAGGTAGTCGCTGCGGCCATGCGAGGGACAACTGTTCCCTTTTCATCGCGCGTAATGGAAAGCCGCTCCAATTGTGATCGCTTCGTGGCAAACGTCCTACATCGCTGGGTAGCGGCGACGAAATCCTATGTTTTACTGCATCGCTGCTTGAAGAGCGATTCTCAATGGTCGCTGGCCATTGCTACATCGCGGACAAAATGGCAGCAGTGGAGCGATTTCCAGCGAATGACACATTTCGTCTAGTGAACGTTGCCCCCTCTGCTGCATCGCTGCAGCAGAGGGGGCAAAATCGCTGCGGTGAAAAACAGCAGCGATGCAGTCAAAACTAGGATTAAGCCTCATGGAAGATTCACAATACATTAAGTACGAAGAGGGTTGCAGACGACCGAATGTCGTGAGTTTTCCTGGATCATGAACAAATGGGCGAACATTGGAGCTGACTACAAGTAATGGATAGTTCATTGGATATTAAAGGCGGTGTTCACGATAAAAATCCCTTTTCTGTTTTTTTTTCCTATTTTGAGAATGGTTCCATTCTGATTTTAATGATGTCTATGGAATCGTACAAGACCTTCTGGGAACAGAGTTATGGTCGCTAGGGAAGCAGCAGTTGAGCTAGGGAAGCATGGTGGATGAGTTGTCCGAGGCGTGTAACTTTCGTCTTTTGCAGCCAATGTAAGCTAGCTAACCTGAGTAAAGAAATAAGTGGAGAATGAAGGGAAGAACGGGGCTTTTGATCGGAAACCGTCGCTCATCTCACGATCTCGAGTCTTCCATTGTTCACGTCGAGGGGCGGAAAGGGGCCGGACTTTCCCAAAGCGGCGGGGTTTGCCCACTTTTCTAAGCCGTTTTGCGGCTCCTCAGTAGCTTTTCGTCCCGTTTGTTGGACGCTGTTAATGCTTCTGAGAGCCACGAAAAGCATTTTTCATGGAAGATCCGAGGATGGTTTATCGTGAATAGTGCCTCTAACATCGAGACCGGGGTAAAGACGACTCAATTCGAAGAGCGATCGTCAGAGCATACACTGCGACTGCAGGTTCAAGGCGGTTGGTTGTTGTGGGTGCTCCTTATGCTATATCTCAGACAAATCATCGCTTGGTGCGGGATCGGGTCCTCCCAATTGTGAAGTCATCATCCAGACAGCGGCCGAGGGTCGAAATGCAACCGCGGTTCTCGTTCGGTGGGAATAGTAGCTTTGGCTGCTGTCAGGGGGGGGGCAACGGTGCCATAGCCAGAGGTAGAAAGACGTCGAATCGGTTGTTTTTTGAGTGATAACGTGCGCACCACCTTATCGCTCAAAGAACTTCAATCCTGCGAGCATAAATGTCGGCTGGTGTCGTGTAGACAGCCAGTTGATCTTACGAGGCCTTTCTTGAGAGGTGGCTCCAGATCATGTAGGAGGACCATTTTTTTGCGGCCGAGGGATCCCCCATGGCCCGCGGTAAGGAAGGCATTCGTTGCGGACTATGCCGGGATGGTATCCTTGTTGCGACCTGTGGCAGGATTAACCTCCCTGCCCACAGTCTGTAATAAGCACCCTAACCTCTCAATAGGCTTCATCCTTTCGGGAAGAGGCTGAAATATGGGAAAATTGGCAGTTGGGAAAATTTCGAAAGTCGCCCCGAAAGCGACCACAGTGTGTCAATGCGACCGACTATCGCTCCGATCCGGACTGTGGTCGCCCGGAGAGGGACTGCGCGTCATTCGGGTCGCTCTCCGGTCCCGCGCCAAGCGGTGGTTTGTCTGATATATCAAACACAGGAGAAAGCCGGGCGGAACCAATCTTCATTGCAGTTCTCTTATGTATCAGCGAAGCGGCTGGATAGGAGAGGCTAAGCTTCATGGGAGGTTCTTATTACATCAAATGCGAAGGCCGATTGCGGAAGACCCAATTCCATGAGCATTCTCTAGTACTTATACGTAGTATTGGAGACACCTGGGGGGAGGGGGGCACTGCACGTTATGAATAGCCTGTTGTATATCACATTGGGATCGGATTAGAGACGACTAAGCTTGATGAACGATCTTCAGATCATCAGCTGCGACGGCGGGTTTTAGACTGCTTATCTGGGTACTCCTCGGCTAGCCGACTGGATTGGGGGACGCTAAGCATCATGGGAGATCCACAGTACATCAAGTGTGAAAAAGGGTTGCAGATGACTGAATGCTAATCGTAAGAGGAATCTCTAGTACAGTGCTTATCTGGGTCAAAATCCGGTCCGCAATTGCGTCTCGACACGCTTTGCGGCCGCTCGCTTACGAGTCGGAAGAGTTTCCAGCGCCGCAGCTGCCGATCTGTTGACTCTAGATGGGGTTTAGAAACTGGAAGCCAAACAGAACTGAAGAAAGCTGTATAAAAAAAAGCCATATCGAGTCGGCTCTGAAGCTGGAAACTCGATTGACTTGAGCGCGTGCGGCCGCGAAGCGTGTCGAGACGCATTTGCGGACCGGAATTTGACCCAGATAAGCACAGTATATGTATGTAGTATGGGAGCTGCCGAGATGTCGTACGTTCGTGCCGTGGCAGTGTGGAGGAAAGAAGATCGCCTCCGTGCAAACCGACGTCATCCCCTACACAAAGAGGGTTTTTGTCATGGGAGAGGTGCTGGCCGGCCGCAACTCTCCTTCGGATTCTCCTACAAAGGGCCGGCGTGGAGAGGAATCCTGGACCCGCTCAGAGGTACCAATGCGCCACGTGCGGAGAGGATGTAAACTGGAGACATACCAGCGTCCAGTGCTTCGGATGCCAAAGGTGGGTGCATCTCTCCTGTTCGGGTCTCAGTTCTGTGAGGCATCATATCTCATCTTTTCGTTGTGTGTTATGCTCCTCACCTTCCATCTCAGATTCCTCTATCTCAAATCGCCCCCTTTCCATTGTGCATATCAATCTAAACGGCCTTCGTGCCAAGCTTTCTGAACTCTCTCTCTTTGCACGTACTTACCATCCAGACGTGATCATGGTTCAAGAAACCAAGCTCTCTCCATCCCCTACCTATCCTCATCCCAATATCCCAGGCTATACTTCTTACCATGCTCCAAGGTCATCTCTCGGCGGTGGAGTCTCTACTTTCGTTCTATCTTCACTTCCCTCACACCTCATTCCCAGCACCCCCACGGACGGTACTCTCGAGTACCTCCCAATCCATCTCCCCTAAAAACACCCCTTTCTCTTTTCAACATATACATTCCACCTACAACTTCATGCCCCTCATCTTACAATCCTATCCCACTTCTCAAGCAGCTGAGCGACTGCTCCCTCTCATCCTCGGTCGTTTTCGCGGGTGATTTCAACGCTCACACCTTTGCTCGTCTCTCGGTCCTGATGTTAGAGGAAATGACGTCGAAGAATGGGCAGATGAGTGCGACCTGGTCATTCTAAACGATGATCAGCCCACTCGTCTCCTGCCAGCGGCCGATCTTCTAGCCCAGACATATCTCTTGTCTCGTCCAACCTTTCTAGCTGCTGCTCATGGTCTACCTCGACTACTCTGCCAAGTGACCACGTTCCTGTCTTTGTCCACATCGATCTATCCAATTCTCTCGCTCCCTTTTCTGGTGTTCGCCAACGTTCTTATCTTAATTTAGGCCGAGCAGACTGGCGCCTGTTCAGTGAAGTTGCGCTTCGCCTATCGGCAGATTACCCGTGGAATGGAAGCGTGCACCAGAAGGAGTGCCATCTATCTGACGCAATCCACAAGGCCATGAATGCGGCTATCCCTATCGGTCGCGTCAAGACGTTCTATCCAAATGTCAACAGGGAAATCCTCGACAAAATTAGAACGAGAGATGCGAGGAGAGCGGTTAATCATCTGGACCCCGTGGTTGCTGAGCTTGACAGTGAGATCAAAAAGGATTTGGACAGACACAAGAAAGAAGAGTGGGAGAAGTTCACCGGACAGATGGACTTTAAGACGGACAGTGCAGCTACTTGGAAGGTTTTACGGAAGCTTTCGGGTAAAGCTCACCCGCCACCGTCTCCACTATCGAATTCGACAACGGCGTATTCAAATCAGGAAAGGAAGCCGCTTATGCGCTCGGGAAAAGTTTTTCATCACCAGTGCTAAACGAGGTCCGCAGAATAGAGTAACTGTAAGAGAGCTGTGCCGCCTTCCGCTTATGAGCACGGCCGAAGCGTTTACTACGGCGCAAGTTGAGAAGATCATAAAGGAAATACGGAACTCTAGAGCTATTGGTCCTGATGGGATATGTCCTGCTGTCTTGAAGAAGATACCCACTGACTTACTACCGCTCCTCACTGATGTGATAAACTCCTCGTTCATGTCGTGTACTATCCCGCAGAATTGGAAGATTGCAAACGTCGTTCCGCTGCCCAAGCCTGGCAAGCCCCAAGCTTCAGTCAAGGGATATCGGCCCATTAGCTTGTTGTCTTCTTTTGCTAAAGTAGCTGAAAAGCTGATCGTCAAAGACCTGGCCGAGCACAACGAGAGACAGGTGTTTCAGCATGGATTCAGAAAAATGCATTCCACCACGACAGCTTTGTTAGAAATTACGAGCTATGCAATTGATGGTTTCAACGCGTATAAGCCGGAAAGAACTGTAGCAGTTGCCTTGGATCTCACTAAGGCTTTCGACACAGTGAATCTTGGTATCTTATCAAACAACTTACTGGAGTCATCAATCCCGCCATGGCAAAAGCGCTGGATAGCTGCATTCACTAAGGGAAGACGGGCTAGAGTGATGTTCCAGAATCATGTCTCAAACAGCATTCCGATTGCAGCTGGAGTCCCACAGGGCGGTGTATTGTCGCCTGCTCTCTTCAGTCTGTACCTCGAAGATATGCCCGCCCCACCCCAAGATATCAAGGTGGTCGCTTACGCTGATGATATGACTGTCTTGTGTCGTGATCGGGACATAAATGTGGCCGCCGCTAAGATTAACGGGTACTTGACCGCACTGAAAAGCTTCTTCGACCGCAAAATGCTGAAGATTTCTGCGTCAAAGTCATCGGTATCCGTACTCACAACCGACCCATCTGAACACAGCGCACATCCGTATGTCGTATGGAATGGAGATCGTTTGCCTGCCGCCCGCTTCCCAAAACTTCTCGGACTCGTACTCGATCCATCGCTCAAATTCCATAAGAACACGGAACAGAAGCAGGCTATCGTTAAAGCGAAGCTTAACGTGCTTAGAGCCCTGGGCGGTACAACATGGGGTAGTAGCAAAGAAACCATTATTACAACGTATAAGGCTATTCTCCAGCCTGCACTGGAATACGGCGCCCCAGTTTGGCAGCATCTAGTTTCGGAATCCTCTTGGACTAAGATGCAACGCATACAGAATGCGGCTCTTCGAATCGCCACCGGGTGTGCAAGAAGTTCCCCGGTCGATCACTTGCATGCTGAGACCCGCTTATTACCAGTAAGGGAGCACTGTGAGCTCCAGGCCCAACAATTTTTCATCAACATTGTCAAACAACCAAATCACCCCTCTTGGAGAGTGCTAAACCCCGTCAGAGAAAGAAAGATCAGAAAGCCATTCGCCGATGCTCCCAGCAAAGTCAATCTGCAAAGATGGCACGACTCAGAGCAAGAACGACTCCGTCTATTGCGCGAGGAGCATACTCAGTTTGTACGGTGTCATCTGGAAAAGGCGGTCATTAATCCCATATTGGGGGTAGTGCCGCCCCAAGTCTGCACATCCGAGGCTCAACTCGGAAGAAGGGCCAGGTGCACGCTCGCATCATTACGCTGTGGTCACTCTACAATGCTAATGCCTTATGTCAGCAGGATTGACAGCAGTAAATCTGATGTGTGCCCGGACTGCGGTACCATCGGCCACGATACCGCACATTTATTCAACTGTCCGGAGAGACCTACCACGCTGACCGTAATGGACTTATGGACAAATCCGTTACTGGTCGCCCAGTTCCTCAACCTATGACAAAACCCTCAATGTGGCTGCAAAGAAGAAGAAGAAGTAGTATGGGAGACTGTTAGAGTCGACAACACATGATTGATAGTCCGTTGGATATCAACATCGAGATCGAGTAAGAGACGAGTAAACTTGATGAGCGATCGTCAGAACATCAACTGGGTTAGCACGTTGAAAGTGGAATATCGTGAGCTCTCCTTAAACCATCAAGCACGGGAGAAATTCAAAGGCAACCAAACTTCATGGTTGGTCTGCTTGGTATCGAGGATTCGACTGTATTGGAGGACTGTACTTTGTGGGAGATCCACAGTACATCAAATGCGAAAGCGGGTTACAGATGACGCGAAATCGTGGGTCTTCTGTAGAAATTGAGAATAAGGGAGGAGATAAACGGCGTATTTTCTGTCATGACTGTCGTTGTGATATTCACCCCGGGAGCTGATCATGTGTAGGCTAGGAACCATGAGGGGTGATTCTGAGAATATTAGAATGTTCGAAATGGCTGAATACCATTGGGTGATCTATGTATTATTAAGAAAATGGATGACGACTAATTGTCATGGTTGGTCACTGAAGCATCAGGGAAAGGAATTGATTGGAGGCGGCTAAAATCAATAGTAAATACACTGTACATCAAAAGAAATCAGTCTAGCGAGTGCAATAAACCATTGGATTTTTCACCAATCTGTCGTTCGTGAACTGAATTCATTTGAGAACCATTTTCTAGGAACCGATGGAGATCCCTGGGCCCCTGAGCAAGAAGAGGTCGGAGAACCTTGTAATTCGCATGCAGGTCGACGCGGGCAAACGTGAGTTGTTCTAGTGTTTTTTTTTGGGTGTCGAGTTCTTCGCCGTATGGAGTAGTCACGGGAAGATTGGAATAACTTTTTTTTCCAGTCATAAGCTTAGTTCTTTGAAGGCAGCATACGCGCTCGTAAACGTGGTTGAGATTACTACGGAAATAGAATGGTATGGCTCAGAACACAACGCCTACGCGTTTTAAAGCGCAAAAACGACACAAACGAGCGACCGCTTAACGAGCGAGAAGTTGGCCCCGCCCCCGTATTTCTCCACCCCTTGTATTTGCCGTCCTCCCCCTAGAACAGGGGTGCAGCGCCATTCCCACCGTTAGCGACGTTTGTGGGCGGTGCAATAAGTACAGTAAGTTAACCACATTCATCGAAAACGGTGGGGATGGCTCAGCACCCCTGTATTGGAGGAGAGCAGCAAACTTAGGGGGCGAACAGATACAGGGGCCAGGTCAATTTCTAACTCGTGTAGCGGCATCGCGGGTGGTTTTTGACGCTTAAAAATGAGTAGGCGTTGTGTTCTGAGCCATACCATTCTTTTTCCGTAGTTATATAAATCAAATTTACGAGCGTGTGTGCCGCCTTCAATCAATTGGATGGGCTAAATGATCCTTAGTGTGAACACCAAGTCCCTCCAGTCGTTTCGGCGCCCAATCATGATCGAACATTGTCCAGCAGATTTTATGACCGTGCTCACAGTTGCGTCGTATGTCTGAAATGGATCAGTGCTTATTCTAATGTTAGCTGGATAACTTTCAGAAGGAATCTGCTAACAGAGTGCAATTTGATGCCCCTTCCTGAAAGTAGAAGGCAGCCAAACGCGAGCCATTCAGAGCGTCAACCAGAAGCACCTATCCACGCAGAGGAGGATATAGACGTGAGGCTTGAAGGCTTTTCATTATTGATGAGCGAAGTTTTTTTTCCTAAAAGCGGAGACAGAATACTGGAAAAATCATTCAAAGTGACTGGAAGTTGAAGATATGAACAGAAAAAATCCATAACAAGTGTTGAGTGCACGTGGAATGTGAACTTTCAAACGCTTAAACTTCTATTCAACAAGTAGATCGTCGATCGTGAATAGGATATCCTTAGCAGTATGGGTTTCTCAAGGCACAAAGAAACGGACATTGATTCAGAGAAGGCCGTAATGAGAAAGGCGTTTTTTGATAGGCGTCGAACAAGCGGCAAGGTGTCGCAGTGAATGAATGTCGTCAGTGATTTCAAATTGGACTTTCTCATGTGGAGTTGTGCGAGCTGCGGTGCTGAATTTGCCGTAAAACTTTTGGTAATAAATGTGTTCAATTTCTCAACAGTTTTGAGGGGCTGGCCAGTCATACTCCTTAACGCCACCGGGTCACGAGCGTGATGTGCGGGCCTTGCTTCGGAGTATGAATGCCTAGTTTGAGCGTCATACGCGTCACGCGTGTGCGGAGACTGAAGGGTTCTCTCAAGGCAGAAAGCAATTGGGTGAAATTAAAGATAGAGTGATTTCTGGAAATAATGGAAAATTCTCTAGGCGCGTCACTGTCAAGTCATTCGAATTCCAACGCGATGCTTGCGTGTAACATGCGTTACGCGCTGGTCTTGAGGAGTATGAATGGCTTCTTAGGCAGCGAAACCAGAACACCTGAGAGCTACGGTTTTTTTTTTCGCTGGTGGATAACGCCTTAGAAGTGTACTGATGCTTAAGTGGAAAAACTATTAGAATTTTTTCGCTAGTATATTTCTCTCCGAGGGCTTTGGCAGAACAGAGAGGAAACTTTGGTTGTCGGAAGTTGCTATTTCCCTCGTTCTCTTCTTTCTATCAAACAGTGGGATTCATGAACTTCGAATCATGGGCTACATTCAGCCCTGCTGCGAAATTACACGGAGTATTTGGAAGCAAACCCTACTTCATAGTGCATTTCATCGAGAGATCTTACTGTTACACGAACAGAGGAAAATTTGCAGACTTACATGCACTGCAGGGCTTTTACTACAGCCGTATATTTAAAATTCTAGAGTAAATGATTGTTTCTGAATTCTTTGCGATTTTCGGTTGAAAGGAATACTTGAATAGTTAATCGAACGATCCTTTTTTCTGTTTACCTATTAACAAGTTCAATCAAGAAAAATTACTATGAGAAGTAAAGTTTAGGTTCACTGTCCGTACTTACTCACTCGATACTTGTTTGCCCAATGTTAGTCGGCGACCGTCCCAGCGTCGGTCACACGTCCCAGGTTGTCTGGAAGCACACGACCACCCTGATGGCTTGGTGGAGCTGCCATCTTCCATCTCCCATGATTTTGCGCGGTCTGCAACCAGTTCATGTTGGGTGTGTTGTGTGGTTTGAAGGCATCGTTCTGTTTTGTTGCGAGACGACCATCTGTTTGTTTGACGTTCCGTGGGTACCAGAGGGTCGCGCTATTCGTCCAGCAGTCATCGGCTCTTCCTATGACGTGGCCGGCCCAACGATGTTTTGCGGCGGTCACATATAACGTAAAGTGTGTCCATATGAGACTGGCCGACCATGCGGCCGTCGTGCGTGGCAGGCGGTCGTCGTATGTGCCGCTCTCGGACGAAGGTGAAAACGGCTGCCAGCCACCCCCCTCGGCTGCAGAGCTGATTGATTGCTTGCTGACAGCCTCTGCCGGGCACTCTCCTAGTGACTGCTGCGAGGGAAGGCTCGCTGTCGTTTCGCATGCTCGTCCGAGAGCGGCGCACGCAACAGCCGCATGGTCGGCCAGTCTCATTCGGACACACTTTACAGCATCTCGAGTTTTTTACTGTTGGCAGAGGTGGGTGCTTCAAAAGTGCTGTTTTTTTCGGTCCAGACGATTCGTTCTCAGCAGCGTTCGCTCGAGGGCTCTTTGAGCTCGTGGCTCGCGTCATCAGAATGGCAGAGCACTTGTGGGAGGCTCAGGTTTCTGCTCCATAGCACGTGGCGGGGAGGACGGTAGAGTCGAACAGGTGCGCTCGAATTGTGTTGTCGGAGATAAAGGGAGCTTCTTCCTTGATGTTCGTCATCGCAGCTCATGCAACGCTTCTTCTTCGGCTGATTTCGGCCCTCAAATCGTCCATGGCTACGAGGCGCCCTAGGCAGACGTTTCTTCTTATCGCGAAGAGGAAGTCTGTCCACTCCAATCGGTGCTGAGTCTGCCCATCTTGACTTACTTTGACTTAATCGGTTGGCTTTCGCCTGACGCGGTCATTCCGCATCTTCACCGAGGTGTGCCGTCCTAGTAGTCAGCCGTGTCCATTTTTCACGGTCTTCAGCCACAATTTGAACACATTCCATCCAGCTGTCACTATTCCATTTCCTGCGAAACGAAACATCGCGCCTGAACTGTCTTTCGATGCCGAGTGACATTAAATCCTCTTTAACCACATCCGTCCAGAACTTTCGCCTACGCCCAGGTGGCCGTTTCCAGACAGGATTTGGAAGCATTTTTAAAGCGTGTTGTACGAGACGATCCGGCGTTCTTCTTAGTATATGCCCGAGCAGTCGAAGTCGACTTTCCATTGCTGCTTGAGATGGCGTTAGGAGATGCTGGCACCTCCTCGTGTCAAGCGTTGATGTACTGCGTCGATTTCCTTGTAAAGGTCTTCGTTATGGCATACACGCGGCCAGAAATATCCAAGCAAACGCCTAAAAGCTTCCTCTCCGTGCAATCCAACCTTTCCATCTGCGTTTTCGGTGCTGCCCACGTCTCCGATCCGTACATCATGATAGGGCGAATAGCGGATAGGTAGACGCGCAACTTGACTTCCTTCGCGATGGTGGTAGACCACAAACACTTGGTTAGAGAATTGAATGCAGACGTAGCTTTCGCACATCGTTGTCGAATATCCGCTGCATAACTACCATCGTTCTTCAGCAAACAGCCCAAATAACAGAAATCGTCCACCAGTTCGATACGTTGTCCGTCCACACAAACTCCAGTTGAAGGCCTCTGAGAGACCCACACCTGCTTGCATTTGTCGGGACGAAGACGAAGTCTATTGGCTGCGGCATACTTCGAAACGAGGTTCACAATCCTTTGCAGTTTTGCGTTGTTTTCAGCGAATAACACAATGGCGTCGGCGTACTCCAGGTCGACAAAGGGAGCGTCCTGATGGTGTTAGGATCACATCCGCAGGAAACTGTTCTGCAACTCTACGCATGATGTCGTCAACGGCGAAGTTGAAAAGAAAAGGTCCTGCAACGGCTCCTTGCCTTACTCCTGTTTTCACCTCGAAAGCTGACGTAAATCCGACAGGTGTACGAACTGCTGCTGTTGTTCCTTTGTTCATGTCCTCGATTAACCGAACATACTTTTCCGGGACTCCATCTGCTCGCAGAGCATTGAGCAATCGATCACGATGAGGAGAGTCGAACGCGGCTTCAAAGTCCAAAAAGCAAGCTGTAATGGCTTCGAAAACCGCTGCCACGATTCAATTACTCTTCTCACGACGAACACTTGGTCGATGGTCGATCTTCCAGGTCGAAAACCGGCTTGCTCATCTCTGGTCGTTCCTTCACGATGTTTGATAAGTCGCTCGAGAATGATACGTTCTAAAACCTTGTACATGACACGAAGTAGAGAGATTCCTCTGTAGTTCTTAGGATCCGTGACGGATAGCTTCTTGTGAAGAGGTACGATGATCGCATGTCTCCACGAATCGGGTATCCTTTCGCTCATCCATATGGCACGGATGGTGTTGGTCATTTCACGAATCCCAGACGGAGGAAGAGCTTTCAGCATTTCAGCAGTGATGTTGTCATCTCCACCTGCCTTTCCATTCTTCATTTTCCGGACACAATCCAAAACTTCAGACTCAGTCGGCGGTTCCTCACTGACATCGTAATGTGCTCTCTGAACATGCGGGAGCTCAGGTACTGATGGCGCTGGACGATTCAGTAGTGAACTGAAGTAATCCTTCCATATTGGCAGCGTCGCATCACCAACTGCAACTCCATTGGTAGTGTTCAAGACAGGAGAACATCTCTTCATCTTCCCGCTATACTCTCGCAGCAACGTGTAGGCTTTCTTCGGATTCTTCTCCTCCCGAACCTTCTCGAACTCCTTAGCTCTACACGTCCACTCTCGTTCGCGGTCACTTTGAAGCTGCCGACGCAACTTCCTCCTCAGACGCTTCTCCTCCACGAAGTTTCCTGCAGTTCGGAGAGCACATACTCTGTTGTAGGTAGATGTTGTTTCTTCTGAGACGTAGGCGAACTTCTTCTTAGGCTGTACAACCGGGAGTGCCTCTTTCGAAGCGTCCTGGATGCACTTGACAAAAGAATCCGCGTCGCAAAGTTTCTTCTTAGTCCGTACTCCGATGTGAATAGAAACGCGTTGTCGGAAATTCCTTCTGCACTCTTCATCTCTGAGACTTGTCATGTCAATCCTCTGGAGAGGCTGAGCCCCTCGCTTCCTCTTATGAATCCTCGCAGTGAAGTTCAACAGAACAGGACGGTGATCCGAATCGAATGCGACATCCCACACAGCTCTAGATCTTCGAATGTCCGATACTGGAATATTCCTCGTCAGGACATAGTCAAGCTGTAGTTTCAAAGTTGTCATCTTCCGCTTCCGCTGCTCTTCTGGAGATAGCCGGGTTGGTCCCTGCCACGTAAGCTGATGGCGGCGATGATTCCTCTTGAATGTCGATGCAATAATCAGACCACTGCGTTCACAAAAGTCGACAAGGCGGTAGCCACTGTCCGATGTTTGCTCCACTGGGTAGAACCATTTACCGAGTACTTCGGATTCCTGATCAAGTCCCATCTTCGCATTTGCGTCAACCCCCACGACAACAGCATGTTGACAAGGTATCCTGGCCAGCAACGTATTGAGTTCCTCATAAAACGCATCCTTCGAATTGTCTTCGGCGGTTTCAGTGGGCGCATGAGCACTCACTATCCACAGATTGAATCCTCTGTGATCCCGCAGTCGTACGAATGCATTCCGGCACGACGTTGAGCCAAACTCCTTGACCATACCATTGAAATCCTTCCTTACAGCTATTGCACAGCCTCCCACTCTCCTATCGTCAGCGTTACCGCAGTAGATGGTGTACTCTCCGACGCTGATGACGGGTCTATCCTTGAGGCGGGTTTCCTGCAAAGCAGCAAACGGTGCATGGAAATAGCTCAGAAGTCTGGATAGCGCAGTTTTTTGGATATCACTCGACAGCGATCGACAGTTCAGGGTGGCGAAATTGTGGCTTGTGGCCAAAGACTCCATGACTCCCTAGGTACGGATCCTAAGGTGTTATGGACCAGAGGCCTTAGTGTGCCGGACGGCGACACCTTTATGCAATGTGCGGGATACTTTCGCGATATAGTTGTGCACGCTATATCGCTCGAACGTTCCCTGTGTACACTCAAACGTCTGCTGGGTTCAGTAGAAGCAGGGGCACCAACGAGCAGGTACCAACAGACTTGTATACACACCCCCTCTCGTCTGCCCATCTATTTCTCATAACTCCTGAATTGCTGCACTTCATCGTTGACCCGTTTCGCGACCAGCTGCGTCCGGTCATTTACCATCTGCTGAAGTTGACGCTGACCGACCGCTGGCACCCTCTGCTCCCTATGTTGAGCAAGCACTTGACTCCGGTCCACCAGTCCTTTGGCAGACCGATGGGCAGAGATGGGTCTCTAACAGCAGACCGTTGCGTAGGAGATCTCCTATGCAAGTGTCTGAGGTAAGACACCCTCACTCCCTCACCCCCACCCTCCCCTCGGATACCGGCGTTCTCCTGCGGTCAGTGAATATGATGTGATTGCAAATGTTAGCTAAATGCAAGTTATCCCGCAGTCTTTGGGCAAGTGGCACAGTTTCGCCAGGTGTCCGTCGCCTGACAAGGATAAGCCAGCTGTCGGCCTCGTAAATACATATTCTTTGTCAAATGCCAGTTATCTCTCAGCTGTTAGGCAATCGACACATATTCGTCAGCGGTCCGCCGCTGGCATTACCTAAAGTGATGAATTTATGCCTACTGTCGGCCTTGTAGGTGACGTCGGCCAGCTAAATGCCAGTCGTCGCCCAGCTGTTGAGCATCTTGCGAATTTCCACCAGCGGTCTTCTTCTCTCAATGTCTGAATATACAGTTCAACTGCGCATTTCCGTTTAGTCCGCAAAACACGCTGACTGTCAAAGCGTGCTGCTTCGCGGTTGCGAGTATCCTCAGACAGGGATGTCGGATCACCCGGACGGTTTTGCCTTTGGTGCCCGGGTGATTCCACATCCCTGTGTGGGGATACTCTCAACCGCGCCGCAGCACGCTTTCGCAATCAACGTGCACTTTGCGGACTGAACGGCAATGTGCAGTTAAGTTGTACATAAGACAAATGTTAAAAAAAAATGAGAAAACGCATTGTAAAGAAGCATAAGAATGTAGGAATCTTTGGGATAATACATGAAAATTCAAAGAGTTTGATCTCTGGCCTTCATATCATGTGAATGCTCAGAGGATTTCAATATTCATGGGTTTGATTCTATATTTCGGCATATATACAATCCTTCTCAAAGCGAGGCGTACATATTGCATCGCGGTTTCTGTCCCACATCTCGCTATCTAGCTTTGGGCCAGTCGTAGTCCGCGATTTACCGTGAGAACATTGCTTGGAACATGATTTGCTCTATTCTGTACCTAAATATCCTTTACAGAGCGCCCAGGAGAGTTTCGATCCATTCGTAAATCATCCGTTTGAAGACTACTGTCCAGATTGGCCCGGAGGGGTAAGTATAATTTACAGACGTACTGTATTGAACTTTCCTGGACTCTGAACATATCCTATCCTCTATAGTTTTCCTTCGTACCCACTCAAAGATTCGAGGATCGGTTCGCGGACTACCAGAATAACATTCGTCGAGAGGTTAGTGTGGTCCATTTGCAGTTGTTTTTTTTATTAGGAACAGAATCAGAGTTAGTCTATTTGTTGCAGGGAGCTCCCATAGAGCAGTTCGAAAAGAAAGCACATGAGGAATTCGAAGCTCTAAGGAAGGTAAGGTGTTAGTTGCAATTTCATGCAGGGAATCTCTTTATTTGTGCGAAATCAGATCGGTTTGCTGAAGGTGGGTCACCTCTAGTCAACAGGCATGCATACGGTGGCTGCGTGTTGCCTCGCTGCGATAGACAGTAACCTGTCCGTTGCGCATCTGTCATATAGACCTGCTGTCACTTATTGGGGGCTGGAAACGGTCACGCTACATTTTCAAATTGACTAAAAGGCGGTTTGAAGGCAGGAAGATCACCTGCTCCTCCAGCAGCACGGGATCGCATGCAATGTGAGCTCGGTCTACAACACTCCAGATCTTCAACTCGACCATGGCACACTACTGATTCGACCTCATGACGTCTTGAACGACAAAAGAGTCACTATGCTCCTTACAGAACATATCATTCTATAGGTATCCAACTGATTTGGCGTACAGGCGCTCCATCTATGAGGCTGATCATGATAGGTAACATGAAAGTCATTTTAGGCGATTTCAGACCGCTGTGAGGCTTTCCCCCCATGATCCACAGTGAGGGAAGCCTCGTACTGGGCGGCGGCGACGATGATGCCCTTGTTCCGTACTGCGGCAGGACTGATAACTTAGCTGTGACAGACTCCGCCTCAACTGAAGATGCAGGGTCTTGAACGCTCCGATTATTTGATGTCGTGCGCTCCTCCACATTGACAGCACATGTCGTGGTGACGCTATGGGTGAGGCAAAAGTTTCTTCTGTTTGCAGAAGAAGGCGGCGACGTGCCGCGCGAGAGCAGCGACGTCCCGGAGAGTGTTTTTGCCGCCGCGACAGCAGCGGCTCCCGGAGCGAAGCCGCCAGCGAGCGGCGGCGAGGAATCGTCTGGACCATTTTCATCGTCGGCGAGGAGCGCCGCCATGGATCCTAATAATGTATTTTGCTATTGTTCAGTCATCCACGCAAACTTTTTTTTAGTTTTACTCTGACACGTTTCCATGAACACTCGACATTTTTTCAATTGTTCGCTTTGTTTGTGATCCATTCCATTTCACTCCCGGAATAATTAATTTTATTTCAGTTTTCACTTTCTGTGCGATCATATCGATTCTCTGAAATTCCGAATCAACGTTGCTGCTAGATTTTATGTTGTCCGCTTCTGAGAGCGTTTTCGGTTTTTTTTTTGAAATGACGAAAATCTTCCGAAAACACGGAGAAGAGGAGCTATTTTTAAGAAGCTTTTCAATTCTGGCGTCTTCAAGACTAAAATTTCTGTTCAAATATTGTTTCATGATGAATCCGAAGAACACATAAAAACGAGCTAGGAAAATAAATACAAAATTTCGAAATCGGCGAAATTCAAATTTTGACGTGGAATGAATGAGGTTGTACGTATTGGAGGAAAATAGAGAGCGACGGCAGGCATCGCTGCCACTCTGCGAGGCATTGGAGTGCGCCGCCGCGTCAGGGTTTGGCCATGCCCCAAACCTCTCGCTCGGCGGCGTGCCGCCGGGCGGTGCAACTCTGCAGAACCCCTTAGGTCTTCGGAAAGCAATTTTTGTCCGCTGAAGGGTCTCCTGTGGTCCACAGCGAGGGAAGCATATTAGTGGACTATGGCGGGGATACTGCTCTTGTTGCGGGTGCGGTATCCTTGCTTTGGGCAACCCTGTCCTATCAATGGTGCAATACTTCTAACGCTCCGACGGTTTTATTTCGCGTGCTCTTGTACAAGAAGAACACGTACTGCCAGAGTTGTTCGAGGATGCGACATAAGGTTTGCTTGTTTGCAGCACCTGGCGCGTTGAATGGGCTTTGTGCTCCCAACAGCAGCCCAAGTTGCTGCTAAGGAGCCTCTCATCCCGCAGAGGTACTATACAGTGCGTATCATAATTATAGCAACACGCTCAAAGCTCTGATATCCATGTCCACGCGAACTTTCGTCAACCGACACTGTCACCATTCAACTCCGCGTACCCCAAAATATTTGTATCCAAAATTTTACAGGAAACCCTCAAGAAATAAGATCTAGTTTGTATATAACTTCTAATGTATGTATGTATCATAATTATAGCAACACTTTCTATTGGAAATGCTCCCTTACTGATTTCTAGAAACATTTCCCGTTTCTATTACGATATAGATGGAGGTATGTGATATCAACGTATTTCTATCATGCCGATCGGATCCGCTTTCTCGGAGGTCGAAAATGCTCAGATTCTTGCCCTGGACAAGGCTAGTCTGAATATCAGGAGAATAGCGGAGCAACACCATCTTCACTTCACAGCTGTTTACCGATTTCTGCATGATCCTGGGTCACATGGCTCAAAGAAAGGCACTGGCAGGCCCAGAATGCTGTTCGCTCATGAGGAACGTCGAGTAGGACGGTTCGTGTCCAACTTGACCATATCGGTCAATCAGGTATGAGCCGAACTTTCTACGTCAGTATCTAGAGGGACCGTATTGAGGGCGATCAACCGCAACACAGTTGTAGAGCAGAGCATCCACGTCTGCGTCGAGCACCGCACTTCGCAGCACTGCCTAAGGCCACACGGCTTCAGTGCGATGAGACGAGCATAGCGAGTGACTGGTCTGAGATGAGCAGATATTTTTCTCATGCTTCATCTGGGGAAACATTGTGCTCAGGGGGTGTTCTCGGACAAGAAAAGTTCAACTTAGATGGACCTGAAGGGTACGCATACTACTGGCGAGATCTCCGCAAAGAGCGGCGTTAATTCGCCAACTTGATTTTTGGTGGAGGCAGTCTCACCCTATTGTGTGGCTTCGAAGCTGGCGGTGTGCTCCAGATAGCCTTCGATTCCTCTATAGAGAATTCTGCGGGGTAACAGGAAGGGCTGTGAGCACGTTTGCTACCATTCCTTGCTCGGTTCCAGCAAAGTGAGCTCACCCTCCAGTAAGACGATGCCGACATCCACACGGATCGCTCACTTAGGACTTGGTTTGAGCAGCATGGGCTCTCCGTTATCGCTGGGCCGACGTGCTCACTTGGCTTTAACTCAATGGAAAACGTTCGGAAAGTTTTGCTTTGCTACATCTATAGTGGAGGTAGGACGTAGGACTCAACGATGCACCTCGAGGGAGCTGTAATAGTTTCCAGGAGCAACTTGGACAAGGAAGTGTTCTTCAACTATTTCGCTTGAGTTAGATAACAGAAGATCAAGTATGTTATTATCGCGGGTCGGAATGCTGACAAATTGTATAAAGCCATGGTAGGACATTACGTTAGCAAACTGATTTCGACTCGTATCTATCCAGCCTATTCCCGGGAGATTAAAATCACCTAAGACCACCGTATTCCAGGGGCATGTTGCCAAATCGCTTATGGCTTTGAATAGTTGATGTGTCATAGAAGAAATACAGGAAGGTGATCTATATATCAGAACATTCCTTATAGTAGTGTTTCCATAGAACACATCTATGCCTAAAATTTCATGGCTCGACGGAATTGATTCTGATAAAACCTTAGTGTGGGAGAAAATATTTCTGAGATGTATCGCCACACCTGCACCAGAGCCTGATGCTCTGTCACAACGCAAAACTGTGAAATCTTTGGACCACGCGTTCAGAAAGGTTGAAACGGAATGCTCGCTTCTCAACCAAGTTTCAGTGAAAAAATACAAATCATTCAACCAACCAAGAGTGAGATCGATGTAAACAGAGTTCCTCATGAACGATCTAACATTGGCGTAAACACAACGAAAGGTCACTGATAATGATCCTCTAGCATTTTCATTTCTTTGTACAGAGCAATTAGACCGAGGATCAGTGATCAGTTGTCCTGATCGCTGTGAGGACTTGCCAAATTGCTGTTGGAATTAGACCGTGAGCGATTCACAGCCGGTAAAGAACCAGCCTGCGAAGCTCTGGAAACAACTCCACCCACTTGGGAAACTTGCCTGCGCTGCTCTTGCCTGCGTTTGATCTCTTCACAAGGCAATGATTCCCGAAGGAATATTCCTCGCTGGGAGAAGAAACGCAGACGATGAGCACGTCTAACGGCTTAGCGCTGAAATACACTAGCTGGTAAAATGACTTTCATTAACCTGTCTCTACCTTGCGTAGGAATGCCTAGACGATATACAGTTACAAGGTTAAAGTCTACATTGAGGTAGTCGAGGATGTTATACACATGCTGGTAGTCATACGCTACACGATCCCTGGATCGTGTAGCGGACAACTCCGGCATTCCACTAGTAACAATTGATCTCGACCTTTCTACCTCTTCATATGATAACGCAGGCACTGCAGATATTGGTACATGTCTAGCATTATCAACACATGGACTATTCTCACGACTGCGACTTTTCGCTAGCGCGCTTTTCAGTTGGTTGATTTCGCTCTTAAGAGCAGCGTTTTCTCGCAGCAACTCTAAGTTACGCCGCTGAGAATCGGCCTCTCTAAGCGCGAACCTTTCGCGGTCATCAAGCAAGTGGCCTACGATGGTTTTCAGGTGCGCTGGTATTGAGTCATCGTTCAGCAGTAGAGACACGGCTTCATCGAAGTCTGATCCGGCACCGTCTGCTGTTTTGCCGTTTGCCGCCCGTTGTGGCTCTGCATGAAAGAAGTCGCGCCGGAAGCAGGCCTCATCACGTCAGAACAGAAACGGTTATGCACGAGCTGACCTGTTAGGGTGGCAAACGTCTCCACACCACCTTAATGACCCTGCCACAAGGCTTTTCGAGTTTTGCCAACTGGCTGTCAATCACAACACGCCAGAGCACGTCGACTCTATCACGTCAGACGTCTTCACGGAATAAGCACAGAGCTTGAGTCGAGCGTCCGTTCGCTAGCAAGGTCGAGAGTCGAAGATTCGAAGCTTCGCTATGCTCACACGATCGAATGCCTTCTGAAAATCGAAATATATAACATCACAGCACTTCCTTTCGTCCAAAATTGCTGTCCAGTCATGCAGACTTTCCAAAAGATTGGTCTCGACTGATCTCCCTTTGACAAAACCATGCTGATTTTTACTCTTCTATTGTAGATACGCTCGCAAATTATCTATTTTTGACCTAAATTTCTAACGTCCCCCTTTGAATTTTCTGTTTTTCTCGAAGAAAATTTTTTTTCTTTGTTTTCCAGCCGGACAGTAACGGCTTGACCCTGTTTTGGGAACACCCTAGAAGTTGCCCGATGGGTGGTACCCTTACATTTTCTCAAGGCTTGGAAAAAGCTGATACTTTAGAGCGAGGCAGCCGTAAAGGGTATATTCGGACTGTGCGTGCGAAAGTGGCCCTAGTAAAGTACCTTTCGTTCGGAATGGCCACTTTGACCAAAAAGAGTTCCCTTGTGAATCACAGCTTCTTTCAGTTGCTATCGGAGCGAGCACATGCTCGGAAGGCACGACGTCGATGTGACGACTCGCCGCCAGGTAGCCAACCAGCTTCCAGTGGGTATCACAATAACAAACAGAGCAGGTGAGGCTCTTAAGTTGAACAAGTAGTTGATCAATATCGATTGATAATTGTTTTCCGTTGCAGTAACTCGTCCTCGTCATCGCCGACCGATCGAACAACTGCGTTGTCGATCTCGAATCCGGCATTTAATGCCAGCTCATCCATGTACAGCTCGTCAGGATTTCCTGAGATTCATCCTGGTCCATCCGGTTCAGGCTATCGCCGATCTAGTCCTCCTCCCTATCACGCGGAACTGCATAACAGTTTCTCACAACCGGTTAGTTATAGACACTTGGCTTTGGTTTATAGTCCCTCTACAATTTTTTTTACTAAATTTGCCTACGCATAGAAGCGAGACAGACGTGTAGAACACGCGAATTGCAATGATCCCGAATAGCGTTTATCCTTAGCTCGTGGGTGAACCGTTCATGAATACGGTCCGTGAAAAGTTATTTAAAGGCCGTTTTTCGGTGTGAAACACTATGCTGGCAGATGCTGGAAGGGATAGGGCCGCAGAAAGCAGTGCAAACGGGCCAGAAATAGAGATTTCCTAAGCTCGGTACGCCTGCTACGCCCGCCCCGCCCCCGTTCTGATGAGCTTGTGGCGCCGCGGGCGTATTCGATGCCGAATCGCCAAGCGACTCCGTCACGTACAACCTGATCGATTCGCGCACATTTCGCCATTAGCGCACGCTTGCAGAAACTAGCAGGGGGCGGGAACTCGTCCGCGACTTGAACCTGTACGTACGTGAGAAACCGTTGCTTTAACTCATTCTGAGGATTTCTTGACGATGTTTTTCCATTGTGGGCTAACTCCTGCACAGAAAATTCCATTTTTGAGTCGAACCCGAATGTGATGTTTATCGTGAACACTCTGCCTTCAGGATTCTTGTGAAAAGGTGTATTCAACTAGATAGTGACTGCTAGGATTTGAGTTTAAACAAAATAGTTTGGGGTGAAATTTTAGTTTGCCATATAGGATACGGCTGCTGCGCAGCGCTACTTGTAGCGCATAACAACCTAAAAATCGAATTCCGAACGTCTTTGATTGAACCTAAAATCCTTGAAAGGATTATTTGGTTGGATAGCCCTCCTCACCCGAATCCTTTACAAGTTTACAGATCTGAGAAAAGTTGATTTTGAAGAGTTATGAGAAAAAGACGCTGAATATGCGAAAACGCGTACTCGCGAGCCTTCCGACCAGGGATGAGCGGAAATTTTTTTCTGAACTTCGGAAATCGGAAGGACCTTCTCAATTTCGGAAATCGGAATTCGGAAAACGGAACGCCAAAAACCATCGGAACTCGGAAATCGGAAAAACGTGCAGTGAAATTGTCAACCTTCCTGTCGCGACGTGTGCTGCACTACGCTCCGAGTCTGCTTTATCCATCCTGCAGCATCGGTTGTCACGGAGTGTGAGCAGCCGCTAGCCCGACACAACTGAACCAGAGGACTTACGCGGCGTCCCTTGCTTAAGCCTGCCACGCGGATGAATATGTGGTATTTTACATTGTCTCACATGGGATAGGCCCTACAGCCTCTGGACACGCCCACAACGATATGACGCCATACTGGCACACAGAACGACAGTTTCACCATCGTATACCAGATCACACTTCCCGCTATATCCGCGGTTATAATGCAATAGTCAATGTATACAGTGTTTACGCAATACCATACTTTCATACAGAACAATACACTCTTTGCTGGAACTTCTTTACGTGTCCTGAAATAAACATTTAAACACGCAGTTATACCCACTACCTCCGTGGGACGCAGACCTCGCCCAGTTAGCTACGAGGTGGGTGTGGAGCCAGCAACGACCCCCGTTCATAGCGAGGCATGCGAGCAGACGAGTGTCAAGCACTCGCAGAGGCCAAGCCAGAGGAACGGGGTTACCTGAGATGTTTGAAGTTGTAGTCGTCGGCAGGAGTCGTTGTCGTTGACGCGGCTGGAGCTCTTCTTCTGCGACCTCGCACGTCCACTCGACCATCAGGCGTTGACAGGAGTTGGAGTTGCAGGCAGGTCGCCACTGCATTGGAGAACCATCGGGCAGGAGAAGTCGAGAGCAGCCGCCGCACGCCGTCGTCGTCGCACACCAGAATGAGGATGCCCGGCGCAATCGATAGGCGGGGCGCCGAGTTGTTTACGATTATCGGCATACGGTAGAAGTCGTGGCGGGACCAGGCGCGGAGATGCCAGGCGCGGCCTTTAAGGAATTAAGTCGTACGGAAGTCACGACACTGGGGGCCACGCGAAGATGACGTCTGGCATACGCGTTGGTGCCGAAGCTAGCTCCCTCACTTAGTACACCACATGTCCTACCTACCCTACAGGGAGCTACGGGGCCCTACTGATAATCGACTTGAACCGCTTGGCTTGTCCATGGGGAGGTGCAGGCAAAGGTCTGCTGGTCGCTCTAGCGACGGCGGGTCTATATCTCCTCTACAAGTACCTACTTCAATGTGCGGGAGATAACGCACCTACAAAACAACAAATACATACAAAATATTAGGTCTAGAAGTTAATTTCCGCGTTTTTGTTGTTATTGATATTTTGTAAAAAATAAAATTATTTTTATATAACGAATTTTATGTTATAATGCTCACTGTATTATCAGCTTTCTATTGATATATAACTTGCTTCACGTACCTTATAAAAAAAGTATTATTTTAGTTTCAGAATATGTCAACTTTTGTGCCGGAAAAACGCCATTTGCGGGAAGCTCTCCTTTTCCTTTTTCATCTCAAGAAGAAAGCCACTGACGCGCACCAAATGCTTGCCCAAGCTTACGGGGATGCTGCTCCATCCATAAGAACCTGCCAAGAATGGTTTCAGCGTTTCAAATCGGGTGATTTTGACGTTAAGGACAAAGATCGACCAGGACAGCCAAAAAAGTTCGAAGACGAAGAACTTCAGGCTTTGTTGGATCAAGATTCGGCTCAAACGCAAGAACAGCTCGCGGCATCTCTCGGCGTCACCCAAAAGCAATTTCTATTCGATTGAAGGCAATGGGAAGATTCAAAGGAAGGAAAATGGATCCCCTATGAGCTCTCAGAACGCAACAAAGAGCAGAGAAAAACAACTTCACAAATCTTGTTGGACCGATTCCAAAGAAAGTCTTTTTTACACCGCATCATAACTGGCGATGAAAAGTGGGTGTACTACGACAATCCGAAGCGAAGAAAATCGTGGGTTAGTCCTGGTGAAACAACAACTTCGACCGCAAAACCAAACATCCACGGGAAGAAGGTCTTACTGTGCATATGGTGGGATCAACGCGGTATACTGTACTATGAACTTCTTCAACCTGGCGAAACAGTTACTGCGAATCGCTATCAACATCAACTAGCGCAATTGCGGCATGAAATCGAAGCAAAGAGACCAGAATGGGCGAGTCGACACGAAAAAGTCATATTGCTTCATGATAACGCTCGACCTCATGTTGCTCGAACGGTAAAGGATACGCTAAAAGAGTTCAAATGGGAAGTCTTACCGCACCCGCCGTACTCTCCAGACATCGCCCCGTCGGATTATCACCTTTTCCGGTCAATGGCGCATGGTCTAGCGGAGCAGCGCTTTCAAGATCGTCAAGATGTCAAAAAATGGCTCGATGAATGGGTGGAGGCCAAACCAGAAAAATTTTATTATGATGGAATCCATAAGTTACCCAAACTCTGGGAAATGGTTGTTATTAATGACGGAAATTATTTTGAATAAAAATTTTGTTTAAGTATGTCCAGTTTTCAATAGTGTAAAAAGCGTAAAAAAACGCGGAAATTAACTTCTAGACCTAATATATTATACATATATACATGAACGCAGTTGAGTTTCTTCGGAGGACGCAGTTGACACGAGTTGACGTAGGCGGCAGACGAGATAACGGCGACGAGTTGGATGGCATCACGGCTTGACGGAACGGCACGATTGTTTGGCTTGACGAGTGAGGCATACATGCAGCTTGATTGTACATTGGTGGAGTCGACATTGCCCATAGATTGCCCATAAACAGATCGAGACACACCATAGCATTGTTGCCCATCACCAGATCAAGTCACAACGCGGCGATGCCTGTAAATACACGAGAAAACGCGGGGGTTTATTCGAGTGTGTTTTTACACTCAATTTTCACGCGGTCAAATTTGAGTGAGCCTTCTCCCTCACTGTGTGTTACAAGAGAACCCAGGGTCCCTGGAGGCACGAACTGAGAAGATAACCCGGGGCCTGCAAAAAGATGTTCTACGACCACCCAACCGCCCCGGGCGGTGATTGACCCGGATACCAGACAAAAGCCTGGTAAGGTTATCAACATTGCGGCCGTCACGATGGATCCTGGCTGCCACGTCCATGATCTGCTCTTCGTCATCGGATGATCGTGGACCAAGTGGCTCTTCATCTGAGAGAGGCTCTTGCTCACCAAAGAATCTGTAATTAGACTCAGGTGAGTAACGGAAACGGGGAGGACTCTAAGCCTCACCCCAAAACGCGGTTAAAATATTATTCAAAACGATTAACTATTCTACACGTATATAAACGCGGATAAACGAGTTCAACTTACTGTTCCCATCGATTTCTGCCGTAACGATAGGTTACGTTCTCCGTATTATCTCGTCCTTCACGAACAGCCTGAGCCTTCCTCATGCCCTTCTGCAGTAAAGAAACAAGCAAGTCCCTTGGGAGGTCTGCGGTAGCTTGCCAAGACTTGTGACAAAAGGCTGTATGATGTTGCGTGGAACTGCAAGCCCTACAAGTCCTATGCGCAAGGGGACACTCTGCTTCAGAGTGTTGATGACCGCACTTAAAACAGCGCCCATTCCTAGCATGAATGCGGATCCTGTCCGAAATATTCGGAAATTCACCACATTGCGAGGAATAGTGTTTTTGGCCGCAAAAGAAGCATTTGGTGACCGAGTGGTTTGGGTCTAGAGTGCGCGGTGGAGGGTTAACCCTGCGCTGTACGCCGAGGTCGCGAGCCGAGTTGTTAGAAATAGGTCGAAGTGACCTAGCCTGGGGGCCGGCGGAAATGGGACCCGAGGTGGGTACGCGACGAGATGGAAAGGAGCGGCGAGGTGGCGAAGAGTTGCGCGCAATTTGCGAACCAGATGTGGGACCCGATGGGTTGGTAGGAACCCTAAAGCGCTGAAAGGAGGAAGCGGCAACACGCGGAGCAAATGCTGAGCGGCACCCTGATGAAGAGGGATGAGGAGATGTTTGGCCGAGGTCGCGGCGAGGCAAACGCTGCTTGGGTTTAGGCGCAGAGGCGCGGATGTTGGGGGACCCAAGGACAGCTAAAGGGGGAGTATGACCCTCCTTAGTATGCGTAGCCGGCGATATGGAAGGCGACGAACGAGATTGCTGCATGGCGATAGCAAAGCTGGTTAAGCTTTTACCTGCAATTACCCAAAAAAGTTGAAAGCTAATTGACCAGCAAGCAAGCAATGCGACACCAAATTAGCAATGAGGAGAACAAGCCCAAATACAAATGGGTTTATATTATAGTAAGTTGAGTTAATTTTGAAAAACGCGGTTTTGGTTTTGTTGAAAAAACGGTTGAAATTGCTATATTTACGATAGCGAATAAACGAAACGCGTTATGAATACACGAACGCGGTGGTAGATCAAAAACATTCCCATATGGGGAAGGTCAAAAGAGGGCACATACTAATGTGCGAAACTAAACTATTGATTATTAAATATTGATTGAAAACTAGGAAGGTTTGTATACTACTAGTAAGAGAGGTAATAATAATTTGACTAAATAGGATTAATCCAAAAAAAAGGAAAGAATTTTTGAGTGTTGTCCCAACTTCTCAAAGCTACTGGAACGCGATGAGGCAATGAGACAACACAATACAAAGTAAAGGGTACTGGCCAGGTTGCGTGGTGTTTGTAGCACGCGGTGGGAGCAGTAGACAAATATTTTTGAAGAGACTATAACAAATAAACAACTATAGTATGAGACGTACGTGGGATTTTATTGGGCTGTAAGAGCAGCAGGATGGAACAGACTAAGTGAGTGGGACCACACGTACGCAGTGAGAGGTGGAGGGGTCGTATGAAATGGGTGGTCCACTGCTCTGATGAATGACCGCTGCGAACGGGGTTAAAAGACGACAAATATGAAAAAATCATACGAGAACAAACTCTAGCGCTGCGTATTAACGCCGCGCTGTCATCACCTAACCTCATAACAAACAATTAGGGTACCTGACCAGTTATGACATTGCGATGTTGGTGCTGAGGAATAATGAAGTCATAACGACGTGACGAGCCAAATATGAGATGAGACGCGGCCGAGTGTAGACGCGATGAGTCATCACTGGCTGCTTGAAATTGGCTGCGTACGTCGCTCGTTTGAATTGTGCGGCAGACACGCTGCGCGTCGAGACGCGTCGCGTATTGCCGCTGGAGCACATTTACTGACGATGTTAGTGTCAGAACGGGGAAATCGTCATAGTCGATGCCTAAACGATAGTAAAACGACAAAATAAGAGTATTACAAGCACAATTAGTGATAAGTAATAAACTTATGTGCAGTTTTAGCTGCACGTCTCGGCTGAACACGCGGATTGACTGCTGGAGGTGTTGTGGCAGTCGAATTTTCCGGTGTTGGTAGATTCCTGATGACATCTGCGAAGGCTGCACGAACTTCCAGCGGGTAGAGAAGAGACAATGACCTAGCTAAAGTCTTACCGTTGGCCATACGGACATCGGCTGTGCGAGCACAATTGTCCTTGCCGTAGTGAATTTGAACGATAACACCATAGGGCCATTGGCCACGGGATAACTTCTCGTCATAGACGAGTACTACATCACCTACCTCTGGAGTACTTTTCGAGTACTTCGCTTGACGAATTCGAACCTGATGTCTGTCCCGTAACGCGGCCAGGTAGTCGGAGTGCCACAGATCCCAAAATGCATTGAGAACGCGGATTGTTTCCTTATACCATCTCGTTAAGCGATGAGACGCGTCGTCCAAATCGTCCAACGTTGGCTCGAACGGCGGTAGTTGAATCTCCACTTCGGGAGAAATGAAGTCTACCGGCCGGAGTACGTGGGCGAACGGAGTACCTTGCCTGAAAGGGGTTATAGGACGCGAATTTATGATCGCTTCGATCTCTGAAATCGCTGTTTCAAGATGGCTAAGCGGCAGAATCGCGCGGCCTACAGATTTTAGAAGGCATTTTTAAATAGCGGGACCATACGCTCATAAAAGCCACCTTTCCACGGGGACAGAGGAGTGATGAACTTCCAGGTTATTCGATGATCAACGCAGAAATCCCAAATCGGTTGCCAGTTCTTTTTGGCGTAGATAACCTTCGTGATCGCGTCTTCTCCAGCATGAAACGTCGTGGAGTTATCGCTGTAAACAATCTTCGGAGTACCACGTCGAGCTAAAAAGCGTCGGAAAGCTAAAATAAACTCTTGAGCGGTATTATCAAGTACAAGTTCCAGGTGCACAGCACGTGTAGACATACAAGTGAAAAGACATACCCACACCTTCCTCGTCTGCTGCAGAGGTTCTCTGCAGGCAAGCGGACCAAGATAGTCAACGCCGACGTTTTGGAAGGGTTTGGAACGCGTAACGCGTTCTCGCGGTAGAGGAGGCATCTCCGGATACCGGTAGGCATGTCCATTGAATTTCTTGCAGATAACGCACGTTTGTAAAACTTTAGGAACAGTAGTACGAGAGGATGGAAGGAAGAATTGCTTACGCAAGTTCACCATGGTACTGTGAGCACCTGAGTGGCGCGATTTTACGTGGTAATACATGATCACGAGGTGCGTAAGTTGATGAGATGGTACCAACAGCATGGGAGCGGTCTCGAACGGTCCGACACGAGCGGGACACCGAATAACGCCGTCGATTGCTCGACTGGCATTGAAACGGTGAAGATATAGCCGCTCCAACTGAGGTTCACTCTCGCGATAATGTGCGAGAACGAGCATTTTCTCAGCGGTGTGGACGTCCGAAACCTCAACTTGCCCATACGGGGTAATAGAAGCGATAAGCGGCAATTTTCGAACCAATTTTATGCGCAAATTGAGCGAAACGCGGTCGAAAATTCTGCGCCTGATAAAACGAAGTATATAGATGGTAATATACACAAGCTTCATATACCGGTTGGTAACCAAAAATGGCAAAACTGATCGGAACTTACCTTCCGCAATGACATTCACCTCAGAATACTCCTTTTGGACATCTTCACCAGTAGTAGGTGGGATAGTGAAGTCCAAATTGTTGTCCGGCCATTGCTCCAACGGGGTAAGCAGAAAGGGGGGACCAGTCCACCACATGTGATTTTGGGCATCGTTTGACGCGAGACCGCGGGTAGCGCAGTCTGCGGGATTGTTGTTGGATGCCACATAGTGGAATTTCACAGTGATGGTCCGGCTCTCAAATTCCGCAACGGCGTCCCGTATAGACTTGACCCTGTTTCCAACGAAGGTCTTGAATGGCTTGGTAGAGTGGATCCAGTGCAGGACGATCTGAGAGTCTGAGAAAAAATGGATAAAGCTGATAGGCAGCTCGAGATGTTTTACCAAATACTTGGCCAAATTGACGCTGATAAGAGCTGCGAGAAGCTCTGCTCGTGGAATGGTCATCGGCTTGATGTCGTTGAGCCGCGATTTTGCCATAACCAGACGGGATGTTGTTGAATCCGATGAACGGCAGACCAAATAGGCACAGCAGGCGTAGAGACGCTGGGAAGCGTCTCCAAATACGCAAAGCTCTAAAGAACGCGGCAAATTAGACGTAGGTAAAACTAACCGTGGTATAGGTGGAGCTGGGTGACGAAGATCTTCCAAAAGGTTCATCCAACGCTGGAGATCAGCTTGGTCCAACGGGGTGTCCCATCCCAGCTGTTTAATCCACAGATCTTGTAGAAACACCTTGAACGGCGCTAAAAAGGGGGTAAGCAACCCAAGAGGGTCATAAGTAGAGGCAAGCGCACGCAAAGCGGTGCGTTTGCTGCTTACCTTTATATCCGCAGTTCGTATCTGTACACGCAAGGAGTCTCTTGTGGTTAGCCACGGGATACCTAGTAAACTTACCTGCGCGGAGTTAGTTGCCCGGTCTTGAGTGGGTATTGAAGAGTTGACAGCTTCTGAGTTGCACACGAACTCCCGAAGGTTCATGTGCATGCTGTCGAAGACGTCCTTGGCAAGCTGATATTTTTGCTTGGCTTCTTCTTGTGAAGCAGCTCCGAGGATGACGTTGTCGACGTAGGTGTTCTTCTCGATTTCGTCATTCAACGGGGTCGCGGAAAGTCGTAGGTAGAATTGAATGGACGCAGCAAGTAGGAACGGCGATGCGTTGACACCAAACGGAATGCGAGTAAAACGCAAGAAACGTAAGTTGTGAGGTGATGGAGGTTTTGAAGGGTCCTTTAACCATAGAAACCTTGTCGCATCCCGTTGCGAAAGCTGAAGATGGATTTGATGAAAAGCTTTCTCCACGTCCGCGATCAGCAGATAACGGTGTAGTCGAGCACGCAGCAAAATTCCCGTCAATTCCGGAAGGAGTGTTGGTCCTTGGTGCAAGCAGTCGTTGAGACTGTGCGTACCGGTGCGTTTCGATGAAGCATCGAAAACAACGCGGAGCTTCGTAGTCGACGAGGATTCCTTGTACACCGCCTGGTGCGGGATGTAGTAGACGCGGGAATTGTCGAAGACGTTTTCTTGGACTTCCTCAACGATTCCGGCGGTGATATGATCCTCAATCGTCTGCGCATATTGGCTCCAAGCTTCGGGCTTCTTGCTGAGGCTCTGAAATTGCGCCAAAAGGCGACTATATGCTACCTGTTTGTTATCCGCCAGATCTGTAAACCGTGTTTTCCACGGGAATTGAACATACAAAACATTATTATCAAAATAGGAAGTATTATAAAAATTTTGAAGGATTTCTTTGTCCAACTTACAATCCGCTTTGGGGTCGTGATCGTCGAAAATTCCTATTGAGTCGAGCGACCAAAGGCGCTGGACTGCTGCGTCGTCGTCAAGATCGGGTCTCCGGACGGGGTGGATAACGGGGCTTCCAGACGTGCTGGAGGCGCTGCCGAAAATCCTGGGTACCTGAAACAACTGTACCGAAACGCGAGTGACTCAAAACCATACCTGAGGGCAGGCAAATGGGAGTCTCGGCTGAGACGATGTCCCAGAAGTGGTCGATACCAATGAGGATATCCGGTAGCACAGGTTCCGATCCACACGATGGTAGTCCGAGTTCGTGACGGTGGATAAATTCCACGTCATCGTCGCTGAGGTACGGTGGATGTTGTGCAAACGTGAGAACGTCCTTGGTGGTGAGTTCGACGCTGAAATACCTGTCTAGCAAGTCGACCAAACTTACCTGGACGATACCAGAAACTTCAGTTGTTTGACAACCACCAAAACCGACGAAAGTACGCGGTTTGCTATCAGTCGACTGCAATCCCAAACGCTTTGCTGTGCCAGAGCAGATAAAACTTTTCTGCGCGCCGGAATCAAGGAGCAAGATTACATCCTCGAGTCGTTCGGTAACGCAGTTCATGGCTCTGGCTGTGACGAGCATAAGCGAAGGGTGGGATTTACGCGGTACAACTGTGGATGATCCAATATTGCTGATAGTACTGTAGAGCATCTGAAGCTGTTCAGCTTCCTCGTCCGACGGAAGCACATGGTACTGTGCTGGATATGGTGAATTGCGGCGCAAATTTGGAGAATTTGAGCGCTCCCTGACGGGAGAATGAATCGAAACGCGACTGGGAGATTGCGGGCGAATACCGTACGGACGGTTAGACTGATACGACCTACCAGACTGATACCGATCTCGCGATGAGGAGCGAGATGGACTGCTCCTTGACCTTTCACGTGTCCTGTCGTCTCGTCGAGCGGGACTTCTCGACGAATATCGATCGCTTGGAGAACGGTGACGTTGGCGGTCGCGGCTTCGACGGTCGCTGTGCTCATAGCGCTCACTGGAAGAAACGCGACGGTCACGAGGACCTTGCATGTTATGACGGCAAAGGAGAACGTGGTGATCTCCTCCACACACACGGCACGCAGAAGAATTGCAGTCACGCGAAAGGTGACTGCCACTGAGGCACTTCCAACAGAGATCGCGAAGTTGAACAATGTTGCGGCGAACCGATACTGGAACATCTAAATAGCATTGCATAGAACGATGGTTAGGTGACTTACAAAAACAACATTCCACTGGACTGTTACGTCCCGTGGGCGACTTAGAACGCGATGTTGAGCGTTGCGGGTGCTGAATATTCACAGAAATACTGTCCGAAAGGGCTACGGAGTCGTCGTATTTCTCCTTGGATGCGATGATGCGGTCCAGTTTCTGCATCACCTGGTCCATGTCGAAATCTGCGTCGGACTGGAACTCCAAGTCGTGAAGCTTCTGCCGGATCTCCGCAGGGAACTTGTTCTTGACGGCATCAAGAACGGGTAGAACGTTCCGAAAGTTTTCGTACTTGTTGAGTCCCTGCAAAATACCTTTAACGCGGAACCAAGTTTTACGCAGATCAGTGCCCACGTTGGACGCGGGTGGGATCTGCTGCAACTGCTGGTGCAAGGTAACACGCGTTTTGTGCGGACGATCGTATCGAGCCTTGAAGGCCTTGACCAAGGCATAGTAGTCGCACTCGTCCGGGTCCAAATCCTGGAGAACCACTTGAGCTTCACCTTTCAACAGATTCTGCAAATATAAAAATTTGTGTGCGGGCGCAATAGCAGAGTTGTTATGAACCGCAATTTCGAACGCGCACCAAAACCGACGAAAATGGGTTATATCGCCACTGAACGGCTCGAGCGTGAGCTTGGCGAGCTGCAACGGTGAATATGGTTGTTGCTGAGGGGGCGTGGCACACCCTCCCATACCACCTGGGAAACCAGTGGGATATGAAAACGCGGTGTTTGGCGGCTGCGAAAACGCAGAAATTGCGGGCTGCTGATTGACGCTGGGCGTTACGGCGACGTGCTCATTTGACTCCTCTCGAACCGTGGTATTGAGCGTCACGTCGGTCATCGCTGTCTGACGACAGCTCTCGATCAGCATATTGGTAGTATTTAGGTTCTCATTGAGGGTAGTCATGAGGGACTGAGCCTCGAGCAGTACGTCATCAACGCGGGACTCGTGCACGAAGTTGGCATATGCCTCTCCATCCTCGGAAGGATTCGAGGATTCTCCGACGTAGCTGAGCAGAAGTTGGCGTCTTTCCTGAACATGACGCAGGGCAACGCGGATGGCAGCCAAATGCGACTCGATCGCTCGTTTGCGATCTTCCAGACATCTTCGCTTGTCCTCCACGCGAGTGTCGAACGGCTGCAAGAGATGAGTGGGGATCGTACCTTTGGCCACTTCCAACGCCATTATTGCCCTGGTCAGATCAGTCTTGGGAATACCAATCGATGTCATGATGGCTGAACGTTTGCAGGTGGTAGACTGCGATTTCCAAGTCTGTAAAGAGTAAAGAGTGAGTGTTATGCTGTGTCGCAGGGTAGCCGCGGCCGCAGGCTCCCTACGACGGGTACGCGTAATTTAAACGACGCTGGTCTTGCAAAAACTGCGACATAAACAGGAGTGGATGATATATCTACCCAGAAAATGTGAACCGTGAGCAAGCAACTGTGACATAGCAGTATGTGGGTGTTAGGAACGGAGACCATGAAGAATAATTGTGAGACAAACTAATTGGACGGTAGGGTTACTAGGGGTCATAGTGTTGCGGAAGACCTGACGCGGGCCTCCTTACATCTTTCGGCTGCACCCGCTCCCTTTGGCGCGCCCATGGCCATACGCACCCCTCCTTGTCCCCTGCGGGTCCGTGCCACCCGAAGCGGCCGAGGGGGGGAGCGCGACCACAGAGAGGGGGTGGGCTCTGTCCCAAACGCCAGGTCCCCTTGTAACGCTCTGACACCAGGACTTACCTAGCACTACCTAGCGCTGCATAGCCGTTACGCAATTACCTAGACCTATGCCGGGATAAGGGGGACGCACGCGGATTCGATCACGCCAGCCGAACGCAGGTTTCCCCACGCTCGACTGCGGCCGGATGCACCATGTCGCGACGTGTGCTGCACTACGCTCCGAGTCTGCTTTATCCATCCTGCAGCATCGGTTGTCACGGAGTGTGAGCAGCCGCTAGCCCGACACAACTGAACCAGAGGACTTACGCGGCGTCCCTTGCTTAAGCCTGCCACGCGGATGAATATGTGGTATTTTACATTTGTCTCACATGGGATAGGCCCTACAGCCTCTGGACACGCCCACAACGATATGACGCCATACTGGCACACAGAACGACAGTTTCACCATCGTATACCAGATCACACTTCCCGCTATATCCGCGGTTATAATGCAATAGTCAATGTATACAGTGTTTACGCAATACCATACTTTCATACAGAACAATACACTTTGCTGGAACTTCTTTACGAGACCTGAAATAAACATTAAAACACGCAGTTATACCCACTACTCCCGTGGGACGCAGACCTCGCCCAGTTAGCTACGAGGTGGGTGTGGAGCCAGCAACGACCCCCGTTCATAGCGAGGCATGCGAGCAGACGAGAATGTCGAAGCACTCGCAGAGGCCAAGCCAGAGGAACGGGGTTACATGAGCTGTTTGAAGTTGTAGCGGTCGGCAGCAGTCGTTGTGGTTGACGCGGCTGGAGCTCTTCTTCTGCGACCTCGCACGTCCACTCGACCATCAGGCGTTGACAGGAGTTGGAGTTGCAGGCAGGTCGCCACTGCATTGGAGAACCATCGGGCAGGAGAAGTCGAGAGCAGCCGCCGCACGCCGTCGTCGTCGCACACCAGAATGAGGATGCCCGGCGCAATCGATAGGCGGGGCGCCGAGTTGTTTACGATTATCGGCATACGGTAGAAGTCGGGGCGGGACCAGGCGCGGAGATGCCAGGCGCGGCCTTTAAGGAATTAAGTCGTACGGAAGTCACGACACTTCCCCTGGTGACTGTGCGTACCAAAAAAAACTTGCACTTATCCTTCTTTACTAAAAATTTTCATGCGAAAACAGTTAACTCTGGCTTTGTGAAAAGGGGAAACGGACTTCGAATTCGAATTCAGCGCCCGGAATAGCCCCCGGGAAATTGGCCAGGAAAAGTGTAAAACTTTCTAATCTTCTTCTTCTTCTTCTTCTTTGCAGCCGCAGGAAGGTTTTTGTCAAAGGTTCAAGAAACGGGCGACTGAAACCGGATTCGTCCACAAATCCATTGTTGTGAGAGTGGTAGGCCTCTTTGGGCATTCGAATAGGTGTTCAGTTGTGTGGCCACGGCTACCTCAGTCCGGGCACTCGTCCGGCTTACTGCGATCGATCTTATGCAAGAATGACATCAGCATAGGGGAATGACCGCAGCGTAACCTGGCAAGGGTACTTCTAGCCCGCCTACCGAGTTCCATCTCGGTGTCGCTGACTATGGGTGGTACGACCCCCAATATGGGTTTGACGGTCATCCTACTCAAGTGATCCCTGACGAACTTGGTGTGCTCCGCACGTAAAAGACGCAGACGATCCAGTTGGGAGTCCGTCCATCTTTGTATATTAACTTTCTCGGGAGCATCCGCAAAAGGCCTTCTGATATGTCTTTCTCTCACGGGATTCATGATCCTTCTTAATGGGTGGTCAGGCTGCTTGACAATGTTAATAACCAGTTGCTGCGCTTGGAGTTGGCAGTGCTCCTTAACTGGCAGAATTCGGGCTTCAGCATGAAGATGTTCCACTGGGGTGCTTTTAGCACACCCTGTGGCAATCCGAAGAGCAGCATTTTGGACTGGCTGCATCTTTGTCCACGATGAATCCGATATCATGTGCTGCCATACCGGTGCAGCGTACTCCAACGCCGGCTGCAATATTGCTTTGTAGGTGGTCAAAATTGTCTCCTTGCTACTTCCCCACGACGTTCCTCCCAGAGCTCGTAGGACGTTGAGCTTTGCTTTCACTGTAGCCAGTTTCTGCTCAGTATTCTTGTGGAACCTCAACGAAGGATCCAATACTAGGCCGAGCAGCTTAGGAAAACGTGCAGCAGGCAGACGAGCGTCTTCCCAATTCACAACGGGGTGAGCGCAGTGTTCCTTAGGGTCAGTGGAGAAAACTGATACAGATGATTTAGCGGCAGAGACAGTGAGCATCATATCATCGAGAAAGTTCTTCAGAACGATGAGGTAGCTATTGATCTTGCGTGCAGCTACATTAATGTCTCTGTCCCGGCACAAGATGGTGATGTCATCCGCATACGCAACGACTTTGATGTCACTTGGGGAAACGGGCAAATCTTCCAGGTGAAGACTGAACAGAGCAGGCGATATGACTCCTCCTTGGGGGACACCGGCAGCGATCGGGATGCTATTAGAGACATGTTCCTGAAACAGTACTTTTGCTCGGCACCATTTGATGAGTGCAGTAATCCATCGCTTCTGCCAGGGCGGGATGGTGGACCTCAATAGCTTCTCAGACAGTATGCCCAAGTTGACAGTGTCAAACGCCTTCGTGAGGTCCAGGGCTACTCCAACAGTGCGTTGAGGCTTGGTGGCGTTGAAGCCATCCAAAACATAGCTCCTAATCTCCAGCAGCGCCGTGGTGGTAGAGTGTAATTTGCGGAATCCATGCTGGTGCTGCTGATTGTTATTATGCTCGGCAAGCTCCTTGACAACCAGTTCCTCAGCGACGTTTGCGATTGGTGATAACAGACTTATTGGCTTGTATACCTTAGCCGTCGATGGTGATTTACCTGCCTTAGGCAACGGAACGACGCTTGCCATTTTCCAGTCTTGGGGTACGATGCACGTGCGAAAGGATGTGTTGATGACGTCAGCCAGGATTGGCATAATCTCAGTCGGCAGTTTCTTCAAGATCGCTGGACTAATGCCATCCGGCCCTACAGCCTTCGAGTTGCGCATCTATTTTACCACCTTTTCAATCTGCGCGGGCGTCACTGCTTCTGCTTCATTCATGAGTGGCAACTTACAGAGCTCTCTTACAGTCACTCGATTTTGTTTCCCTCTCTTAGCCTGAGTTATGAAAAAATTCTTTCCGAGAGCAGTTGCAGCCTCCTTTCCCGATTTGAAGACTCCATTCTCGAACTCGATCGTAGAGTAGTTGGTGGAGGTGCTCTTGCCCGAGATATTCTTTAGAACTTTCCAAGTTGACGCTCCATCACTCTTGAAATTCATCTTCTCCGTGAATTTCTCCCAACACTCCTTCTTGTGCTTGTCCAGATCTCGCTTAATCTCGCTATCCAGCTCAGCAATGGTCGGATCCAGGTGATCTGCCACTCTCTTTGCATCCCTTGTCCTTATCTTCTCCAAGATTTCCCTGATGACATTGGGAAAGAAGGTCTTAACCCGGCCCTCCGGAATGCCTGCTTTCATGGCCTTGCGAATCGCGTCAGTCAAGTGACGTTCCTTCTGGTGCACATTTCCATTCCATGGGTAGTCATCCACATGGCGAAGTGCCACCTCCCTGAACAAGAAGCGCCAGTCTGCAAGGCAAAGATTAAGATAAGACCTTTGACGGATACCTGAATAAGGAGCAAGAGAATTAGAGAGATTGACATGGACAAAAACGGGGATATGATCACTGGACAGAGTTGTAGCGGTAGACCAAGAGCAGGCGCTGGAGAGATTAGATGATACAAGAGAGATGTCTGGACTAGAGGATCGGCCGTTGGCCGGGAGACGAGTGGGGTGATCATCGTTGAGAATGACCAGATCGCACTACTCCGCCCATTCTTCGACGTCTTCTCCTCTAGCGTCAGTGTCAAGCGACGAGCAGAATGTATGAGCATTGAAATCGCCTGCGAAGACAACAGAGGGTGAAAGTGAGCAGTCGTACAACTGCTTGAGTGAGGGAGTAGGGTCGTAAGATTGGGGACAGGACGTGGTAGGAGGGATATAGATATTAAAAAGAGATATAGGTGTTTCAAGAGGGAGATGGATAGGTAGGTACTCGAGAGTACCGTCCTTTGGTGTGTTTGGTATGATATGAGAGGGTAGAATTGATAATACGAAAGTGGAAGCTCCTCCGCCGAGAGCTGTCCATGGAGCATGATAAGCAGTGTAGCCAGCAATGTTAGGGTGACGTGCGGTAGTAGAAGGAGAAAGTTTGGTTTCTTGAACCATTATGACATCAGGATGATGAGTACGAGCAAAAAGAGAGAGTTCAGACAACTTGGCACGAAGGCCATTGAGGTTAATATGCACAATAGAGAGGGGGAGGTTGGTAAATGAGGAATCAGAGTTACTGGGGGCAGAGCACAGAACACAACGGAAGGAAGGATCGTGATGCCTCACAGAACTGAGACCCAAACAGAAGAGATGCACCCACCTTTGGCATCCGAAGCACTGGACGCTGGTATGTCTCCTGGTAACATCCTTGCCGCACGTGGCGCATGCGTACTTCTGAGCGGGTCCTGGATTCCTCTCGACGCCGCCCATTTGTAGTAGAATCCTTAGGAGAGCTGCAGCCAGCCAGCATCTCTCCCATGACAGAAACCCTCCACGCGGAGGGGTTGACGTCGGTTTGCACGGAGGTGGTCTTCTTTCCTCCACACTGCCACGGCACGAACGTACGACATCTCGGCAGCATTTCTAATCTCGTCAATATTTCCGATGTCTTCCGCATTTTCAGGCTTTTTTTTCGGAAATCGGAAGACCCAAAACCATCGGAATTTGGAAATCGGAATTCCGCTCGTCCCTGCTTCCGACCAAATCTTCCAACCGGTCATGCACATACGGAGTGAAACTTGATGTACGAAATAAAGTGATATGCAAAGCAATGGGGAGAGAGTGAGGGGTGAAAGGGGTGCGCGAGGCGACTAGCGCGTTTTCCCACGCTATCTCTGTAATCCGGACGACTGTCGACGTCTGCTAGATTATCGATCGAACGTAGCAACACAGCCACAGGATTATTCAATATACTGTGCTTATCTGAGCAAAATTCCGGTCCGCAGTTGAGTCTCGACACGCTTTGCGGCCGCACGCTCCCGAATCAGAAGAGCTTCCAGCGCCACAGGCGTCGATCTGCTGACTCTAGGTGGGTTTTGGGAACTGGAAACTAAGAAAAATTGAAGAAAATCGTATAAAAAAGCCACATCGAGTCGGCTTTGGCGCTGGAAACCCGACCGACTCGAGTGCGTGCGGCCGCAAAGCGTGTCGAGACGCGATTGCGGACCGGAATTCGGCCCAGATAAACACAGTACATACTACTTGCATAGATTTAGCAATGGAGAATACAACAACAAAGATGTGACAATAAGGTACATGGAACAGTTCACAAGTGAATATCTATGATTTTACGAAGCACTAACACATTGAGTGTTGTAAATTTTTTTGTTATGAAGATAAATTTTCGAAAGCAAATTTTCAATTGAAATGCTAAAAAAGCCTGATTGTTTGACTGTGCTTTGTAGGTGTATGCGATTCCGCCGGATTGCGACTCTCAGCACAGCAGCCTTAGCGGCATGACTAGTTTACCTAGGTAAGTAGTAGCTTAGTTTGGCATTTTCTTTTTCCTATGTAGTAGTATAACACAAGTTTTTATAAAATAAATCGTACCTCCTGGTGTTAAGAACGAATCCAAGAGCTACGCAGAATTCAATAATGCTAAGACCGACGGTGATTGATGTGGTGCCAGATGACTGGGATCGGTAATTTTCTTTTCTTGATTAATGTACTTAGGTGGTATATTTTTTGGATTGAATTTCTGTTATAATTTTACTTCAGATCTCCGAATCCGCGTGAGAACTGGAATGGAGGAACCGCAGCGTTTGAGCAGCAGAAACAGCTGGTTTGTCATATTTCGAGAAAAAAAAACAAAAAAAACAGAGTTCGAAAAAATATTGGTTGAACGTTGAATTCCAGGAGATCATCGAACAACAAAAGCGTCAAATAGAACGACTGATTCGGGAGAATGAGATTCTGAAGCGGCACGTGGCTGCTACGTGTCCGCAACATCCGCAGGCTAAAAGCGAGGTAATTTTTAATTTCATGTTGTCGACCGGAGGCGGACGATTAATCACAGTATAGTGCTTTGGCACCCCATTAGGAGCGGCAGTTTGGGTGCCTGAACAATCACATCACAGTTGTCGACAGCAGACCTATGTGATATCACTTTATAAGCGGTCTCGTTGACAACATGAGCGCTGCCACGAAGCATCTGTTTGTCGCTCAGAAAAGTGTACCTTCCCACTTATAACGCTCCCTGACCGCGGTATAGTCGATTGAACGGCCCTCATATACTGAGGGTCACCTGTTGCCAACCGCACCTATCCGTAACACAGGGGTAGGGAACTGTCCACATTCTGTTGCTTGGCGGCGATGGGCAGGCACCTGTCCATCGTTTTGCCATTGATCCTCTTCTCCGCAGGCATTACGGACCGTCATATTTCCGATGCCTCATTTCGAACGCCCTAGCGAACCTGCGAAGTGTACGATCCCTCATTTTGTATTTGACACTTTGCAGCCGCATCAGTCAAAAGCGGTCCTAAAGCTTAGAAAAGGAATGGTAAATTGAAAAAAAGTATGTACCAGGAGGACAGCTCTATATAATATAAGTAGCTGTCAAATTAAACCCTAAACGCGACATAGGAGGTGAACAGGCGATCATTAGGCAAACCTCTTGTGGAGCGCGCAAGTTTTCGGGGCGACAGGCACGTCATTCGCAGCAAATACGTCTAGGGTTCATCGACGATGAACCAATGTGTTGAGGACAAGTTTTACATGAATTCTCGACGATCCCCGTGCTACACGTATACGTTCGCCACCCTGAAAATCCTTGACCCATGGGTCAAAGGTAATTGTTTTAAGGTGGGTAAAACGCAAAAAAAGGCGGGAGGAGACGGAGGGAAGGGAAGAGTTGTGATTTAGGACCCTCCGACGTGTCACAGCCCACTCTGTGGTCGGAATCATAGTTTACCAGGCATATGGATTTTTGGTCGATATGGATGATGAGCACCGGGTCGCGTAGACCGTCGCGGGAAGTATGTTCCCGACATGCAGTCGGCACGGATCGTACTGATACGTCGCGTGCCTTTTCGCGTGTTCGCGCAAACACGGTGTGCACAAGTTATAACATAGGTGCACCTAGTTTGCGCCAAGGCGCAATAAGGAATGAATGCAAAGTATCAGTACGATCCGTGCCGACTGCATGTGTCTGGCGCTCCTCCTTCATATCTGGAGGGGTCGTGCATTGATCGCGCTCTGGAGTGTGCAGAATGGCGTGCGAGTTTTGTGCAAATGTGCGTCAACGCGGCAGGGTTCAACGGCTTCTAGGTCGAGTACATAAAGGGGTTAGGCGACGCGCAACTGCAGGCTCAGCGTCAAGCCTATATTATACTTTCCAGTCGTGGGAAGTATGCCAGAGACACTGGAGAAGAAGAGGGAAGGGTCAGAGACGTAGATAGCGGACCGTCACCGGCCCAAATGTCCTCCATGTTTTGCCGTTTGGTTATCTTAGTATCAGCACCCTTGAGTATATTGAAGATGAATCCGGGCCAGTCAACGTGCTGTCGACACCTCAGGTTGTCTGTGCTCTACATACCGTAAGGTAGAGCTACTTTCAACTTTTGGTTGCACTTGCAACCAGTAAATGAATGTTGTCGTCAGCAGGCCCATAAGATGCGGGAGCATATGTGAAAACCATATGATGACAACTAAAGGCTGGGATACCCGCGAAACATCTGTCTATCGCAACGAAAACTCTTGCGATTCACATGCAATCGGAAAAATTCGGTTGTGCAGTTGCGTATTCTCATTAAGTATATCGTAGTCATGGCTGGCTCCGTCCCAAGTTTGCCATCAATCTTTTGATGCGATTTGAAGGATGACAGAGCGGTAAGTCTTCATTCACACACCGTTCTTCTCCAGAGATCAGCGGCTGAAGCGGGGAAGTAGGTTGAGATTTTCAGCCGCTGATTTCTGGAGAAGAGCGGTGTGCGTTTACCGACGTTGCTGGCATCTCAGAAATTTCTAAACAAGTGAAAACACCTAAGCGAAAACATGATAAAACAATTGATCACGTCTCGATGTGTTTACTATTAGCACAGCCGGTATAAAAGCCGCCTCATCTCATTAGAGTCCTCATTCGGCATTCTGATGCCGGCCCTGAAAGGTGACTTCGGGTCACTCTTCGGAGGCCAGCATAATTTTGGCTGCTGGGAGGATACAGTGGGTATCTTCACGTCGGGGGGGGGGGCGAACTACGCCGCGGTCCGCAGAAGGTGGCTCCTCACCGCAGACCTCGGCGGAGATTACGCCCATGTTGCGGACAAGGCGGGGCTTCTTGCACTGTGGACCATCAAATTCGTGAAATTTTCGAGGTATACTCACCAATTTTTCGAGGCAATTTCACCTCATTTTCGCGGTAAATTGGACCCTCTCTCGCTGCCAGTTCGCACCATTTTCACGGGATATTCACCCCATTTTCACCTATCCTAGCAGCAAATTCACCCATACAGTGAATTTAGCGCGGCAAATTGAGACTTCATGCCGACTTGTACATGAGCATCAAGTCTCTTTTGCTGAGGCATCAAGTCTCGAATTGGCAGAGTACAACAAAATCGGGGTTAAAACTTGGAAAACCTTTATAATCGGCTTGGGTCCCCAAGATTTTTTGTCTGTTCCGCATTAGCCTTCTTACATGGGTCCCGCACACTTTATATGGCGTCCGGCGCACTCTTCCATGAGTCTCTCACACTTTATATGCCGTCCGGCGCACTCCCGCATGGGTCTCTCCCACTTTCTATGGCGTCCGACGCACTCGTACATGGGTCCTGCACACCTTGTATGACGTTCGGCGCGCTCTTGCATAAGTCCCGCACACTTTATATGGCGTCCGGCGCACTCTTACGTTGGTCCCGCACACTTCATATGGCGTCCGGCGCACTCTTACATGGGTCCCGCACACCTTGTATGGCGTCCGGCGAACTCCTACATGAGTCCCGCACACTTTATATGGCATCCGGCGCACTCTTACATGGATCCCGCACATTTTCTATGGCGTCCGGCGCACTCCTACATGAGTCCCGCACACTTTATATGGCGTCCGGCGCACTCTTACATGGATCCCGCACACTTCATATGGCGTCCGGCGCACTCTTACATGGGTCCCGCACACCTTGTATGGCGTCCGACGCACTCGTACATGGGTCCTGCACACCTTGTATGACGTTCGGCGCGCTCTTACATGGGTCCCGCACACTTTATATGGCGTCCAGCGCACTCTTACATGGGTCCCGCACACTTCATATGGCGTCCGGCGCACTCTTACATGGGTCCCGCACACTTTATGTGGCGTCCGGCGCACTCTTACATGGGTCCCGTACACTTTACATGGCGTCCGGCGCCCTCTTTCATGGGTCCCGCACACTTCATATGGCGTCCGGCGCACTCTTACATGGGTCCCGCGCACTTTATATGGCGTCCGGCGCACTTACATGGGTCCCGCACATTTTTATGGCAACCGGGCACTCTTACACGGGTCCCGCACACTTTGCATGGCGTCCGGCGCACTCTTACATGGGTCCCGCACATTTTTATGGCGTCCGGGTCACTCTTATATGGGTTCTGCACACTTTCCATGGCGTCCGGCGCACTCTTACATGGGTCCCGCACATTTTTATGGCGTCCGGGGCACTCTTACATGGGTCCCGCACACTTTATATGGCGTCCGGCGCACTCTTACATGGGTCCCGCACACTTTCCATGGCGTCCGGCGCACTCTTACATGGGTCCCGCACATTTTTATGGCGTCCGGGGCACTCTTACATGGATCCAGCACACTTTATATGGCGTCCGGCGCACTCTAAAATGGGTCCCGTACACTTTATCTGGTGTCGGGCTTACTCTTGCATGGGTCCCGCACATTTTTATGGCGTCCGGGGCACTCTTACATGGATCCAGCACACTTTATATGGCGTCCGGCGCACTCTAAAATGGGTCCCGTACACTTTATCTGGTGTCGGGCTTACTCTTGCATGGGTCCCGCACATTTTTATGGCGTCCGGGGCACTCTTACATGGATCCAGCACACTTTATATGGCGTCCGGCGCACTCTAAAATGGGTCCCGTACACTTTATCTGGTGTCGGGCTTGCTCTTGCATGGGTCCCGCACATTTTTATGGCGTCCGGCGCACTCCTACATGGGTCCCGCACACTTTATATGGCGTGCGGCGCACTCTTACATGGGTCCCGTGCACTTTCCATGGCGTCCGGCGCACTCTTACATGGGTCCCGCACATTTTTATGGCGTCCGGGACACTCTTACATGAGTCCCGCACACTTTATATGGCGTCCGGCGCACTCTTACATGGGTCCCGTACACTTTATCTGGCGTCGGACTTACTGTTACATGGGTCCCGCACATTTTAAATGGCGTCCGGGGCACTCTTACATGGGTCCCTTACACTTTCTCCGACGTCTGACGTACTCTTACATGGGTCCCGCACATTTTCTATGGCGTGCGGCGCACTCATAAATGGGTCCCGCACACTTTATATGGCGTCCGGCGCACTCTTACATGGGTCACGCACATTTTTATGGCATCCGGCGCACTCTAAAATGGGTCCCGTACACTTTATCTGGTGTCGGGCTTACTCTTGCATGGGTCCCGCACATTTTTATGGCGTCCGGGGCACTCTTACATGGATCCAGCACACTTTATATGGCGTCCGGCGCACTCTAAAATGGGTCCCGTACACTTTATCTGGTGTCGGGCTTACTCTTGCATGGGTCCCGCACATTTTTATGGCGTCCGGGGCACTCTTACATGGATCCAGCACACTTTATATGGCGTCCGGCGCACTCTAAAATGGGTCCCGTACACTTTATCTGGTGTCGGGCTTGCTCTTGCATGGGTCCCGCACATTTTTATGGCGTCCGGGGCACTCTTACATGGGTCCCGCACACTTTATATGGCGTCCGGCGCACTCTTACATGGGTCCCGCACACTTTCCATGGCGTCCGGCGCACTCTTACATGGGTCCCGCACATTTTTATGGCGTCCGGGACACTCTTACATGAGTCCCGCACACTTTATATGGCGTCCGGCGCACTCTTACATGGGTCCCGTACACTTTATCTGGCGTCGGACTTACTGTTACATGGGTCCCGCACATTTTAAATGGCGTCCGGGGCACTCTTACATGGGTCCCTTACACTTTCTCCGACGTCTGACGTACTCTTACATGGGTCCCGCACATTTTCTATGGCGTGCGGCGCACTCATAAATGGGTCCCGCACACTTTATATGGCGTCCGGCGCACTCTTACATGGGTCTCTCACACTTTCTATGGCGTCCGGCGCACTCTTACATGGGTCCCGCACACTTTATATGGCGCCCGGTACACTCTAACATGGGTCTCGCACACTTTATATGGCGTCCGGCGCTCTTACATGGGTTCCGTATACTTTCTATGGCATCCGGCGCACTCCTAATTGGGTCCCACATACGTCAGGCGGACTGCCACTGGGGCCTCACACACTTTTTTCGGCATGCTGCGCTCTTGACTGAGTCCCATACACTTTCTACGGCGCTCGGCGCACTGCCATTGGGGTCGCGCACATTTTTTCGGCGTCCGGCGCCCTTTTATGAGTCCCGCACATTTTCTTCGGAGTCCGGCGCACTCCCGCTGATGTTGCGCTGACTTTTTACGACGTCCCGTTAATTTCGAGAAAAAAAAACAAAAAACAGTTCGAAAAAATATTGGTTGAATCTTGAATTCCAGGAGATCATCGAGCAACAAAAGCGTGAAATAGAACAATTGATTCGGGAGAATGAGATTCTGAAGCGGCACGTGGCTGCGACGTGCCCACAACAACCGCAGGCCAAAAGCGAGGTAATTATTGAATTCATTCTGTCGACCGGAGGCGGACGAAGAATATACACAATATCGTGCTTTGACACCCAAATATGAGCGGAAGTTTGGGTGCATCAACAATCTTGGTTGTCGACAGCAGACCTATGTGATATCATTGCATAAGACGTCTCGTTGACAACATGAGCGTTGCCACGAAGCATCTGATTGTCGCCCAGAAAAGTCTACCTTTCCGTTGATAACTCTCCGGGACCAGGGTATAATCCATTGAACGGCACCTCATATACTGAAGGTCACCTGTTGCCAAGCGCACCTATCCGTAACACAGGGTAGGGAACTGTCGTCGTTCTGTTGCTTGGCGGCAATGGGCAGGCACCTGTCCATCGTTTTGCTATTGATCCTCTTCTTCGCAGGCATTACGGACCGTCATATTTCCGATGCCTCATTTCGAATGCCCTAGCGAACCTGCGAAGTGTACGATCCCCCATTTTGTACTGGATACCTTGCAGCCGCATCAGTCGAAAGCGGTCCTAAACCTCAGAAAAGGAATGGTAAATTGAAAAAAAGTATGTACCAGGAGTACAGCTCCATATTATATAAGTAGCTGCCAAATAAAACCCTAAACGTGACAAAGGAGGTGAACAGGCGATCAAGAGCCAAACTTTTGGTAGAATAGGCAGGTTTTCGTGACGAAAGGCTTGTCTTCCTTAGCATGCACACCTAGAGCCTTGGTAATCAACTATATATCGATATTTTGAGGTCAAGTGTTATATGGATTCTCAGCGATTTCCCATGCTTAACATCTATATTTCGCCACCCTGAGAATCCCTGATGCATGGGTTAAAGGTAATGATTTTAAGGTGGGCAAACCGCAAAAAAAGGGCGGGAAGAGACGGAGGGAAGGCAAGAGTTGTGATTTAGAACCCTTCGGGGGGTGTGCGGCGCCGGCCATTTTTGGGGTTTGCCGTTGCCGTTTCCGTTTGCCGAAAATTTCGCTTAAAACGGCAAACTTCCGGCGAAATTCGTCAAAGCCACAGGGTTCGCCCTCACAGCTGTTTATTCTGACTAGGTGATCAGAGAAATTCGGTCAAGTTCTGAGTTGTTTGGGAGCCTTCAAGTGTCTTCTTCTAATCATCAAATTCTTCACCCCTTAGAAATGACAAAATTGCAGAAAACCCTCTTTCTAAAACACACCGATTACTGCAAGTTCCACGGTTACAAAATCAAGAGGTATCAAAAGTGGAGCATGAAGGCATCCTTTTTAGACGTGTGAACCAGTTAAGAACTCGTGTAGATCGGTCCTCTTATTGGGCTGATGGTAATTTCGGGACAGGAAGTTGATCAGTTCTGCAAATACTATGCCCGGCTTTCTGAAAATTGAACAATGTTCACAGCTGTGCTCAATAATATTTTCGATTTTGAAATCATTAGCTGAAACGGAGGGTTGACTGCCCGGCAGAGCTGAGTTTGTTAAGAAGTCGTGTAAATATGAAAAAACGAAAAATCTCTAAAGGCAACGATTGAGACCGCCTCCAGCTTTTCACTAGAAATCAATGGGTTCAAAGCCCATTACAACAATCGAAAACCGGCTCAAAACGAGTAACCATTAGCAATATGAGGCCCAGAAACTTGAGCGTGGTGTGCTCGCCCCACCCACTTACTCGGCAGCCCCAGGGGAAGTGGGTAGGGCGGGCACACCACATCCAAGTTTTGGGATCGTATAGAGCGATGTATTGCTGATTTTTACCCAACATTATTCTTGTAATGGGCCTCGTGCCAGCTTGTAGGCTGATTACACAGAATCGGAAGCAGTCCGGCTGGCTAAACGCTCTGCACGCGGCGCTCCAGCGACGATGTGAGCGCAGCGGCTTTCCGTCGCGCGCGTCTGATGTAACAATTGACCTGTCAGTATATGCCTCTCAGTCTGTGTATTGGATCAACATGCCCCTCGGAGCTCTTGATATCCGGTGAAAATTTCCGGTGAAAGAAGGCTGCTTTCACCTTGAGCGCTGCATTCAACTAGACTAGTCTCCTAATCAGTCCACTCCTGTAGCCTCACAAGGAAAATCATTTAAGCGTATCTTCTAGTAAGCGAAATGAAGAATCCTGACCCTACTACCTGCAACTAACAATCAAAATTGTGAGTTGCTCCCAAATCGCGCGCTGCTGATCGCTATGTGGGCTGTCTTTTGCCATTAAAGGCAGTGTTCACGATGAAAAAAGTTTTCGAAGTTCCACTAGGATTGGGTAGTGGAGGGACACTCTGTAACGTTAACGTCGAAAGAACGCATGAAAACGAGCCAGGAAGAGCCCCAAAAGAGCCCGAAGTTGCAACTTCGAGCGCATTAAACACCCCAAAAGCGCATCACACGCCCACCGACGTGAACAAATGAAAGCTTGAAAGCGTGAGATGAGCGATGATTTCCAATCATTAGCCCCGTTCTTCCCTTCATTCTCAGCTTCTCTCTTTACTCAGGTCAGCTCGCATAGATCGGTTGCAAAAGACGGAAGTTACAAGCCTCGGACAACTCGTCCACCATGTTTCCATAGCTCAATCTTTGAGGGACCATACCTGCGTTTACAGAAGGTCTTGTATGATTTCAGAGACACCATTGGAATCAGCATGGGGCCGTTTTCAAGATGGGCGGAAAAACAGAAAAACGATTTTCATCGTGGACACTGCCTTTAAAGGCGCAGTCCAACATCAGAATCGTTTTTCTAGTTTATAGCTTGTCTTGAAAACGGTCACACGCTGATTCCAAAGATGTCTCTGGAATCGTACAAGACCCTCTAGGAACGGAGTTATGGCCCCTCAAAAATTGAAGTGCGGAAGCATGGTGGACGAGTTGTCCGAGGCTTGTAACCTCCGTCATTTGCAACCGATGTATGCGAGTCGACCTGAACAAAGAGAGGTTGAGAATTAAGGGAAGAACGGGGCTACTGACGGGAAGCCATCGCTCATCTCGCCACTGTTGAGCTCGCAAGAACGTAAAAGGGGCGTGCCAAAATGGCTTCCTGGTATGGGCGCCCCAAGGTGGCTTCCTTCTATATCTCGCTTATTCCGGGGAATTGAGAGCTCGCACTTGGCAGGTGTTGTATAGGGTGGGTTTACTTCACGACTGTATGGAAATCTCAGAATTCAACCCTGAGCTTGAACTGTGCCTTTAATGTAGACTAATCATCACGTATTCATCCATCTATTCGCACCTTAACAAGGTACCCCTGGTTGCGGATCTATTACACTTTGTACCTACCGCTAGAGAGGACGCCGCGTTCTATGGATCTCTAGCATCTATTGCTACGGAAACTTCAATTAGTGGGAAGGAATTAACAGAATTATCTCCGGCGGCGGATAAGCTAACGGCTTTGTTGAACTTGATAGTGAGTCCTGTACCCATACAGAACAGCGCTACTGGCGTTCTCTGGTCACTTGAGGCTTCCAAGAAGTTTTGGATATGTGAGATTTTTTTCCTGTGAAGTTTAGTGAAACGCTAGGTACAGAGTAACAGGCAGATTGAACAAACGTTGGTGTATTATAGCACAAAACAGATTCTGCCGTTTGCCGGTTTCTGTGGTCGGAATCATACTTACCGCGATGAGTGACCGCGATCATGCATACTAGACATTATACAGTACCGTGCAAAGTCTATTCGCGTGGCCTTTCCGCGAACAATGTTTTTATACGTATCTTGACTTGCCCTTAGCGAAACTTGATGAAATTTTGGTATGTTATGGGCCATCACAACCCTTGCTTTATGCATACACAAAATTTTTTTATGAGTGTACAGTTTTTTAAACATGGAATTTATTTATCATTTTGTGGTATTACCTCAAATTAGAACTTTTTCCTCAAAACATGGCTATTACAATTCCAAACCCGTAGCAGTTATCCGCCATTCGATAGTCTTCGGAACCGTTGTATAATCTTGTTAAAAATTAATCTCCATAGAAAGTTTTTTTAGAAATAAATTCGAAAGAAAATCATGCGATATTGCACTTATTAAGTATCTCCCTTTGACGTTATCGAAAAAGAGCGAAAATTGTTTTCCAGTTGTACTTTGTTAAAGCACAACCAGCACATATTTTGAAATGTTTCTGGGGTGAATAGTTTGAAGGCACAGTCCCACCTCAGAATCGGTTTTCTATTTCCCTATCTATCTTGAAGGCGGTCCCACTCCAATTTCAATGATGTCTCTGGAATCGTTCAAGACCCCTGGGGACGGAGTTATGGCCCCTCGAAACTTGAGCTACGGAATCAAGGTGGACGAGTTGTCCGAGGCGTGTAACTTCCTTAATTTGCAACCGACGTATGCGAGCCGACCTGAATAAAGAAAGAGGGTGAGAATGAAGGGAAGAACAGGGTCAATGGTTGGAAACCATGGCTCATCTTGCCGCTGTTGAGCTCGAAACATCGTAAAAGGAGCGTGCCAAAGTGGCTTCCTGGTATGGGCGCCCCTAGGTGGCTTCCCCCTATATCTCGCTTATTCGGTGGAATTGAGAGCTCGCATTCGGCAGGGGCTATATAAGGTAGGTCTACTTCACAATTATGTGGGAACCTCAGATTTCGTCCCTGAGCTTGGACTGTGCCTTTAATAGGGATGAATTTCCAAAAATTAATTCCAACCTGTTCAATCTTCGGTCTTCAGAAAAGTTCTGATAGAGACTGATAGAGACTATTCTCTCACAAAGCTATACAACGGTTCCGAAGACCTTCGAATGGTGAATAACTACTACGGGTTTGGATTTGTAAAAGTCATGTTTTGAAGGAATAGTCCTAATTTGAGATATTACGACAAAATGTTTAAAAAATTCCATTTCTAAAAACTGCACGCTCAAAAACCGATTTTGTGTTTGTGTGAAGCAAGGGTTGTGGAGCCCCATAACATACCAAAGTTTCATCAAGTTTCGCTAAGGGCAAGCCAAGATACGTATAAAAACATTATTCACGGAAAGGCCAACGCGAATGGACTTTTGCACGGTACTGTATGTACAGTAGCGATCATAAATCTATTGACATGGCCTTTTTACAAAAACTGTTTTTATACATATCTCATCCTAGGCTGGGCGAAACCTGATGAAACTTCAGTATGTTGTAGGACATCACAAACAGTGCTTTGGACATGAACAAGCTCGGGTTTTGAGGTCGCACTTTTTAAATATGGAAATTATCCATAATTTCGTGGTAACATTTCCAAACAGAACTATACCCTCGGAACATAGCTATAAAAATCCTAAACCCGTAGCACATATTCTGCATTATAAGCTCTTTTGAATCGTTGAATAACCTTGTGAGAATATAATCTCTATCAGAATTTTTCTTGAAATGAATTCGACATGAAATTATGCAATTTTACATCTAATAAGTATCTCTCTAAAACGTTAACGAAAAAAGAGCGAAATTTGTGTACCAGTTGTACTTTGTCAAAGTCCATTAAGATCGGTTAGATCGGTTCTCGAGCGATTAATTTTATAGCAAATATGCCATATTGTGGTCAATTTTTGGTCTTCAAAAAATTTTTCTTACAGATTATTTTCTAACAAAGTTATACTACGGTTCACCAGATCTTCTAATTTCAAATAACTGCTACAGGTTTGGAATAGTAATAGCCATGTTTTGAGAGAATATTCCTCATTCGAAATATTACCACGAAATCGCAATAAAGTTCCATATTTAAAAACTGCGACCTCAAAACCTAAGTTTGTTAATTGTCTGAAGCAAGGATTAGGATGCCCTATAACATACTAGAGTTTCATAAAGTTTAGCGAAGCCTAGGCCGAGATATGCTTAAAAACAGTTTTTGTAAAAGGGCCAAGTCAATACATTTACGACCGCTACTGCACATTCCATCCGATCATTTTCGGATAAGAACAAAAACAGCTTCCTCTCTTCAACTTCAGTTTCACTTCTTAACATAAAAACATTTTTCAATCAAGAGTCGTTGTACCATTCGTATGATATGGATTTTGCGGCCAGATTACTTTTCTGTGCTAGAAAGTTTTGATTTATCCGAAATTATCCGATTATCTGATCCGAAATTCAAGTTTGTGCCGTAAACGATGAGTGATCTGCTGATATTTCAATTCTGATGCATGAAAGATTTGCTTCTTGTATCTGAATAAGCCAATTAAGTCGCGTAGACCGTCGCGGAAAGTATGATCCCGACATACAGTCAGCACGGATCGCACTGCTACGTCGCGTGCCCTGTTGCGTGTTCGCGCAAACCCGGTGCGCACAAGTTATAACATAGGTGCACCTAGTTTGCGCCAACGCGCAATAAGGACCGCAAAGTATCAGTACGATCCGTGTCGACTGTATGTCTCTGGCGCTTCTTCCTTCATCTCTTGAGCGGCCGTCCATTGATCGCCTTCTGGAGTGTGCAGAATGGCATGCGATTGTTGTGCAAATGTGCGTCCACTCAGCAGGGTTCGACGGCTTTTAGGTCGAGTACATAAAGGGGTGAGGCGAAGCGCAATTGCAGGCTCAGCGTCAAGCATACATATATTATACTTTCCAGTCGTGGGAAGTGTGCCATAGACCCCAGAGAAGAAGAGAGAACGGTCAGAGACGTATATAGCGGACCGTCACCGGCCCAAATGTCCTCCATGTTTTGCCATTTGGTCACTCTAGTATCAGCACCCTTGAGTAGATTGTTGATAAATTCGGGCCAGTCAACCTGCTGTCGACAGCTCAGGTGATCTGTGCTCTACATACCGTAATGTAGAGCTACTTTCAACTTTTGGATGCACTTGCAAACTGTAAATGAACGTTGTCGTCAGCAAGCCCATAAGATGCGGGAACATATGTGAAGACAATGTGCTGACAACTAAAAGGCTGGGATACCCGCGAAACATCTGTCTATCGCAACGAAACTCTTGCGATTCACATGCGATCTACGGCAACGGAAAAATTCGGTTGTGCAGTTGCGTATTCTCATTAAGTATACCGTACCCATGGCTGGCTCCGTTCCAAGTTTGCCATCAATCTATAAGACACAGTAAATAATTTTTCTCTGGGGCATGTTTTCTTTTCAGTTTTTTTCTGGCTTATTTTTGGACTACGGACGACCTAATTTTCTATTCTAGTTTTTTGTGCTTTACTTGCGTATCGACCGGGTGGGATTACGAAATATCGTCCAACTATGATGGGGTCGTCAAAGAAACAGCAAATTCGAATTTGTCGTCAAAAATTGATCCGTAAAAGCTGCATTTCGTTCGGAATGGTCTTTTTCCTGCAAGTGACCTGCTCTGTAAGAAGTGTGTGTTGCCTCGCTGTCGACAATGAATGGTACTTATAAAGCATAAAAATTCAATACTATAGGAAGTAAATATTCGTTTGTTTCAGCGCAATTCTAATGACGTGTCTGGTGAGAGTTTTGAGTCCGTTGGATTGTCTGATGCTCACCGAAACAGCGCGATAGTAGCAGCAGCGACTGTCTCTCGATAGTAGTGCGAGAGGGTCGGTCAGAAGAGAAGATATAACGCTGGATTCTATGAGAGTTACTCCTCCCCCGAGTGTGTACTTGTGTGTCTGTTTGGGCCCAGTTATACTACGCCGTTTCGCTGCGGCTAGCTACAGCGGCAGGTCTGCTATTGGTCAGTTTCGGAATCTCACCAATTGAATTGCAGACGTTCCGCAAAAACCACCGGCAGCGAAACGTCATAGCACAACGAGGCCTTTTGAGTTAAAATTGCACTTTTGTCATATGTATGTTGTGGGTCTCATTATGATATGCATAATTTTGTAACCAAATGTGTAAAGTGTCGAGCTTATACGTACACACTAAATTAGTAATTATTGTAAGTATGTTTTTCCGTGTAAAAAGTAGTAGTGTTGAAGTAGTCTGACTAGATTTCGTTCGTTATATGCGACACAAAAATTGCATAGGGTTCATCACATAGGGTGTCATACACATATTGTATATGTTGAAAGACACTAATTTTGTATCCTAACGAAAATGTCTGTAATATGTCAAGTAATACATATCACTAAGTCGTTTTTTATCCTCTCTTTTCTTTGGTTTCTTTTTTTTGCAGAAACTGTGCGCGTTGTACGCGCATGTGCTGAGGCTTTATACATACAATTTCTTTTTCTCTCGAGGTTTATTTAATAATAAATATTCTTTATTGCTTGTTTTGGTCCATGTCTGATTAGTGCCATGAAACCGGATTCGTACTTCGAATTTCTGTACGTACAGACCACTGCGACGGAGAAAGGAGGTTGTGCTGTTGCGTATCCTCACGGATCATACTGTAGCCATCGGTGGCTAGGTTCAAGGTTTGCCATTAGTCGATAGGAAAACAGCTGATAATTGTTTCTGTTCTTTTGAGTTATCCCTACGTACTGTGTTTCTCTGGGCCGAATTCCGGTCCGCAATCGCGTCTCGAAACACTTTGCGGCCGCACACGCTGGAGTCAGTCACGCTTCCAGCGCTAAGTTCGGTTTCGTACAGAGTAGTTACCCGAGAATGTGAAAAAGATGAATTAACTAGGAATTTAAGGATTTGAAAAAACCTTGTGAACCAAGTAGATAACGCGATAGAAATAACAATAATTTATTTTAAAGGCAGTGTTCACGATGATTTTCGCTCCCGAGTTTTCCACTCAAAACGAAGAGTTGGCAACCAGGTGTTACCAAAATCACGAAGAAACGGCGAGAAACGCACTAGTTGTCTTATTTCAGTGACATTATTCTATGGCCTGGACTAGTTGTCTGATTGGATGAACATGTTCACTGTGGTTGTCACCGGTAAAAAATGGGACTAATCGAAAATGGAAAAATATTTTGGGCAAAACAGTATTAGTTAAGGCCCGAAGGAAAGAACGGAGAAACACAGAATGGAGAATTGCAAAAGACGGGTTCAAAAACGATTTCATTGTTGCAACGAACAGTTCCAGTGATACCTAAGAGGCGGGGCGATACTTGAGGATTTCGTGCCCTTCTGGTGCGTTTTTCTCGGTTTCTTCGTCATTTCAGTTCTACACGGAGGCCAAACAATCGATTTAGCAATTAATCTCAAAATCGAAGATGATCGTGAACACTGCCTTCAAATAAGCAATATAACAAACAACAAGAACAATGGAATTCTACAAATAGATCACTAGAAGCCACTGGTAACCGAAACGAGTGAAGTTGATTTTCCCAGGGGTCGTGCGCACAAGATGAGTTTCAGCTATGTCCCTACATAGCTTACTCCCCTAACCACTTTCCGAAATTTCCCGGGAAACCCTCTAAGAAATTTCGGCTAGGAACAATTTACGGGTCACCCGCACCACTATACGGGGCCCCTCTCAACGCTGGCACTAGACGGGAACGGCTGCAGACAGCAGGCGAATACGACGGCTGGCAGCACTGAGAAGAGGAGAGCTGGCAACACTAGCACAGAGGCGGGCTGGCAGCGGAACGTCCAAGGCGAGGTGGCAGCAGGGCGATGGCGGCGGCTGTCAGCAACTGGGGGACTGCCTACTCAGATATTCGTGGGGAAGTTCCCGAGAACGACAGCAGAACTTCCCTCGAAACAATTGGGGAACTTCCCCCAAATTGGGGGGAGGCGAAGGGGACGTCTCGACAGCAGAGTAATGGGGGAAGTTCCCACAGCAGGAGTTCTCTTGTTCTCCCGACTGCAGGTCTTCCCGCGACCTTCCGACTGCAGATCTTCCCAATGTTCAATAATTGATCAAAAATCAGCTTGCTAGGACTCGCTGCTTTCGACAGTCTCCTGTTCCTGAAAAACTGCAATCGGTCCAAAAATATTCACCTCTGATTATAGAGAGGCTCATTAGCTCCTCTGAAATTCAGACAGAGATGCCTTACGTAGTCCTCGAGTGGCAGATCTACCATCTCATCTTGCGAAGTGAGACCACCTAGCGACTAGCCCGTCTGCATCACCGTATACGCTGCGGCTTTGTTTTCGCGTTCATCATGTTCGGGGGGAGGCCATGGGAACAACCGTGAAGCGAACTTCCCTTGTTCTCCCCCCGAGTTGACTGTTTCGAACGCCTTATCGTTGTGTATAATTGGAGGGGAGAGGGGCGAGACGTCCCCCTCCGGGGGGACGTCTCGCTCCTCTCCCCCCGACTGAGTGACAACGACCAAAACAGGTCTATTGTCCTCGGGAACTTCCCCCCAAATGTGTGAGTAGAGACAGTGGACAAAGACGAGGCGCTCAACGCACAGAATGATGGCTGGCAGGAGGAGGAAATCAATCAGCGGCTCTCTAAAAGAAGTTATGAGCGTTTGCTAAACACCAGGCAACGTCTAGGGTGTTATGAAAAAAAAAATTCGGATTCGGCTACAAACATGTTTGAAGGGGTAACCTGGGGTGCAGAACACGAATCGAGAATCGTTTGTCGGAGTTCTGAGGTTTTCTGTAGGTTGCGGTAAGTACCATTCAACCCGATCTACTATACCTACGGAGTCCTCGAATTGGTACTAGATTCTTGTAAGTAGCTGATGGATATGACTGGGAAGTCGGCTGACCCCGAATCCCACTGTATAGCCCGGAAAAGCATTCAAATCTCTATGAAATAGACGTTGAATGCGCAGCATAGTGAAATAGGGATTGAGGAAGCCGAGTCTTCTTTATCTTCCAGTGATAAACCCTTTTCCAGAGATTTACCGTTGATGATACCCACAGAAGGTGTGTTGACCAGTTAGAGGCAGCAGACACGCTCAAAAATGGTATCGATTTTATGACATAAATCAAAGGTTTGGAGCTGGTTGTATTGGGAACTGACGAAAAAACGGACGAAAACTGTGTGCAAATAGAGGAGTAACGGTTATTCTGTTATCGTGTGAAAATGGACGAGTTTTACGGCGCGCGGTTGAAACAGCAAATATTAGTCACAAAATGGTTGACATAGAGAAGCCGATATACTCTTACAGAGTGTACTGGAACGTTTACTTCGTTCGAAGCATCACAAACCAGCCAAAGGGACCGTATTAGTACTATCAATGTGGACGAGTTTGTATTTTGGGGCGGGGTTGCAGACGCTCAGGGGCGGGGTTGCAGAAATTTTTCGATTTGCATTGCTGAAATTTAGTAGTTTTGACTCGTTTTTGACGCTTCCAACGGCGTGAGCAGTCTACTAGGAGCCATGCGACTTCAGAAGCGTAATTATCTCAAAAACTTTTTCGAGCGTGTCTGCTGCCTTTAAATGACGCGAACACTCCAATTCTATTGTGTAATAACAATAATGAGCTTCAATGCTACTTGGCGCGGCGTTTGAGAATGATAACTTTCTACAGACACTGACAATACTTCAGGGTCACCGCTAACTCAGCCAGCGCGTAGCTAGATGCCTCACACGGAAACCGGAGAGCTCATAAGGCCCAGTGCATACTCCCCGCGACGAGCAACGCGACTTCGGGTTTGAGACAGATGTCGACTGAAAATCGATGTGGTTTAAACGCACTGTCGCTGTCGCACGTCGCGGCAAGTATGCATTAGGCCGAAGGCCTAATGCGAAATTCCCGTCACCGCGACAGTGCCTATCAGCAATATCGATTTTCGGTCGATACATATGACAAACATTATGTCGCGTCACTCGTCGCGGGAGGTATGCACTAGGCCTAAGGGGCCCGCAGATTTGCAGCGATCGGCGAGTGGTCGCAGCGCGTCAACCTTGCTCCCTTCGTCTAGTGTAATCGGTATTGTATCGCCCAGCGCTGTTCGTCGCTGCGAGCAACGCCGCGATTTGAACTCTGCAGGCCCCTATAGGCGATCGCTTAGGTCGCGTGGGGGTTGAATAGTATGAATAATGCATTACCAGATCAGGATCGCAAACAAACACATCACCATCTTACACCTTTTTTTCAGCTTTTATGCAGTCAACTTATGAATGATGACCTATGTGAGCCTAACATAAATATGCAGACAACTTCTTTAGGATGACGTCATTGTGACGTGAATACTCTCAATCATTCTTCACGCTTATATATCTCAAGCTGCAGCTCAACGCGGCAAACGCCGCCAATAATATTCGCGGAATTCGAAAAGATAAACTGTGAGCGGCGTTTGTTACAACTCCAGTCCGCGTTTTTTCCCCAGTTGCAAGTGTCGCGATAAGGAATTTGCAGAGTTGAACCAACCGGCAAGTGGTCGCAGGTCGTTGCGCTTCTTGTCGCGTTGATCGCCCCGTCGCCGAATAAAATCGATATTGCATCGCCCTGTGCTATTCGTCACTGCGAGCAACGCTCCAACATGGGAGACCAGAGGTTCTCCTGATAGAGGCGGCTTTTCGTCTAGGGCGCAACTATAGTAAATAAATAAATAAAAAAATTTTTTTTTTCAATGAAAAAACATGCGGACTATGTTAGACATATTTTGCGAATCGCTTTGGCTACTATGCTGGAAACTTCTAAACCAATAAAAAATCCTGCTTCTGGTTCTCAACTGTTTGCAAAAAAATCAGTACAGTTTTGCAATCAATAAAGATTTGGAATCGATTCACCGAGAGTACCGTCTGCCCCGTGCTAGTCAAGACGATGAAGCCCTTTTCATTTATCGACTGTTGAAGACTGAAATCACCGTCAACAAAGTCATTTCTAGAGAATGGGTTCGGTTGGATGTTTATCAAGGAGAATTTTTTGCTTGCTTTGTTGGGTGAAGCCACAGGATTAATAGAGATATTAAGAAACCACAGCGCTTCTCTGGGCAGAATTCCGGTCCGCGATTGCGTCTCGACACGCTTTGCGGCCGCACGCGCACGAGTCGGGCGAGTTTCCACCGTCAAAGCCGACACGATGTAGCTTTTTTATGCAGTTTTCTACAATTTTTTAAAGTTTCCAGGATCCGAAACCCGCCTAGAGTCAACAGATCGGCGGTTGCGGCGCTGGAAACTCTTCCGACTCGGGAGCGTGCGGCTGCAGAGCGTGTGGAGACGCAGTTGCGGACAGGAATTTGGCCCAGAGAGGCACAGTATGTGCTGAATTTGTGTGGTGGTTTTTGCACTCGAATTCTCGAATGCAAAGGCTAGCATAATTCTGGCCCTTTCTTCTGGCTTTCTCCTTTTTCATTACTGTCTGAATGCTATTATGAAGAGGAGCGAGTCATTTTCAATCCGGTTGAATTTGTAACAACGTCTAGTAATGACCCTTTTTGTCTGTTTTCCAATCTCTCTGAACTTACTCTGGTCAATGTTGACCCTTAAAATTTACTTTCAGGATACCTCACCTAAACTTGTATTGGATTTTGTTTCGTCACCCATTTTGCCAGCGAAAGTGAGTTGTTTGTGACGGTATACCGGACTAGATCTTCGCTAGCGTCTCCATTGCAGTGCCTTATTCGAAGCTAAGTTTTGGTAAAGGAAATGATGAGAACATTTTTCGTATCAAAAATAAGCAGCATCTTGAAAAGGTAAGCGATTCTTTTTTGAATCAATATGGAATTTGAAGTCCAGCACGAAAGCAAAACTTTTATCTTTGTTCTGGACCGTTATTCTTTCCCTGTTTGGTTTTGTGGCCTTCATTGGTTCAGTCTCAGTATAGGTGACGGGTCTGTCGCGCGTGCGTCCCAGCCGAAATCAGACTTGTCGCAGAACCTCCCTAAGGGGTCGTTTATACTTCTGCAGCCGAGTGGCGCGGCGAAAAACGAGGCGATGCGGCGCGCCGCGCCGCTCAAGCATCCGCGCCGCCTCACTCTATAAACGGATCTCGTCAAATGGGGGGGGGGGCGGCGACTCACACATTAATACTGGACGGATTACAAGTGAAGGTGCTCAAACAGGCGATTGCAAAAAATTTCAACTGCTCTCGAATATCCTAGTAATTTCTGGGAAAATCCACGAATCTGATTAATAAAATAAATGTCTGAACATATAGCTAGAGTTCTTCATCGAACAGTTCTTCGAAAGTGCAGAGTCACTTTGAAATCTGGCTTATGAACACCCGAAAATTCGGTCATTATGACTCTTCAAACTGCCGTATCCGAATTATTGATTTATTCTGTGCACAATCAAAATGAAAAACCACGCCGAATTAAAACTTTAAAAGATTAATAAGAGTGAGAGATAATTTTATGGGTTTCCATTAATTTTACCTGGATTAACTGTGCCTCCCTAGGCGCTATATTATAGATCATCAATATCACATGCTTAATTTGACTCTACTCACACCGAATTATCGTTGGTGAGTTCAATTGTGGAAGATTTTCCTTCTTTTTGACACCATCGCCGCCGAGCGGCCGCCGCGCCGCCTGCTCATGTCAGGCGGCGCGGCAGGAACGAAGCGGCGGCCGCGTGCGGCTACTATTACAAAATTTACACAGATGAACTCTAAACGGCCTGCGGTCCAGCGGCGCGGCGCCGCATGATCGATATGGTTGAAATCAGGGATGTGCGGAAATTTTTCGAAGAATTTCAGAAAACAGAAAATTGAGTTTGTCAGAAAACAGGAATCAGAAAACAGAAAGGCCAAAACGGCCAGAAAACAGAAATCAGAGAACAGAAAATTTTTAGAAAAAATACTCATTGCATTTTAACTTCTTTTCAAGTGAATACTCGCATAATTGCTGAGCAGCTAGGACACATCATGGAGGTTTCTAGGCCAAGGCCGTTCCCTAGCGGCTGAAAAAGTGGGCGTAACGGGGCGGAACCACCGCAGCATATGCTGCTGCCAGTTTTGCGTTTGAAACCCCAGTTCACGGGACATACTGTGCTTATCTGGGCCTGATTCCGGTCCGCAATTGCGTCTCGACACGCTTTGCGGCCGCACGCTCCCGAGTCAGAACAGCTTCTAGGGCCGCAGCCGCCGATCTGCTGACTCTAGGTGGGTTTTGGAAACTGGAAACTTGGAAAAATTGAAGAAAATTGTTTATAAAAAGCCTTATCGAGTCTACTTTGGCGCTGGAAACCCGACTGACTAGAGGGCGTGCGGCCGCAAAGCGTGTCGAGACGCGATTGCGGAGCGGAATTTGGCCTACAGTATGCTGCTCCCAGCGCGCGTCCGAGTGCGACAAGGTGCGCTCATCATCGGCAGTGTTCCGAGACGCACACCATCACTGAAATTTCGCCTTGAGCGCACCATCACAAAAATTTTCCGGCCCGACATGCCCCGGGGACATGCCACTGTGGTAATCGGCTTTAGGGTCCCCAGAGGGGGGGGGGTCACCCCACTGCCACGGTCCGCAGTGGTTGCACCCCACCGTGGACCGTGGGGAGGTGACCCCACAGTTGGGTACCAGCCCCCCCCCCCCCAACCGTGGGGAGCCCCCTCCTCTCGGCGACGAAAATTATCCTCCAATATCCGGTGGATCTTCTGGTGAGTGACTCGAGGCCACCTTCCAGGTCCCTCTCGAAGAGCCGACTGAAACACACTGTGAAATAAGAAGCCTTTTAAACCAGCAACATTGTTAATACTTTTGTCTAAACATGTCAGGATTAGACCAGTTAGGAAGAGGGGTGGGCGGAGCCATCCAATGGCGAGCGGCCGCTGGTTTTTTAGGACATTTTTCATCCGTAGGGCGCCGGAGCTCCGCGACATATGCTGCACTTCCAGCATCATGGGACGATATCCTGCGACGATGGGGTTTGTAACGCTGAGTCCATCAGCCAATCACAAACTGATGGGCGGTCGTCAGCAGATATCTCCATGATGCTGCTCAGAAAATGAGAGGCCGTTTCAGTGCCCTAGCTGCTCAGCGAATTCCTGAGTAGAGGATGTAGTTCTAGATACCTTTGTCATACTTGTAATATAATATCTACGGAACTGCACAGATGACCTATAAGGCATTGATAGTAGCAATGACGATGACGGATAATGACGGATACAACATCATAAAGACACGCGGAGAGTCTTGGCCGAGAAATAGCCCACCAGGCTCTGCAACCGATCCTGTCGAGCTGTTTCTCGAGTATTTCTTGATTATTTCTTGGCCGCTAGGTGGCTGCGACCATGTTGTCCGCGAAATAACCGAAGAATAACCGAGAAAACATGGGTAGTTGAACCAACGGCGGTGTCGACATGCAAATCTGCCTCAAAAATCCGTCTCACACTCCCCTTTGAGAGCATTTTTCGCGGCTGTTTCTCGATGACCATTATTTGTCGCCTATTTCGCGGCAACCAGGGGTGCGTTCCAAAAACCTTCCCAAGACGCTGTGGGAGGCAAAACAACCTCTCCACGGACAAATTTGCATTCCATGGACGCGTTTTGCCATGGGAATGTTCTTGGAACGCACCCCAGCTGATTTCCGAACACGACCTTGTTCTCGGCTTTTACGCGAAAATCAGGAATTTTGTGGCTATTTATCGGCAATTGCTTAGCCGAAACTCTCAGAGCACTCACCCGTATGGTAGTACGTCAGCACAATAAGAGTTGCATCCTAGGACAGACATCGAGTTCAACCCCTCGCTGTCAGCAGCAGCTGCTGCGAACAACTAACTGCAGCAGCTGCTGACAAGGGAAGGTTGAATTCGTGCTTTGCCATGGGAGGGATCCTACCCCTATTGTGCCAAAGTACTACCCTACGAGTGCGTTAGCAGCGTTCGCAGTAAAAACTATTGTTGAATTTTCTTTATAAGAATGCAGGTCTGGTCATCACAAAAGTGAAAATAAGGGAGAAGTTGCATAAAAACGCACAAAAGAAGTCAGAACGGCTAATTGGTGGGTGTACGCACACCCCCAACTAACAGGTTTTTTATAGATGCGTATTTTCCGCCTTCTATTTTGCCGCTAAAAAAGTTAGTAGTCTCTCGGTGTCCAGCAACTACTTTAAATGCAGAATAAAAGACGACAAAACAAGCAATTGTAGAAATCTAGTGAATTGGGGGCGGGCGGGCTGAGACCCAGCAATAGCTTGTTTTTGAGCGCTTTTTCTCCGACTTTCCATTTATTTTCACTTTTGTGAAGACCAGGCTCACCTCAAAAAGATACCAGAATAAATTTTTTTATCGCGAACCCTGCCCTTCACAGCAATCGCACCATTGAACACAAATAGTACCTCGTAAAGGGTTAAATAAGCTGCGCTGTTCCACAGATCTGGATTTCGTTGTTTTTTTTTTGATATTTTTCTGTTTTTTGCAGGTTTTTCAGAAAACAGAAATCAGAAAACAGAAAGACCAAAACGGCCAGAAAACAGAAATCAGAAAACAGAAATTTCCGCACACCCCTGGTTGAAATGCATTTCGCCACGCCGCTCCGCGGCGGAAGCATAAACGACCCCTTTAGAGGTCGTTCATATATCTGCCGCGCCACAGGAACATTTCTGTAATATTGATCACCCGGCGCGGATGATCGATATTAGGGGTCGTTTATACTTCCGCCGCGGCGAGATGCAATACAGCCGGCGCCTCGATGCGTTTAGAGTTTTTGTGCTAGAAATCTTCCTACGGCGCCGCACGCGGCCGTCGCGTGGGTGCTGCCGCGCCGCCCGGGGAGAGGAGGCGCGGCGCGGCGGCCGCGTGCGATCCTCTTTAACATCAAATGCTTTTTTGCTGATATTTCAAATACATTCTCAATTTGGTTCCTCTGACTGATCGCTAAAATTTCTTTCGAGGTCCTGGAAGTTGTTTAGAGTAGGCTGGGTTGCGAGTTCTTTTTTTTTTGCTCTTAAAATAATTTTTCTACAGAGAAAAACTTTCAGAAGACTCTATCTGCTTTCGAGTGCGGTGTTATGATACAAAAATTTATAAATGTTTCTTCTGCAAAAGAAATCACTCATTACAATCGACCTTGTGCTATGTCAGAGCTACTCCAGGCTGTGTTTAGCGTCATTCTGCGACTTCGCCGCGTCAGTTCGTCGCAGCTTAATTATACATCATAGTGGCGCAATTTTCACGCGGGGCGGCGCCCGAGTCGCCTCACTTTTCGCCGCGCCGCTCCGCGGCGGAAGTATAAACGACCCCTTAGGGGTCGAGTAGAGTCCCGCCACTGAAAGAAGCGGCGCGGCGTGCCGCGCCGCACAGCATTTCTCATCGCCGCCGATGTCCAAATGCTATGAACGGGCCGCGGCAAACTGGTGCGGCGACGCGTTTTTGCGTACTACGTACAGGGCTAAGCACCTGACGTCTAAGTTTCGAATTAAATGGTTGTAATATGTATTTAGATTGGCCAAGCTGGAGCTGGATTTAATTTCACGGCGGCTTGGGTCATGTTCAGTGGTTAAGATTAAAAAGCAATATATTAGGAACGATTAGCAAACAGAGCTACTTCAAAACTTTAGAATTCGTTCCTGAAAACGGATTCTGTGAACGACGTGCACCCCATCAGGGATGAGCGGAGTTCCGCGTTTCGCGTTCCGAAAACCACACTTCCGCGCATTTTCAGTCGTTTCGCGCCCGATTTCCGAAACCCGAGAAAAAATGTTTTTTTTTGAAACCCGAAAACCGATTTCCGAAATTTCATATTTTTTTCCGCTCATCCCTGCACTCCATCCATTTTCTTGCATTCATTTTAAGAGTCATATGATTGTAACACTTTACCTCACGTACTCAGGCAATCGCCGCATTCAATGCGTGTCAAATATGCATTCAACTCGAAGACAAGGTGGTTTCGAGCACAGTCAGGGAACGTGCTGCTAGGTGAGCACGTGCTCCTTTTGTGTTTCAAATTACAGCACGTGCCCCAACAAGTAAGCCGTCCAATGCGTGCATGATACACATTCAACATGATGAAAAAACGATTATCCAAATAAGGAAAGTATACGATGCACTCCTGAGACGGAACTGAGAGGTCAGTAGCTTCGCCGGTTGAATTACCCAGGTTCGCGGTATTTTACCCGCCCAGCCGTTGGAGGCCTCGTCCAATCGCTGAAGGCCCCAGATGGTGCTCGGCGAGCTGGCCGCGTCGCGCGCCGGTGTGCTGGACTACCTTGCAGCACGTACTTCTGCGATTGAATTTTGCGGCACATGCTCCTGTTATGGAATTTGGCAGCACGTGCTGCTGTTTGGAGCACGTGCCCCTGTCATGAAGCCTTTCGATGGGTGTGGTCACTCGAGTTGAATGCATATTCGACACGCATTGAATGCGGCGGTTTTCTGTGTATTCACCAGACTTGGGACCCAAATGAAAAGTTACTCGAATAATATTCGAACTACGTAAATATTTTATTGATTTGGAAACCTCTTTTTGAACTACAACTAATTCTGTTTTGTTTCAATCGATTCATTCGGGAATTGGGAGTTTTTTAGTTACCTCGGGTATTCAGTTCATTCAGAATGTTAATTAGTTGCTTTATAGAGTGATCGATTCTTTCGGAATTCTGCATTGATCGTTTTCTCGGGTATTCGATTCATTCGGGATTTGAAATTTTATGGTTCTCCGAATATTCGCTCTATTTGAAAGACGGAAATATTCGAATTTCCGAATATTCGTGCGATTTTGGGTCACGGCATTTGAATATTTTCTGCAACTAGAAAGCGGAAAATTTTACTATTCAGAAATGAAGCGAAAATTCAAACTTTATTTCGAATACATGGAACGATTCTCCAAATATTCGAATTGAACAGAGAACAAGTCAGAAATTTCAATGCATTAGAAAAAATTTGGGAGTCCCAAGTCGAGAGTTCAATTTTACTAATTTATTCAACATTTTCATTTCATTTTTCTAGTCCTATGTTCGACGCGTTATGCCACCAAGAACATGACGAGGAACACCTCAAGCAAAAGGCAGGTGTTCCTCTGTAGAACCCACATTCTTGTACGTGCACAAGCTTGGGACGTCTCACTTGAATAGCGTTGGAATATCTATGCCCATGATGCCTCAGGTAGGCCTGTAGTTTGTCTCCTTCCTACTCAGACTATTCGAATGTCTTAGGATGTAACTATATGAATGCGCACTTAAAGGCAGCATACACGCTCAAAAATGATATCAATTTTATGGAATGAATCGAAGGTCTGAAGCTGTTAATATTCAGAGATAACGAAAAAACCGGAAAAAAATCAACTGAAATGTAAATATAACGGTTCGTTCTATATTGGCCCAGAAGCGGACGAGTTGTTCCGCATCGGCTGAAACAGCGGAGCTAGCGACAAATTTGTAGGGATAACGACGCTAATGTACTCGTACTGCCCTTTCTGGAACGCTTACGGCGTTAGAAGCGTAAAAAATGAGGCAAAACTACCGTAATCGAGCATTCAACATTTGTATTGAGGGGCGGAGCCCGTATCGGTGGGCGGAGAAAGGATGATTTTGTGACTCAATACGGCTCAAATACGGTAATTTTAACTCGTTTTCAACTCTTCCAACTTCGTGAGAGCTCTTCTAGGGCCTGAGCGACCCCAGCAATGTAGTTATCTCAACAACTTTTTCGAGCGTGTCTGCTGCCTTTAATGGTTAAACTTATTTGGAAAACATTCGAGATTTCGGAGCAGAAATCCTTCGCACACATTTTGTTCGTTCAATTAATCACCTTTTGCTTATATTGCGATTTCGGTCGCTTTTGTATTTCCTTGTAAATTTGTTCAGAACTGGTCGCGGAAAAGTATATGTATATTTGTTACGTTATAGACCGATTTGCTATGAACTGCAAACTCGTCTGGACTTTCGGAAAGCTAAAAGACACTCATCTAAGAAATTTTTGAGCAAACGAATTTCTCTTGTCATTTTGCACTTCTTCCCAGTGTTGGCAAACGTTAGCAAGGGTATTGCAGTTTTTTAACTTAACAAGTATTCAATTTTCTTTTTCAATGCTAACAAGGGGAGTGTTTAGTGTGGTAAACGCATCTGCGAAAACGACTAGTATTGTTAGTATCTCTTGTGGCTTAATAGTATAACTGTGCAGTATCACGCCCCGAGGCGCAGGTTCCAAGAAGTTATGAGCATTTTTCAAGCTTCGCAAAAAAGCAAGGGTACCCCACCAGACATTTTTTGGGGTGTTACAAAAACATTCCTTAGATTTAGTTCAAAAATTGTATATAGGTGTAATCTAGGGAGGTGAACACGAATCTGGGGCCGGATTCATCAACGAAATTCAGCGCTGGTAGGCTGGGTAAGGGTAGCTTCCTACCGGATTTCGCGCGAATGACGCGATTCACGAAACATGCTACCCACGGTAGCAACCTAGCAAAGCCTACCCAGCGCGAATCTCGGGTAGGGTCGTACCAGCGGCGCCCTACCCGGCGAGATTTCGGGCTCCGACGCTAATTTTACACGTTTTCGGAACGTTTTATTTTTGTTTCCGAAATCTCCTTGAAGTTCTGCAGCGAAATGTACATTGGGTTCCAAACTTTTTGCTCCTTAAAGGCAGCAGACACGCTCAAAAATGATATCAATTTTATGGATTAAACTGTTAGTATTCAGAAATAACGAAAAGGACGAAAACAAATCGACGTAAATTAAGATGTAACGGTACGTTCTATACTGGCCCAGAAATGGATGAGTTGTACGGCACTGGCTGAAATAGCGGAGCTAGCAACAAATTTGTTGGGAAAACGACGCTAGTGTACTCGTACGGCCCTTTCTGGAACGCTTACGCCGTTAGAAGCCTAAAAAGTAATTTAAAGTGGCCGCAATCGAGCATTGAATACCTTTATGGAGGGGCGGAGCCCGTATCGATGGGCGGAGCAAGGATGATTTCGTGAATGATTACGGCTCAAATACGGTCATTTGGACTCGTTTTTAACGCTTGCAACTTCGTGAGGGCTCTTCTAGAGCCTGCACGACCCCAATAATGTAGTTACATATCTCAACAACTTTTTCGAGCGTGTCTGCTGGCTTTAAGCCAGCTAGATCTCTGGAGCCCAGCCCCGTATTTAATGTCCATATCGAGGTGGGATCCTTGTGCGCAGTGGCAGACAAGCGCTTTTGCAGCCCACAGCTTCAAGATAATGGAGCTGGGATGAAGATTAATCGTGCCAGGACATGGGGTTCAGAGCATGATTCTGTTTGCACTACGTGTTGCAACACCGGTTGTCTGCAACTGCGGACCGGAAAATATCTTGATTAAGGTAGTAGATCCACCTAATGCCTGCGCGCCACTCGTTTTCATCATGGGGGAAAGTATTCCATGGAGATGAATAACTGTGGAGGTCGGCTTCACCTTTGTGAAACAAGGTAAGGTTTGAACCCATAAATAAGTTTGAGGCGGTCGGTGTGACAAGCTGAGCAGTTGACCAAATGGGAACCTCGTTGTCAAGAACTATGTATATTTCGCCCTAACCGACCCATTTGCTGCTGACTACGCCCGGGTAAGAATGTCAGGGAATGGTTCCACCGAAAGTTGGAATTGGGAAGAACAATCAAATACTAGAAATGCAAGTCAATTTTAACTATGGTCTAGACAGCAAGTTTACATTCTTAGGCGATTCTCGGCCCCTAGCCGCATCGAACAGAATCGGGGCCGCTTGACAGTTCGACACATTCACTCAATCTCTGGGCCACTGCTGTTGCTGTTCGGGCGAACTGCAGTTGCTCGGATAGCAACAACAGTGGCCCGGAAAACAACAGAAGTCGGCTCGCGGGTTGCGAGAACGTGCGGAACTGTCAGTCGGCTCCTTGCCGAGAATCGCCTGAGTTGCTTCCCCAATCGCATTTTCACGATTCGCTACGATTTTGGGTCGAAATTTCGTAAATCGTTGAAAATTACCGAAAACGCCCGTAATTCGTAAATCGTAATCCGTAGTTGCGCACAGCCCTGGTCCCAGCACAGTTATCACTTGTCGCACAATGAAACAGCCGTAATCCGCAAATACGAACCGGAATTCGGTGCCGAGAACGGCAGTATCTTGGCCGCACTTTATACGCCCTACTTTCCCGCTCGAGCATCTAGGCCTGAAGAGAAGCTACTCAGGCAAACTGGGGCATCGACAACAAGTTGATGAGTTGTTATCTCATGAACCGCTCCCTGTTGACAAGTCGAATCGCGCGTATTGTCTACCTGAGACCTGCCTGTTGCCCAGCGAAGTCCGCCTGTTGTCGGGCTGTTGACAACTCTATGTGTCGCGTTTAGCGGCCTATTTAGCAGCAGTGCACATCCTACAGAACTGTTTCATCTAGCGTAGGAACTATTTTACACAGACACGCGTCGCGGCCGGCACACGGACACGCGTCGTGGCCGGCACACAGACACGTATCGCGGTCGGCACACCGACACGCGCCGCGGTCGGCACACCGACACCCGCCGCGGTCGGCACACCGACACGCGCCTCGGTCGGCACACCGACACGCGCCTCGGTCGGCACACCGACACGCGCCGCGGCTGGCCGCCCAACTTCCGCTGGGGTCACCACCGGATAGGCAGAACCTCCACATGCTGGGCGGGGCCAATGTATCGCAAACTTGGGTATAGTCTACGGCAATGGAAGTAGGACCTGGTGAGGTTGCGGACTCTTCGTAACATACTGTAGTCTGATTGTGTTATCACTCATTTTTTCGAAATAACTGAGATTGGTCGGTGAGTTTTTATTTTTACTCTCGCGTTTTCACATGTTTTTCTTGCTTCCTCAGATGTAGTTATATCGACGAAAACACAGACTCACCGAATTATCACAGCTGTTTCGGAAAAAATTGAGTGATACCACTAACAAACTACCGTATGTTAGGACGAGTCCGCAACCTCACCAGGTCCTACTTCCATTGCTGTAGACTATAATTGAACCGGCTGCGCTCTCATCATTCGCAGAATGCCTGAAAAATGCATCGTGTACCTTTTATCTAGAGTGGTAGCTGACATCGACCAGAGCGTAACTTATGGCCACGGCCCGCCGTATATCCGCGCGTTGGCCAGCGGTGACTCATGGTGGGCGGATCGACCTGCTGTCGACGCCCCAGTTAGCCTGAGTACGCGAAATCTTTCATTACGAAGGCATTTACAGAATACCCGTCTGCCTGTAACGCAGCGTCCTAGTGCATAGGTCAACACTGTTACCATACGGCCACAACGGTTAGAAGTCAAAATATATTTTGGTGAGCGTAACTGCTCGTCAACAACATGCTGTTGCGAGGTGTTAACCATAAGTTTTGTTCAAAAAGGCGAGAATGTTTTCAAACGGCAACGGTAAAACCTAGAAATGGCAGGTAGACCGCATTCGACAAACGTCAAAATACCGCATACTCTTAACTGATATCCAAAATTGCTTTGAAACTCCTCGGGAGGGTGGTTTTTGAACGACATTCAATGATATGTAGATTGAGTGGATCAACCTACGGTTGTGTGCAAACTGTACCAGTGTTAAGAAGTGTAAGGTCTGCTGCGTTTTAGTTTCTGCCGATTCTCGATGAGCTTCGTCGGCACGATCAACTTTGCGATGTTACTCTCGTTGCAGAAGGTCGAAAAATCAAAGCTCATAAGGTATGGCATTTCATTTGAGTCATGGTTGTTGCACCTATGTACACATATAGATGACGGATGGAGACTGTGAAAATGTATTACTTGTTAAGTCTCCGATTGCGGAAGTTCTGCCTGAAAAACACTTTCTTTCGTGTCTTCTAAAATGCATTAGTTTCAACTGTGTTTTTGTTAACAGAAGTTCTAGCTTATCTCCCTCATTTTAAGCCGGTCGAAGTTGGGCTTACCGGGTTTTCATGTCGAAATCTCCTTCCCGTTGTTGGATTTTGCCATGGCCGACCGCTCCGCCTCTTGTCCTGCCCGGTCTCATCTGAGCAAGCCGTGCTTTATCTAAATATGGACCGTAGTAAACCGGGCCCGACTGAGTGTGTAATAAGACGAGCCCGAAATGTTTCAGACACGACTCAGACGAGTCCGAAGTTATAGCGAGCGGTAGATTCCGTTCGAGCAGTCAGTCTCGCATATTCATGACATGATAAGCACAACCGGCTCATATTCTGTAAGTGGTGGTTCACTAATCGACCAGCTCCATGCTCCTTTCCTCAATAAGTGAAATGCTGGTGATAACATCTAATAGCGCCGCGCTGCGATGGAATTCTGAAATAGGTCTTGAAGGCACAGTACACCTTCAGATGTAGGTTGTGTGATTTTTATTTAATTCTGCAGTAGACCCCTCTTGTCTAACACGTGGCAAGTGCGAGATCTCAATTCCTCCAATAAAGCAAGATTTAAGCGACCACCGCAGGCCCGACCCCCTTCTTCAACAACTTGGGCCACACCACTTTTTGATTTTCGAACTCAGTAGTGGCTAGACGGATGGATGAAATTCACCCCCCCCCCCCAGTCGTTCTTCACTCCCTTGCCGGTCTATCCCCCCGCTCTAGGTAGCTCTCGTACAGTGACTGCGAATGAAGAGAAATACAGGCCTGAGACAACTCCTCCTCTCAATTTTCTCCCTAAAAGTATAGGCGTTAATTTGAAGAGTCATAACTCCGTTCGTAGGGGGCCTTGAGCGATTCCGAAAATACCATCGTGATCAGTGTTCCTTTTTTTCCAAGAAAAGCATGAATACAAATTTAGAAATAATTTTGTAGGTGTCCTATAAAGACACAGAACACCCACAAAAACAATTTCCAGTTTTTACGCTGATCTTGGAGAGAGTCATTCGCTGATCACAGAGGTATCTCTGAAATCTCCCAAGACCCCCGATGAACAGGGTTATGGCCACTTAAATATGCCCATATTTTGAGGATGAAAAATTGGTGAACGAGTTGTCATCCATCCATCTATCGAGTTCGGAAATCTGGTAGAGGGAGTGGCCCATGGTGGTGAGCGAAGAGGGTCGGGCCTGCTCTGAACTTTTGAAACATGTTACCGAAGCCTTCCAGAAACTTTCGAGAGTCCAACATACAAGCAACTAGTGTGTGGTTACAGAAACGTCGATACACTCCCAGCAGCTGGAAAAACAAAAAGCTGAAATGTAATGTATATCCGCCATCTGTTCATGACTTTCATATAAAGAAAAAATACTGAGCCTAAAGCCTTTTCCGTACTTAGGCTACAAGTTGCGCGTCGAATTATCCTTTGTAAGATGTTGGATTGCTTCGGTGACGTGTTTGAAAAGTTCTGAGTGGTGGTCGCTTATATGTCGCTTATGTAGAGGAATGGAGATCTCGTACTTGGCACAAGTTATACAGGAGAGGTCTGCTACACAATGAATTAATAATAACAAAATTCATCTCTAGGGATGTGCTGTGCCTTTGAAAGTCGTACGCGTCCCACTGATCCATTGCGTTCCTTATTGTGCGTTGTCGTAAACACGGCACACGTATGATTTCCGTTTTCGATTTGGTTCGACGCATGGACAAGGCAGCTGGCCGTGTGGGGTTGGCGGTCTCGCTGGAGAATGGGGTTTTGATTCGCGCGGGGTGATCTACTGTCGCAGCTCCGTCCAGGGCTGGGCACACGTCCCGGCAGGGCGATTTTGAATATGCACCCCCTTAGGCATCTTTCACAGTCCTCACCGCAAGCGCGGCACGCGCGTGACGCGCGGGAGGGGCGGTGGACTATAAAAGTTCTTACCGCGCGGCACGCGCGGGACGCGCGGTAAGAACTTTCATAGTCCATCAGCACCGCCATAGCGGCGCCGCCAAAACCGCCGTGGCGGTTTTACCTTTTCAATCAATAATTGCTTCTCGATTTGAGTCCACTCCAACATAAGTAATTCTGGGACTATCCTGCGCCACCGCATACGCAAATGCAAGCCAGGAATTTTTGTACAAGTCCCAGTTGGGGCCCGACTTTTACCCGCACCGCCATGGCGTTGCCGCTGGAGATTTCATAGTGGCTTTCCGCTCGTCCCGCGCGTGCCGTGCGGTGAAAAGTTTCATAGTCCACCGCTCGTCCCGCGCGTCACGCGCGTGCCGCGCTTGCGGTGAGGGCAATGAAAGATGCCTTAGCTCGATAATTTTCAGGCACCCCCTATGGGAAATCGAAATCGGCTGTTTTCCGAGAAGTCGAGCACGACAGCCATGATCTTGATTTCCATATTTTGATAAACCAGAGTATAAAAAAAGCACTGAATAAAGAAAATTCCGAAAATGTCAACAAAAAAGGTAGTTTAATTTTTAAGCTTCCAAACAATCTTATGAAGAAAATTTTTAATAAGAAGATAGGTTGTAACAAAAGATAAAACAATTTTTTATTCATTACAATTCAGCAATTACAAACAGCAACAGAGCTACTTTTATTGCAGTAATTAATGTTATTTATCGAATGTTTTCATGAACCTACGTATGAAGGATTCATCCGCGTTTGATCGTTCCGATGAAGAAATTTGCGGAATTATTTTGTGTTGTGGAACCATTTAGGGATTGATGAGATGCGTAGGGAGTGGAAAACCCGATTTTTACCCACGTAGATTGCCGCAATCCTTTAGAGACCCGGCTCGCCGTGCGATCTGGTGTGTGTACGCAGCTACACAGCGCACACGGGAGTGGACGCGTACACAAAATTAGTAAAAAAATGTATTTTATTCTAGAACGGGGAAGAGAAAACGATTGAAACCGAAGGAAATGGAAGATGATGAAAATTGTCTATTCTGGATGTACCCATTTTAGAAATGTAATGTAAACAAACAAAGTTGGAGCAGGGGGAAGTATTTAGCCGTGACAAGTTTAATTCAAACGAAACTAGTTGATCAAAAGCAGCATTAAACATGCGAGGAAAGGATATCGTGAAAAAGAGGAGAATCTGGCAAACAGTTTAGCTTCAACAAGATCGTTTTTTAATGTGATTTAAGGACCTTGAATCTCGTCCCGGTTTTACCCCGAAAACCGGGACAAAACCGGGACGAGTCCTAAGGTCCATAAATCACATTGAATATCAAAGCGCCCGTTACTAAAGTGTTAACCAGATTCTCCTCTTCCTCCCAATGCTCTTAGTTCTCATGGTTAATGCTGTTTTTAATCTACAAAGTTCATTTGAATGAACCTTGTCAAGTCCGAAAAATTCACCCTGCTTCAATTTAGTTTATTTACATTAAATTTCTGAGATGGTTACATTGAAAGCAACTCATTTCTGCCTTCTTCCATTTACTGCTGTTTCGATCCTTTTCTCCTCCCCGTTCTGTAATAAAACTTATTTTTAATTAATATCGTGCGCGCGTCCACTCCAGTGCGCGCTGTGTAGCTGCGGACAAACACCATATCGCACGGCGAGCCCACTCTCTAAGGGATTGCGGCATTCAAGCTGGATAAAATTCGGGCTTTTATGTACAGGGAACTTCTTAAGTAGGAAAATACGATTATTTGCTTCTTTCACTGAAACTTGCAGTCTTCAATTTTTACAGTCGGCTCTCTTCATACGTCATTCTCATAGACGAAATTCCGTTGGCTTGTTTTTATACTGACGGTGATATCTGTATTTTTAGTCTGCCATAATACAGCAGTTCGCTAATCCTTTTCTGAACGTGAACGATAGCTCATCTGAGCTCTGTCTTTGTATCTTCGCTTCTATTCGGTAACCACAAGCGTAAGCGCTGAACGTTACACCAAAGAAACATTACACCACATCAATCCTTACTTGCTACAAGATAACAGAGTAGTGTTTATTCCTTCATCAAAACAATCAAACACATTATATATGATCTTCAATTAATAGAGTTGTTGATGAGAAGCTTCGACAGCAACTATGAATTATTCCGAACACAAACTACATATCTATCAATAATTTTAATTCTGTAAGTGTTTGTCTTAAAAAGCGAAGAGGAAGATATGACAAACCAGAAGAGAATCGTGTATTAATTTGCTCCTGAAATTTTACAGAACATGCACTTCGCTTTTTTTTGGTGTCCGGTTTAGGCACCCCCCCCCCTTTGCCCTCTCTGCAACGTCCAATATGAACTCCCCTAAGGTTAACCGGGACGCGTGCCCAGCCCTGGCTCCGTCCATTCATCAGACTAAAATTATTGCGCGAACTCTATGTTAGTCCATATGTGCACGGAAAGTGCCGCAATGCACAAGAAGGAACGCAGTGTATGCGAATGTTATCAAGCTTTTTTGTTGTAGTACAATATGTATAATAGGTTGTATTCGAAGCATGGATAGGTGCAGCGCTTTTCATTCCAGTGAACTGGTTGATTAGTGATACCTCAGTAGTTTTGTACGGCTAAGCGCTCGATAGTAACCGCACACAGCACTCGTGAACTGGAAGTCGACTCGAGCCGAATTAATTCTGTATTACCCTCGTACTACTATTTAGATTGTCCTTGCCGCCTCATCGCCGTATTTTCGGAAAATGTTCGCTGGAGATAGGCCAGAAGCGAACATAAACGTGGTTAGGCTGCAAAGTTAGTTCCAAGTGCATACAAGGTGCTGCTTATTTATCTGTAATACTTTCCTATGTTATTTTAGATATGGACTTTTATACACTCGAACAGCTGGTCACCTTCATCTATACCGGGAAACTCAGGATCTCGGCAGAGAATGTGCAGATAATAATGATTGGAGCGCAATACGTAGAAATGGTCATTTCATTCCTTCAGTTTCTTTTCGCTTTGGTTCCGAAATTGTAAAACAGTGTTTCTGAAAACAAATCGTCAGGAAACCATGTGTTTTATTTACTAACTTTTTTTTTAGTTGGATACTATTGCTGAAGAGTGCTGCCAATTTCTGCAGGTGCTCCTCCATTGGTCAAATTCCCTAACTATTCGAAAGATCTGTACGACGATTGAATGCAGGTCCGTTCTTATTCCCCCCTGTTAAGTCGAAATCTGCTGTGCATACTAGGCATGTCTATGAGTGGCTCAAATTTTCAAGCATGAGCCTACTCCTGTGAACAGGGTCCAGCAGCCCGTTGGCAAGAATCGCTAAATACTTAGGCGGCGTCTAGAGTTCATTCGTGGCGCGACGCGACGTTATGATTAGCTTACGTATCGATCAAGCGACGTCGCGTCGCGTCGTCGCTAGGTGTTCACAGTGAAGAGGCGCGATACATCGAATTTGACGCGCAAATAATAATCGCTCCGCGACCATCACGTCGCGTTGCAAGGCAACGCGACGCGATGGTCGCGGAGCGATTGTCATCATTTATTCTTCCATCATCGGGGACTCAAGGGGCGTTTTTAATTTTCTCAAGCCTTTTCAAAGACTAGGTTGATTGAAATTGTCATGGGTTATTGTATTATTCTCAGATGATACTGCAAACAATTTTGTCTGCATATTTAAAGGCAGTGTTCACGATGAAAATCGTTTTTCTGTTTCTCCGTCTATCTTAAAAACGGCCCCATGCTGATTCCAATAATGTCTCTGAAATCGTACAAGACCTTCTGTGAACGGAGCTATGGTCCCTCAAAGATTGAGCTAAGGAAACATGGTGAACGAGTTGTCCGAGGCTTGTAACTTCCGTATTTTGCAGCCAATGTATGCGTGCTGAACTGAGTAAAGAGAGAAGTTGAGAATGAAGGGAAGAACGGGGCTAATGATTGGAACACATCGCTCATCTCACGATCTCGAGCATTCATTTGTTCACGTCCGTGGGCGTGTGTTGCGCTTTTGGGGTTTGCCTTGCGCTCGAAGTGGCAACTTCGGGCTCTTTTGGATCGTTTCCTGGCTCGTTCTCATGCGTTCTTTCGACGTCAACGTTACAGTGTGGTCCTCCACTACCCATTCCTAGTGGAAACTTGAACAAATTTTTTATCGTGAACACAGCCTTTAAGGACCGTGTGACGAGGGTGATGGTTTCAAAGAGTTGACGAGATATAAAGTTTTTTACGGTTTACAAGCGACACAAGCATAATTCGGTCTCATTTCACCGAAATATCCCTATTCTGTACTATCAACTCCAAAAAAAATTCTAAGCATCATTTGCTCCCGATGTCTTTTTGATTGTTTCGTCATTAAAGAAGCATGTTGTCGCAACGAAAACAAAAATGTGCCATAATAATACAGAAAGTTAAAAAAAGGTACATCACACTAAAATAAACAGAATAAGACCGAATATCGATTAGTTTGCCTGGGTACGGAAAATTGCGGAAATTACGCAATCGCGCGTAGTCGCCTAGCGTTCGCGCGCCGTTCACGCCTTGATTTTCACGCGACGCGATTTTCGCGTCGCGCCGCGAAAGCTCTGAACGCCGCTTTACGACCCCCCTCACTCTGTGGTCAGTCCGTGCCCAAAAATGCCGAAATTTGTAACGACCCCCCACCCAGAGACGCTCCTACGACAAGAATATCAAAAATTTGCCAAATTTTATAACTGATAACCGGATCATGGTGAAGACGCAGCGATTACCCACTGATTTTGCCGACTGGCGGAAGCCCGCTTCGGGCTTCGCTGCGAAACATATACTAGGGCCAAAAATGAAGTTTTCGTTTGGTCGATCGCTCGGATCCAATTCATTGTACAGTCCCAGCTAATCTTCACGACGACTGCGATTTATAACTCGTCCAAACTCAGAAAAATCAAAACAAGTTACTTGTAAAATAAATGTAACTTACTTGAATGTCTCAAGTAACTTACATTTATATTACATGTAACATACATTTATATTACATGTAACTTACATTTATATTACATGTAAGTTACACTTATGTTACATGTAACTTACATTTGAATTTTCACTATGGGTGGCCATCACGTGACGCAGACGACACGCGACGCAGAGGGCGCGTCCCAGGCCACACACTACGCCAAAAAATGCTGTGCAGGGCCTTCCCTGCTGGTATGGGGTCAAGTACCTCAAACTTGGGTAATTGAACCAACAGCAACGCCAGTCGTATGGCTGACCCCGCGAGTGCGTCGTACATCAGCCTTGGGAATATCTTCTTGGCCGATTTAAGTTACTTGCGACTTATCTCGTCATTTAAGTTACATGTAACATATCGGAGGCGCAGCGCACGCAGTATCCCACCGATATGTTACATGTAACTTAAATGACCTGAGATAAGTCGCAAGTAACTTACATCGGCTCAGATATGTTACAAGTAACTTGTTTTCGGCCTTTTATATTACAGGTAACTTGTTTTCATTTTTCTGAGAATGCGCGACCTCATCGTGGAGTCTGGGGCGATGGGCCGAATTTTACTGGTGGCAGAAACCCGAAGAATGCTAGCTAGTGACACACTTAATTGTAATATGTTTTTGTCATACCTTGTATTTTAAGCATGCGTGATAAACTGTATTATGACTAACAAGGGAACTACTGTAAGTCAGAGTTACCATTCCAAATGAAATGCACTTTTCTAGAATCATATTAGGACGAAATGTCCGAATATGCCCATTGCAGCTGCCTAAACCCACTTCGCAAAAAGTTATGAACGTTTCAAAGCTTCGCGGCAAGGTAAGGGGAGCCCATGGAATTTTTAGGGTGTTTTTTAGTTTTTTTTCCGGGTTTTGATAAAACCATGTATGTAGGGGTAATCTGGGATGATGAACACGAATCTGGGCTTCACCTGTCGAAATTTTAAGGTTTACTGTAGGTTACGGTAGGTAACATGCCATTAAGTAGGCAAAACCCATCTTAATATGTAGTTCGAAAATCGACAAATGGACATCGAATTCGTATTCAGCACCCAGCAATAACCCCTATATAGAAATTTTAAGCCAAATCTGAGGCCTTGAGGCAACTACCGTAATCTACAGTAAGCTGACAAAACTCGATAAACTGACATCAAATTCGTGTTGAACGCTCCAACTAACTCTCAGAGGAACGATTTGAGCCACATCTGTCGTCACAATCCAGAAATCGCCAAAAGTCGATTTTGCCGTCAATTTTTTTCTGCCGGTGAAAAGCTTCGAACAAATTCAGTCGGAAACTGGAAAAACGACGAACGAACCTCAGATTCGTGATCACAACCCAAATAACCCTCCCCAGGGCGAATTTTAGGTCAAATCTGGAACATTTTTCTAGAATGCTTCCAGAGCCCACTGATCGGGGTAAATAAACGCACAACCGAAAATCCGTTAAAGGCAGTGTTCACGATAGAAGTCGTTTTTCTGTTTTTCAGCCCATCTTGAAAACGGTCCCATGCTGATTCCAATGATGTCCCTGGAATAGTACAAGACCGCCTGGAAACGGAGTTATGGCCACTCGAAATTCAGCAAGGAAAAATTGTGGACGAGTTATCCGAGGCTTGTAACTCCCGTTTTTTGCAACCGATGTGTGCGAGCCGACCTGAGTAAAGAGAGACGTTGAGAACGAAGGGATGAACGGGGCTTTTGATCGGAAACCACCGCTCATTCAACCACAAATTCAGGGGAACTGTTATAGGACGTGGGCGGAGTGGCCCACTGGGTCGGCTGGCCCACGAGATTTTCACCCACTTACCGGCCGTTTTTCGTCGCACATCCGTTCTTAATCTCCTTATAGGGACCCAAAGCTTACGTTTTAGCCAAAAAAGGGTGAACTTTTTCTTCGTGAACACTGCCTTTAAAGGCATCGTCCACGATGAAAACCGAATTTGGGTTCATGCGTTCATTCGGACTAGTGGGCCATGACAATGTCACTCAGAAACTTTGGAGTTACAAAACCGTCTCTGAGTGAAGATTCGCTTACCTCAAAATGGCTTCCTGGGTTTGGGGGGCCGGCCTTGGGGTCGATCCGTTGTTACAAGGAACAAAACTCCTGGGTTGCTGACGGCGGGCGTGCCTTGACGCGTCGTAGGGGGCAATACACACGCCAGTCAATTTCGAATTCGGCATCGATCGAAAGCAGCCGGCAGCACTGGACGCAGCAGGTGGGTAGCCCATTTTAATTTCGCTGAAGTCGTAGTTGAGCGGCATCCTCGGTGAATTGCTTCCAACGCTGCGCCAAGAAACGAAGCGTAAAACTGTTCCTTGTATTCTCTGCGCAACTATCCCAAGCTGATGCCGGCGCGAAATTCAAATTTGCTATGAACTTTCTAAAAATGGGTTTTTCTCAAAAAGTTGACGTTTTTGAGGGGGCGTTTTGCTACCGTTAGTCACTATAGGGATAGTACAACACGAAAACATCAAAAACCCAAATATGGTTTTCATCGTGTGCGATGCCTTTAAGTCCAAGGCGCTGCCAGTCTGGACAAAGTATGAAAAATGTGCCTCCGCCCAAACTTTGCTCAGGGGGGTAGTTTTGGGCGCTGAACACATTTATGAGGTCGGTTTCCGGATATTCCAAAGACTAATGCGCTTTCTGTAAGGTACCAAGATCACAGAAAACGCTTTTTTCAAGCTTATAACTTCTTCGAACCTGCAGCTCGTGGCGGGACGCTGCGCAGTTTTACTATTGAGCCACAAGAGATACTAACGACTAGTCGTTTTGGCAGATCCAACCTACGCTTTGTGTACTCCGTTGTGAGGAAAAAAAATAGCCCATATTTCGAAAAAGTCCTATGAAATTCGAAAATTCCACCACTCGAGGTTGAAAAATTGTGATATTTGAAAGATCGACTCATTTGCGCGCTCACGAAATGAAAAATCACAACCGCTACATCGTTCCAAGGTGGCAACCATAGGTGGCATACAGGGGCCGGATTCATGAATGAAATTTGGGGTAATTTATACCCCGAGTTTAATTAACTCCACTTCATACCCCAAAATAAACCCCAAATGTATGTATCGGATACTCCCATATATACCCCAAAAATTGGGGTTTATTTTTTGATGAATCGCAAAAATTTACCCCGCGGAGTAAATTATACCCTAAAACCACGGTTTTATCGTTGATGAATCCGGCCCCAGGCGTCACCGACTTCAGGTTGGCTGCCCCTTCAGAGGCACTACAGTTGACCGCAATGTTAAAAGGACATGGTGCGGTTGCGGACTCGCACTAAAACTACGGTAGAATCTAGAACTTTGCCAGATTTCGTCATCGATCGGCGCCACAGCTGATATTCTCGTGAACAGAGAGACGACGGTTGGCGCCGATCGATGACGAAATCTGGCAAAGTGCCAGATTCTACCGTAATTTAGTGCGAGTCCGCAACCGCACCATGTCCTTTTAACATTGCGGTCAACTGTACATTTGAGGGATTGCTACTGGCCCTGAAGATAGAAGTATGAATGTTCGGCGATTGTCCAAAATTCAGACCGCTACGATCTCGGCCCGCCATTTTCCTTCCTTTGTGAACTACCCCATCACTTTTGCTCTCCCAACAGAACTGGTTTTGATTCCGGAAGTGGTAGTTGCAAGAAATCGAAACACGATCGTATGGAATGAGGCAGAAATCAGTTTATTTTCGACTTTTTCGTGACGGAAGGAAAAAATTCTTCTTTCATATATTATATGTATACCGCGTTTCAAAAGTATAGATGCCCCCCCCCCCCAAATAAGCTTTATTGAGGCTGAATCAAATTTCCCACGGAAGTTGTGATCACCGCTCAGCTCGCCTGCCGGAAAACCCTACTGTACAACTTTTCAGTTGTCAGAGTGAAAATTACGTAACTTCTGTATTCAAACCGCAAAATAGGCTGTTTCAAAAGTATTGACGCACTTTCGAAAATGGGAGGAAAACACCACAAACGACATCATGGTTTTCAGCAACGACAGCATGGTTTTCAGCAACGACAGCATGGTTTTTCAAATCGCTGCGGGAAGTTTAAAGCAGTCCCTAGTTAGTTGCAGAAGTCAAACAATTGTCTGGAATTTCACTGGCCGTCTTCTTCAAGTCGGAAGTAGATTGGCCTATACCGCGAACCGGCTCCATCATTCCTCCGAAATTGGACTACTGCTTCACCCGAAACAGAGTTGCTCACCGATTCTCGGGCTTTTCATGCCAACTCGACTAACTGCATGTAATTGGACTCTGTAGATCGTGTAGATAGTGTTGGTTATCGCTACACATGTGAACTGTGGACTGCGAACACCTCTCCCTACTTAAAGCTCATTCATAGCAGGTGGCTTCGACTAGTCCCGGCACTGCCAACAGTCCCAAAACCCATCGCGCCAACAGATGTTGCCTCAGACAATGCGCTGGACCGACCGCGGGCGAAAAATCGCGTTTCGTACCTACCGCGTGCCACTATCGTACTGACCGCGGGCAAAAAATGCATTTCGTGCCGAACGCGCGCATTCGCGTACTGACCGCGCAAGCGAAATAGTGCACGCGGTCGATACGCCTGAGCTCCGTACCGACCGCGGGCGAATTGCGTTCCAAACGTCGCCCATCCCGCTGTCGGTACGCAACCTGTACGCGGTCAGTACGGAACATGTCCGCGGTTGGTCCACCCCATTGTCTGAGTGCACTGTCTCGCGACGGTTTCGAACAGTTCGCAGTTTCAGTCGCGAGAGCCGAGCGACTTAGGTATTTCATAGCTGGTCGAAGCGACCTGCTTGATTTTGTTAGGTCGCTTCGACTAATCGCTATCTTCCATGATGGGAGCTATTCGTCTAGTCGAAGCGACTAGTACGCAATCTTTCGTCACAACCTTGCGTATGTGGCGGAATATTGCAGATGTCACAGTTCACTCGCATAAAACACGGTATGTGAAAGGGAAAAACGAGTATTTATCATCCAATTACGATGGGAGAGATGAGAAAATGTAAAGAGGCTATCGAAAAATCACATTTCATGCCGGCTTCGAGCAACTCGTTACTTTAGCTTAAGTATTATGTTGTTGTTCAAGCAAATTCCACCCCATCGTAATTGTGAACCTTTTTTTGTTTGAAAACTATGCAAAACTCTTTATTCGAAAAGGTAAGGGCAAGAGTGTCACAAAAAATAAATAGAATTGCCGAGGAAAAAAATTTCATTTCCGTGGCTTGGTCCGCAATTGTCCGTCTATTTCACGCGAAATTACGTCCGGCCGAGCGATTTGAAATTGCAGCACGGAGCGATTTCAGATCGCGGCAGTATTGAGGTCCAAGCGACCAGCTATGAATGGGGCTTTACACGAAACTTGAGCCAGAGAACCCTTTTGAGAAAGTTAGTGTTTTCCTCCCAGTTTTGAGAATGCTTCGATACTTTTGAAACGGCCTAATTCGTGGTTTAATGACAGAAATTACGTATTTTTTGTCTCTAACGGCTGATATGTTGTACACTAGGGTTTTCCAGCGAGGCAAACCCAGTGTCGATCAAAATTTCTGTGGAAAATGTAAACCAGCCCAATTAACTGCTCTTTTCGGGGTCTACACTTCTGAACGCGGTTTCGTTAGGATTATGTTTCTTTGTTGGCATCTGCGCTACTGTCGTCTATAGTACGGGTTTCGCCAAAGGCTCAAGCTCATTCACCCTCATCAAATCTAGCTACGGTTAGCTTCATCGACGCTCGAGAAGATCTGTATTACTATACTCTCCGCTACGCCCTCGCTTCCTTTTCAAAGGTAGTGTCCACGATAAAAACCATGTCTGTTTTTCTGGTGGAGATCGGCAGCTGCGGGGCCCAGCGCAACCTTAACGTTGAAAAAACTAAGAAAAATCAGCTCGGAACGGTCACATACGGCCCCAAAGTTGCACACCCGTCAGCTCGTCACACCCCTAATGCACTTTCCACGCCCATCGACGTGAACAAATGAATGCTCGAGATTGTGGAATGAGCGATGGTTTCCGATCAATAGCCCGTTCTTCGCTTCACTCTCAACTTCTCTCTTTACTCAGGTCAGCTCGCATACATTGGCTGCAAAAGACGGAAGTTACAAGCCTCGGGCAACTCGTCCACCATGTTTCCTTAGCTAAATTCTTGAGGGACCATAACTCCGTTCCTAGAAGGTCTTGTACGATCCCAAAAACATCATTGGAATCAGCATGGAACCGTCTTAAAGATGGGCGTTAAAAAACCGGAAAACGATTCTTATCGTGAACACTGCCTTTTGAGAGTTTGCTGTTATAGTTTTGTGCGCCGATCGAAATGCAGCGAATAGGGAGACTTTTATCTTTCCTGGAATTCAGTATGAATCCATAGAGAATGAAAATCGTTCGAATGCAATGCAATGGTGAGCTCAGTATTTCATGTCTGGCTTTTCCAGCGACTCCATGGAATCAATTCTTTCCACCGCGGATCGCTGTATACTGCAGAACTTCTACCTGATCTCCAACAGTGATGCCTTCACTGAACTCACTGTTGATGAAGTCGCTGATTTGTTGGCTAAGGATGGCCTCCATGTGGAGTCAGAAGAAGAAGTATATGAAGCGGCGAGTAGATGGATTCAACATGATGTAGATGAAAGGAAGAAGCACGCTTACAGGTACAAAAATTGGACTAGAGCGCCTATCATAGTTACAGCTGCACTCTGCAAAGCCTGGATATCAAGGATATCACAAACCTTGATCTGGTGGAGTATTTAACATTCCGTTTACGTTTAAAAACTCCATGTTCCCAGATTTCCATGAAAAAAAAAACGAGAAAATTGAATATCTTCATATTATCCCTTCGAATTCGATGTAGCATAATTACAGCTGCACTTCCAGTGGTGATCATTTGATTGAGAAATAAAAATTGCATGCAGAACTTCCATGGTATTGAAGTACCCTACTCTCTGGAAATGACGAGAAAATGTTTGTTTTCGTGGCACCTCTCAGTTGCCTCGGCACCTTCCTTCTGAAAGGCAGCGTCCAAGATAATATCAGTCTCCGAGTTTTACCGGAAATCAAGAGGTTTGAGCTCTATTCAATTAGAAACGTAGCAAAAAGCCCTATACGGCCCTAATTTGAGTGTCCCGCTCACGCAACGCCCACTCCCTCAACGGCTACCGATAAAGTTGTCCAACTCAAAATTTCGGTTTGAGAAGGTATTCGATCATCGAATGGGGTAAGTTCAGTGAAGTGAAGTGAACTATAACCCCCTGAATGTGTGCTGTTTCTTTAAAATGAGTTTCCTAGTCACTTGATAGAAATGTTCGTTCCATGGCGTCGTGTCTCTGCGACACACGCCCATTTATCAACTTATCTACAAAATATGTTTGGTCTTGCCTATTTCGATTGGCTAAAGGCACAGTCCAAGCTCAGGGACGAAATCTGAGCTTTTCACATAATTGTGAAGTAGACCCACTCTATATAGCCCCTGCCAAATGCGAGCTCTCAATTCCTCCGAATAAGCGAGATATAGGGGGAAGCCACCCTGGGGTGCCCACACCCGGAAGCCACTTTGGCACGCCCCTTTTACGATCTTCCGAGCTCAACAGCGGCAAGATGAGCCATGGTTTCCAACCAGTATCCCTTTTCTTCCATTCATTCTGAGCCTCTCTCTTTATTCAAGTCGGTTCGCATACATCGGTTGCAAATAACAGAAGTTACGAGCCCCGGACCCTAAAGGCACAGTCCAACCTCAGAATCGTTTTTCTGTTTTACTGCCTGCCTTGTAAACGGTCCCACGCTGATTTCAATGATGTCTCTGGCATTGTTCAAGACCTTCTGGGAACGGAATTACGACCGCTCAAAAATTTACATACGTAAGCTTGGTGGGCAAGTTGTCCGAAGCTTGTAACTTCCGTCGTTTGCCCCCGATATATGCGAGCCGACTTGAACAAAGAAATAAGTTATCAATGAAGGAAAGAACGGTTCTATTGATCGAAAACCACCGCTCATCTCGCCACTGTTGAGCTTGAAAGATCGTAGAAGGGGCGTGCCAATGTGGCTTCCTGGTATGGGCGCCCCAGGGTGGCCTCCCCCTATATCTCGCTTATTCGAAGGAATTGAGAGCTCGCACTTGGCAGGTGCTATATAGAGTCGGTCTACTTTACAATTATGTGGAAATTTCAGATTTTGACCGTGAGCTTCGACTGTGCCTTTAAGGACCAGGGATGTGCGTAATAGAAATTTTGTAAATCGTTAGTCGTTAAGAATCTCGGCTTTGAAAGCAAGCACAGCTGAGGCAGAAAAAAACCCTTATGAATAGAAAAAAGGAAGGCATGAAGAGATGTATGTTTTCCGAAGCATTCATGGCCAATAAAGACACAAATCATTCCTTGTTAGAGAACCTAGTTGAAGCTGCAATCTTACATATACATAAATAAATATACCTCCCTAACCACTCGGACATCGCTGCACGAAACCTAATACTCGAGAGTGTGTGTTTATCGATTTTCGTCATTTTTTTTGTAGGAAAAGAAACAAACTGGGAAACCGAAACAATCTAGAACTCTGCTTTTCCCACTGCGAAATTTGCCATTCTGCGCTATATGATGTTATTTGAGATCTACCCGATGGTGACAACACGGAGAATCTCGCCGACTTTGCACTAGATGTTTTTTTCTCTTCTTCTTCTTTGCAGCCGCAGAAGGGTTTTTGTCATAGGTTCAAGAAACGGGCGACCGAAGTTCGATTCAACCACAAATCTATTGTCGTCAGTGAGGTGGGCCTCTTCGTACAGTCGAATAGATGTGCTGTAGTGTGGCCAGGGTTACCACAATCCGGACACTCGTCAGGCCTACTGCTGTCGATCCTATGCGAGTATGACATCAGCATAGGGGAATGCCCGCAGCGCAACGAGGCGAGGGAACATTCAGCCCGCCTACCGAGTTCCATCTCGGTGATGCTGACTTCAGGTGGTGCGATCCCCAATATGGGGTTGACAGTCACCCTACTCAAGTGATCCCTGACGAAACGGGTGTGCTCCGCACGCAAAAGACGAAGACGATCTAATTGGGAGTCCGTCCATCTTTGTATATTGACTTTCTCGGGAGCATCCGCAAAAGGCCTTCTGATATCTCTCTCTCTCACAGGATTCATAATCCTTCTTAATGGGTGATCGCCGTCCGGCACACTGAGGCCTCTGGTCCATAACACCTTAGGATCCGTACCTAAGGAGTCATGGAGTCTTTGGCCACAAGCCACAATTTCGCCACCCTGAACTGTCGATCGCTGTCGAGTGATATCCAAAAAACTGCGCTATCCAGACTTCTGAGCTATTTCCATGCACCGTTTGCTGCTTTGCAGGAAACCCGCCTCAAGGATAGACCCGTCATCAGCGTCGGAGAGTACACCATCTACTGCGGTAACGCTGACGATAGGAGAGTGGGAGGCTGTGCAGTAGCTGTAAGGAAGGCTTTCAATGGTATGGTCAAGGAGTTTGGCTAAACGTCGTGCCGGAATGCATTCGTACGACTGCGGGATCACAGAGGATTCAATCTGTGGATAGTGAGTGCTCATGCGCCCACTGAAACCGCCGAAGACAATTCGAAGGATGCGTTTTATGAGGAACTAAATACGTTGCTGGCCAGAATACCTTGCCAACATGCTGTTGTCGTGGGGATTGACGCAAATGCAAAGATGGGACTTGATCAGAAATCCGAAGTACTCGATAAATGGTTCTACCCAGTGGAGCAAACACCGGACAATGGCTACCGCCTTGTCGACTTTTGTGAACGCAGTGGTCTGATTATTGCATCGACATTCAAGATGTGGGATGTCGCATTTGATTCGGATCACCGTCCTGTTTTGTTGAACTTCACTGCGAGGATTCATAAGAGGAAGCGAGGGGCTTAGCCTCTCCAGAGGATTGACATGACAAGTCTCAGAGATGAAGAATGCAGAAGGAATTTTCGACAACGCTTTTCTATTCACATCGGATTACGGACTAAGAAGAAACTTTGCGACGCGGATTCTTTTGTCAAGTGCATCCAGGACGCTTCGAAAGATGCACTTCCGGTTGTACAGCCCAAGAAGAAGTTTGCCTACGTCTCAGAAGAAACAACATCTACCTACAACAGAGTATGTGCTCTCCGAACTGCAGGAAACTCGTGGAGGAGAAGCGTCTGAGGAGGAAGTTGCGTCGGCAGCTTCAAAGTGACCGCGAACGAGAGTGGACGTGTAGAGCTAAGGAGTTCGAGAAGGTTTGGGAGAAGAAGAATCCCAAGAAAGCCTACACGTTGCTGCGACAGTATAGCGGGAAGATGAAGAGATGTTCTCTCGTCTTGAACACTACCAATGGAGTTGCAGTTGGTGATGCGACGCTGCCCATATGAAAGGATTACTTCAGTTCACTACTGAATCGTCCAGCGCCATCAGTACCTGAGCTCCCGCATGTTCAGAGAGCACATTACGATGCCAGTGAGGAACCGCCGACTGAGTCTGAAGTTTTGGATTGTGTCCGGAAAATGAAGAATGGAAAGGCTGGTGGAAATGACAACATCACTGCTGAAATGCTGAAAGCTCTTCCTCCGTCTGGGATTCGTAAAATGACCAACACCATCCGTGCCATATGGATGAGCGAAAGGATACCCGATTCGTGGAGACATGCGATCATCGTACCTCTTCACAAGAAGCTATCCGTCACGGATCCTAAGAACTACAGAGGAATCTCTCTACTTCGTGTCATGTACAAGGTTTTAGAACGTATCATTCTCGAGCGACTTATCAAACATCGTGAAGAAACGATCAGAGTTGAGCAAGCCGGTTTTCGACCTGGAAGATCGACCATCGACCAAGTGTTCGTCGTGAGAAGAGTAATTGAACCGTGGCAGCGGTTTTCGAAGCCATTACAGCTTGCTTTTTTGGACTTTGAAGCCGCGTTCGACTCTCCTCATCGTGATCGATTGCTCAATGCTCTGCGAGCAGATGGAGTCCTGGAAAAGTATGTTCGCTTAATCGAGGACATGAACAAAGGAACAACAGCAGCAGTTCGTACACCTGTCGGATTTACGTCAGCTTTCGAGGTGAAAACAGGAGTAAGGCAAGGAGCCGTTGCAGGACCTTTTCTTTTTAACTTCGCCGTTGATGACATCATGCGTAGAGTTGCAGAACAGTTTCCTGCGGATGTGATCCTAACACCATCAGGACGCTCCCTTGTCGACCTGGAGTACGCCGACGACATCGTGTTATTCGCTGAAAACAACGCAAAACTGCAAAGGATTGTGAACCTCGTTTCGAAGTATGCCGCAGCCTAGAAACTTCGTCTTCGTCCCGACAAATGCAAGCAGATGTGAACCTCTCAGAGGCCTTCAACGGGAGTTTGTGTGGACGGACAACGTATCGAACTGGTGGACGATTTCTGTTATTTGGGCTGTTTGCTGAAGAACGATGGTAGTTATGCAGCGGATATTCGACAAAGCTGTGCGAAAGCTACGTCTGCATTTAATTCTCTAACCAAGTGCTTGTGGTCTACCACCATCGCGAAGGAAGTCAAGTTGCGCGTCTACCTATCCGCTATTCGCCCTATCATGATGTACGGATCGGAGACGTGGGCAGCACCGAAGACGCAGATGGAACGGTTGGATTGCACGGAGAGGAAGCTTTTTAGGCGTTAGCTTGGATATTTCTGGCCGCGTGTATGCCATAACGAAGAACTTTACAAGGAAATCGACGCAGTACATCAACGCTTGACACGAGGGAGGTGCCAGCATCTCCTAACGCCATCTCAAGCAGCAATGGAAAGTCGACTTCGACTGCTCGGGCATATACTAAGAAGAACGCCGGATCGTCTCGTACAACACGCTTTAAAAATGCTTCCAAATCCTGTCTGGAAACGGCCACCTGGGCGTAGGCGAAAGTTCTGGACGGATGTGGTTAAAGAGGATTTAAAGTCACTCGGCATCGAAAGACAGTTCAGGCGCGATGTTTCGTTTCGCAGGAAGTGGAATAGTGACAGCTGGATGGAATGTGTTCAAATTGTGGCTGAAGACCGTGAAAAATGGACACGACTGACTACTAGGACGGCACACCTCGGTGAAGATGCGGAATGACCGCGTCAGGCGAAAGCCAACCGATTAAGTCAGTAAGTCAAGTCAATGGGTGATCAGGCTGCTTGACGATATTAATAACCAGTTGCTGCGCTTGGAGTTGACAGTGCTCTTTAACAGGCAGAATATGGGCTTCAGCATGAAGATGCTCCACTGGAGTGCTCTTTGCACACCCAGTGGCAATCCGAAGAGCAGCATTTTGAACTCGCTGCATCTTTGTTCACAATGAATCCGATACTATGTGTTGCCATACGGGTGCTGCATACTCCAACGCCGGCTGCAAGATTGCCTTGCACGTGGTCAAGATCGTCTTCTTACTGCTTCCCCACGACGTACCTCCCAGAGCTCGTAAAACGTTGAGCTTAGCTCTCACTGTAGCCTGTTTCTGCTCAGTGTTTTTATGGAACCTCAGCGAAGGATCCAGTACTAGACCAAGCAGCTTCGGGAAACGTGCGGCAGGCAGACGAGCGTCTTCCCAGTTCACAACGGGGTGAGCACAGTGTTCCTTAGGGTCAGTGGAGAAAGCAGACGCAGATGTTTCAGCGGCAGAGACAGTGAGCATCGACTTTGATGTCACTTGGGGGGACGGGCAAATCTTCAAGGTAAAGACTGAACAGAGCAGGCGATATGACTCCTCCTTGAGGGACACCGGCAGCGATCGGGACGCTATTAGAGACATGTCCCTGGAACAGCACTTTCGCTCGGCGCCCTTTGATTATGTTTTTTTTTCTCAGCGTAGAGAGCCGAGCGCTTACGTGGTTTAGAATGGGGAAAGGTGGGAAGAAATTTTTCAGTGAAAACTTTACCCCTGAGAGATCCCAGCACCACTTTGTAGAAACCCAATATTTCGAATTTATGACTGAAAATCGTAGGACGGCACCCTTTACAATCCAATCATCGGATACAATTCCTGTAGTTGTGGCCTGCAGGCACCGCTCCATATTATCACCTCTAATAGTACCCTCTGTAAGAATATCCGCTGGAGTCGGTCAGTGCTAGAACCGGTTCAGTGAGCCTACCATAAAGTCGCGCGACCGACACGAAGTCGCATAAATGCTGCGCCTATCCTTGCGCAACGTTCGGTTGGGATTTTAAGGAGGGGGTTCCAGAGTTGCGAAGCAGTGTCAGTAGAAATAATAAATACTGAGGGCTACGGCTATTTTGAACCATTCAACTAGAACAACCAACAGGGCAATATGTATCAATCCTGGTGTAATCCTTGGGTTTGGAGCGCGATTCGAATGACTATTGACTTTCTAACGAATTTTGGGATTGCTTTCGAAAAATGTTGTATTTTCGTTAGTCGTTAGTCGTAATACCCAAAAAGCCCGTTAGTCGTTAAATTCGTTAGTCGTTAGTCGTAATTACGCACGGCCCTGCTAAGGACTCTCAAAGTGAGTATGACTGGGATAAATTTCATCAATATGCGAAGACATACCAAAGCGCCTTGGAAAAGTGTATAATAGCAACATTGAGAAAAAGATAATTAATTCCGGCAATAAAACGATTTTTACAAACTTTTGAACAGGGAACTGAGAGTTAATAGTTGCATTGGAAGTATCAAAGAGAATGACTTTGTGGCGACTTCTGACAGAGACAAGGCTAGTATTTTTTTGCCGACAAATTTTGCGAAGTATTTCTTGATGATAACAGTTATACAGTGCACTTCCGCACTGCCGTTCAGTCCGCAATTATGCGCGCTGATTGCGCAATCGTGCTGCGGCGCGGTCGCGAGTATCCTCAGACAGGGATGTGGGATCACCCGGGCGGTAGGATCACCCGGGCACCAAAGGCGAAAAGCCCACTGCCGTTCAGTCCGCAAAGTGCGCGCTGATTGCGCAATCGTGCTGCGGCGCGGTCGCGAGTATCCTCAGACAGGGATGTGGGATCACCCGGGCGGTGGGATCACCCGGGCACCAAAGGCGAAAAGCCCACTGCCGTTCAGTCCGCAAAGTGCGCGCTGATTGCGCAATCGTGCTGCGGCGCGGTCGCGAGTATCCTCAGACAGGGATGTGGGATCACCCGGGCGGTGGGATCACCCGTGCACCAAAGGCGAAAAGCGCACTGCCGTTCTGTCCGCAAAGTGCGCGCTGATTGCGCAATCGTGCTGCGGCGCGGTCGCGAGTATCCTCAGACAGGGATGTGGGATCACCCGGGCACCAAATGCGAAAAGCGCCCGAGTGATCCCACATCCTTGTCTGGTGATGCTCGCAACCGCGCCGCAGCACGATTTCGCAATCAGCGTGCACTTTGCGGACTGAACGGCAGTGCGGAGGTGAACTGTACACCAAGTTTCAATCCGATTTCAATGAATCCTCTCCTTTAGATATAATGAAAAAGTGGCCATGTTCTTCTTCCCGGTTTTCATTCCTGCAAGCTTTTTAAAGAACATAGCTCATGTCATAGTCAGCCTTTATGCTATATCTACAACCAATCTCTCATGTCTTCTGAGATCTCATCGCAATGGAAGCATTCCTTCACTACACCTCTGCTCAAGAAAGCACCTGCAAGTGACGTAGGCGTTTACCGTCCAGTCAGCATTACATATTTTCTATGCAGCACATTCGAGAAAGTGATGGAGGCTCATTTGTTCGAATACCTGGAGAGTAACATGTTGATTCCTAGCTACCAGAATGGATTTGTTTCCGGTAGGTCGATAAAAAACCAACATGCTTGAATGTTTAAGTGACTGGACGGGAAGTCTTGACGTCAAGCGGACCAGTGATGTGGTATATTTCGACTTTTCAAAGGCTTTCGATAAAGTCAGCCATAGCAAGTTACTGTATTAGCTTTTTCAACTGAAAGTGCTTCCAGTAATTTCCAAATGGCTTGAAGAATTTTTCACTAATAGAACATTTCAAGTGAAAGTGGGATCAGAGTTTTCGTCTTGTCGAAATGTCAGAAGTGGTGTTCCGCAGGGTGGTGTACTATCACCTCTATTATTTGTCATTAACACCTCGGATTTACCTCAAGCAGTGGGTAATGGTGCAGTCATGAAGCAGTTTGCTGATGACATCAAAGTGTATCGCAAAATAGTGGATTCCAATGATCAAATCGTTTTACAGTCGGCAATTAATGGAATTGTCTCATGGTCTCGCTCATGTGAACCTCTTCTTGCTCCGGAGAAAACAGTTATTATGCGGCTGGGATCTTCTGACGTTACTTCTGAATACATGATCGATGAACAAACTATTTCCAAGGTTCACAATGTCAGAGGGCTTGGATTCCATTATAACGACAAGTTGGACTTTACCGAACAGCTGAAAATATAAAGTAGAATTAACCCAGATTTTCAAAAGTATTCGCACAAAAGATAAGAAGGTTCTTTTGAAGGCTTACAAAACGTATGTCAGACCAATGGCCGAATCTGGAACAACTGTGTTTTGTCCGTTTAAAAAGTAGGACATTGCACTGATTGAGAAAATTCAAAATGATTTTACCAGAAAACTGTTTATACGTACGTTCGGATTCACGTATTCCAGGATATCCCGGGCGAGAGTAAGAAACAACTCCTTGAAACTTAGTAGTTTGGAATCACGCTGAAAAGTGAGAGACGTACTCAGACAAACCATCGCTCCGAGCGGTACCGGAGAGCTACTCGAGCGGCGCTAACTCTCCGCTCCGAGCGAGAATTAGCCATCTACTCGGGCCACAGCAGCCGCTCTCCGGGCCACAGCAGTATCGCTCGGAGCGATCCTCGGTCCCAACTGGCACTGCGGTCTCTGTTCGGGCGATTTTCAAAAATTTCCTAATTGCTATTTTTTCTTTATTTCCGCCTCTTCTGGAGAGGATTAAGCCTGTTAAGAGGATAAGATACCTGTTACAGCCTGCGGGTCAGGAGGTTAATCCTGCCACAGGCCGTAACAGGGATACCATCCCAGCATGGTCCGCAATGAGGAAGCCTTCCCCACCGCGGGCCATGAGGGATCCCCTCGGCCGCCAAAAATTGTCATCCTGAGAGTGATCCGAGGTCACCTCTCAAGAGTGGCCTCGAAAGGCCAACTACCCATCTACACGAGGCGAGCCGCCTTTTATACCCGCAGGATTGGTTGTTCTTTGAGTGATAACGTGGCCCGCACGCTATCACTCAAAGAACAACCAATCCCGCGTCTCTCTATCTCTGGCGATGGCACCGCTGTGGCTCCGAGAGCGACCGGAGAGCGACCGAGGGGCGAACTGGCACCGGACAGGGACCGCGGTGCCAGTTGGCCGCTCGGCCGCTGCCCGGGCGATGACGTCATAATTGGGAGGAGCCGGTCCCGCTCGGAGCGATGGTTTGCCTGAGTATGTATGGTGTTCAAGATGATATCAAGAATCATGAAAGTTGATGTTTCAAAATTTTACACTTCATTACCTTCATGAACTCGTGGTGATTCAGTAAAAATTTCCCATAGAGAGCCGAGATTAAATAAGGCATTCAGCTTCACCTGTCGAGCGGGGTCTGCGTACGTGGCCCTAAGTCATGGTCTACAGCCTATCCCTCAATTTTCCGGACACTTCAAGCGTTTGCAAGAATCAAGATTCTTTCTGAGTAGAACTGCGGTTTATGGGCATCCTTTGTTGACTTTTGTTTCATTTGCTACGTTTTCTTATCTGACGTTTGTCTCAAACTACGTAATAAATTATTATAATTATTACTTACGGATCAGAGGCGGTCGAAAAGACGTCCTGCTCACTCTCACTGGGGTCCTGCACACTTTCTATGACGTCCTGCTCACTCCCACTGGGGTCCTGCACACCTTCTACGACTTCCTGCACACTCCCACTGGGGTCCTGCACACTTTCTATGGCGTCCTGTACACTCCCACTGGGGTACTGCACACTCCCACTGAGGTCCTGCACACTATCGATAACGTCCTGCACACTCCTCAAACCCTGGCGGTTCTAAACGGCGTCCCATCCACCACTATTAAGTACGTCTCGCCTTGATTAGAGCTTAGCCTTTCTAGCGCTAGGCGACTCATAGAAGTTTTCATGACCCAAGGCCAAAAGTGCGCTCCACGGACAAACTCGGTTGCCCCGAGGCGCGCAAGAGGTGGTTCAGGCTGATTTTTTGGTAATCGATGAGTGTCCCACCCACGCAAATGTTGGTACCATTTCATCCCTGTTTTGATCGGCCAATCCGGAGATCCACGGGAAAACACAATTACACACACACACATACATACATACATACATTCATACATACATACATACATAAAAACATCGGGACATAACTGCTTTAAGTATAAGGATTGAGAGTTTGGCAAATGGGGTTTTCCCGATGCTTCCAAATGGCACTGTATACTGTGAGGTTTAGTGCCCGCTTTCGCGGTTGTCTCGCGTTTCGCAATTTGTTGGGTCTGAGCTGCCCTCATACGAGATCCCTGTCCGTAATACAGGGCTGATTATATAGTTCTCCGCAACGCGATACTCGGGGAAATATTTGAGCTCTATCTCAGCTTCCCATGGACACGGAACTATAAAACGCAGTGAGGGGTGGTACACGGGTCAGGTGCTCTCTACACAGCGGAAATAACTTCTTCGGTAGGGCGCGTTTACCATAAGCTCCCGGCAGTCCACGGCATTTTTGATTTTTGAAGTTCCTCTCATGATTTATTGAAGCTGTGGAAGCTTCCTCACAAAATTACGGGTTCAAACCACCAGCAACTTTCAACCTCTGCCTTTCTTTCTTGCTTCAAACTTGAGCACCACATGAGCACAACACTCTCTCCCACGAGTTACACCGCGCCATTGCAGGGGTCAAAAATTCAAGGTGGTTTGGAGACTTTCACGAGAAAGCTTCCACAGCTTCGAAAAATCAAGAAAGGAACTTCAAAAAAAACCGGAAAATGCCGTTCATTGCCGGGAGCTAATGGTAAACGCGCCCTACCGAGGAAAAGATTCCCGCTGCGCATGTCACCTTAAAACCCTCGCTGTGTAAAGAGCATCTGATCCGTTGTAAACCTGTTTCTGATCGATCACGTTGATGTTGTGTTGCAACAGAATTGGAAATATATGGTGGGGAAAGAACAAGAAATGTGCTGCTACGGGGCAGTCCCCATTAATCTCCACGTTCGACACTCGATGAACCTCGTGATCAGAATATAGCTTGTACGTTGACTTGAGCCGGCACGAGGTAGTATGATCGTTTATTGACAGATTGACGTTTCGGCGGTCTCGCCCTCTTCAGGGTATGAAAAAGGTCGATTCTACGTGTAAAAATACTCGGCCAAATGACCCCATTGTTCTGCTGTGGGGGCGTTCTCTGCTCCTCCTTGATCCGTGGGGAATTTCCGCAGTAGGTCTTGGGAAGGTTCTCTGTTCGTCCTCGAGATTTTTTCCTTAAAGCCACAGTCCAAGTTCGAGATCGATGCCTATCTTGGAGAAAATTTCACACTGATCACAATGGTGTTTCCAGAATCGCTCAGGACTCACTACGAACGGAGTTACGGCTCCTCAAATATTTTGAATTTGAACTGGTAGAAGTTCGCGGACGAGTTGTCTCGAGCCTGTATTTTCTCGTTATTCGCAGACATCGTTCTGAAGCAGGCCACAATATAAAGCCAGACCGAAAATAAACCGAAGAACATAGATTTTGAATAAAATCACTCACGCGTCTCTTCCCTATCGAGGTCGGGAGCCTGGCGGTGGGCGTTACCCATTTTTTCTTTCAAGGGGGCGTGGTCGACTTTTTCCTAGCTTTTTCTCGCTTATTTGAGCAAAGTGAGAGTTCGCGCTTGACAGGGTTGCTATGGACGGCGACCGAACCAAAATATCAAAAATTACCTCTGAGGTTGAACTGTGCCTTTAATGATGTGGGCTCCTTTCCTGCAAGAAATATCAGATCAGTTGAGATCGAAGTTAAAACACAAATTGGTAGAACGCTAATTACGAACCTGTGCAAGGATCGTTGACGCCCATTCTAGTTCCGCCATCGTTTTACAGAGAGCTGGATCCGTGCCTTGAGGCGGACATCAAGTTTAGAATATTATTGTCAGGGGTCCTTGATGTACTCAACCAACACAGCAATGAACGGAATAGGAACCTCACCGATTCACGGTGGGAAGAATTCAAAGAAGTCGCGATCAAATCGATAGCCAGGAAATCCGTCTTTCGGTGAGTGACAAGGTAGGGGAGTTCGTGGTTGCACCATTGTCACTCGACCGCGAAATCACTGAGCTTCATCTCAGCGACACCTCCAGTTATTCTCGTTCCACTTGAAGGCAATTTTCTGTCCAATGTAATAGGGTGAACGAAAGATGGATAGAAGGTAAAAAGGATGGTGGACTGAGTATTTTTGATTGTGTCCGGATAACGGAAAATGAAAACACAGGTGGAGATGACAACATCGGTTCTGAAAGCTCTTCTTTCGTCTGAGATTCGTGAAATGACCAGTACCACACGTGCAATATAGATGAGCGAAAGTATACCCAATTCGTGGAGACATGCGGTAAACGTGCTGTCTGTCACGAACCCTAAGAACTACAGAGGAACGTGTCTACTTTCTTTCATGTACAAGATTTTGGAACGTATCATTATATCATTTATTCATTCTTTTCTTGCTGAAGAACGATGACAGTCATGCAGCAGATATGCAACAAAGATGTGTGAAAGCTACGTTTGCATTATTTTCTCTTATCAAGTGTTTGTGTTCTACCCCTATCGTGAAGGAGGTAAAGTTGCGCGGCTACCTGTCCGCTTTTCGCCGTATCATGATGTAAGGATCGGAGACGTGGGCAGCACCGAAGACGCAGATGGAAAGTCGGATTGCACGGAGAGGAAGCATTTTTTGGGTTTGCTTGGATATTTCTGGCCGAGGATGTGCATTAACGAAGATCTCTACAACGAAATCGACGCCTTACATCAACGCTTGGCACGAGGGAAGTGCCAAAACCTCCTTACAGCGTCTCAAGCGGCAACGAAAGGTCGACCTCGTTTATTTGCGCATATTTTAAGAAGACCGCCAGATTGACTTGTTCAAAAGGCTCTAAGAATGCTCCCAAGTCTTTTCTGAAAAGGTCCGCCTGGACATTGGCAAAAGTTTTGGACTAATGTGGTGAAGGAGAATTGGAAATCACCCGGCATTGAAAGGCAATTCGTGCGCGATGTTTTACTTCGTAGGAATTGGGATAGCAACCAATGGATGGGTGGTGTTCAAATTCTGGCTGAAGACTGTGACATATGGACACGGCTGACTGCTAGGATGGCACACCTTGGTGAAGATGCGGATTGATCGCGTCAGGCGGAAGGTAGCCGATTGAGTAAGTCAAGTGTGAATTTAAGGAGTTCCGAGAACAAAGATTTTTTCGGCGCTGCCAACCACAACCATCAGACAAAAGCTTGTGCCCAGCTCCATATCGGGATGCTGCTATGTAAAACTATGAGAGGCAGTGGAATGTAAAAAAGTGCATAATGACTGATTCATACTTCATTGTTTACTCGTTTTTAGGCTTCTGTCTAATGTTCGCCTAGCTCTCTTAGGGACGATGTCCATAATAGACGTGGCTACTCGTGGTGAGGTGTTCCTTTGTGATCCTGCCTGCAGAGATCTAGTTAGTTAGTTTAGTCGTCTTCTGTTTTCTGTGCTAACGTTGTTTTTCATACTTTTTTCTATGATTTAGATCGGTGATGCTTTGAAGTATCACCTGATTCCGGAACTACGAACACGGATACGCACATTTCGAGCTGAATGGAGGTGCTGTAACGATGTTTTCATATACGCGATCGGTAAGAGAGGGTTTCTTGAGCGTCTTCCCCTTTTTATATTTTGTTTTGGGTGGAAAATCAACCGATAATACACCGCTGTCCTCATGTGAGATGTACCATCCCTTCACAAAACGATGGATGCCAGTCAGTCCTATGGTGAATCCTCGTCTGGCATTTGGAACAGCTGTGCTCGGCGATAAGGTAGGTTTTCGTTCATCCTGAAATAGGTTAACATGCACACCTCTGCTTTTGTATTCTAGATTTATGCCATTGGTGGGGAGGATCGAACAGGAGTACTTTCAACTGTTGAATCATACGACAACGTCAAAGATAGGTGGACCGAGGTAGAACTATGCGCACCACGGCATTGGTTAGAATTGTATCTTCTTCTCCGTTCCCAGGTCACGCCGCTAACACAGAAGCGGTCAAGGTTTTCGGTTGGAGTCCTGAACGATGAGGTGTACGTATGTGGCGGGTTTGCTGGTAAATACCTTGCCAGCGTTGAGGTTAGGTCGCCGTTTGCTGTACCTAGAACTTGTATCCGTTAATTTCTTCTTTGTTGGATCGTTATTGTACGGGTTATTCCAGATATATTCACCGGCGAAAAATCGTTGGAGAAATGGCGTAGAGATGACAGAGCCAAGAGAGGGGGCAGCTGCCGTTGTTCTTTTCGGCTATTTGTATGGTGAGATTTGAACATTTCTAATAAGTTGAATTGAACATTGCAGGAGATTCTGTGAGACCGTTGAAAATGTACTTCGAAGCATTCAGGCCTGCTCGCTGCAAGCTTGGAATCTCAGAATATTAATTTATATATTTATTTGCCAGCCGTCATGCCGGCCTGATGGCCGTCCTGACGACTGGATGTGGCCCCCAAGACTTCTAATTTCCGGAGGCGGAAATTATCGAGCCGGTCTCCCACTTGGGTCTCGCACACTTTCTACGGCGTCCGCCGGTGCCTTCTTACTTGGGTCCGGCGCACTTTCTATGGCATCCGGCGCACTATTACACAGGTCCCGCCTACTTTCTATGGCGTCCGGCGCCCTCGCACTTGGGTCTGCACACATTGTATGGCGTCCGGCGCCCTCCCACGTGGGTTCCGCACACTTTCTTTGGCGTCCCGTTTGATGGTTTCAGGAATGTCTACAATTACAGAATGGACACCTTATGACTGACAGACTGACGCACGAATAGACGTCACTCTCTTTTCTTATTATGGAAAGATATACGTCCTTTTGGGCATGAGAACAACAAAGCAATTTAAAAGCAATGCTCAAGTGGCAACGAGACGAAAAAGAAAACAAAGAAAAAAAGACGAAAACAACACAAAAATATCAAATCAGCACATGACCTCGTCGAGTATTACATCATCTAGGAGCAGCAACTTGCAGTTACCCTCTACTTCCCCACAGCTGGCACTTAGTTTGGCTGCAGTTCGGACTGCGATCCGCGTGTGCGCTGCGGTTCGAAGAACAGTTCGTGCTGTGGGTGGCTGTTTGTGGAATGCCAGCCAGGTGGCCATCAATCGATGCCACACGAATTTTTGCGGTCTCAATCATCTGTTTTAGCTCGGTGACGAACATTTTTTAGTGCTCTCCTCATTTCGTTATCGACTAATCTTCCATTTTCAATATTTTCTGCTGCCATATTCAATCTCTGCTCTCAGTTTGGGTAGGTTTTTTTATTACTTTCATTGTTTTTGGAGTAATTAATTATTTTTATTCATTTTTATTCGTTTATTCATCTGTTTCTCGGTAATTTATTCCTGATTTCATTCATTATTAATTCATTTACTACTTTATTTTTTATTGACGATACAATGTTTCCGTTCCTGGCACATTTGAACATTTATATTTATTAATTCACATTTGCTCATTCATTTATTTGCTGTCTCAGTCATTTGAATAATTTAAATTGATTACTAAACAATATTTTATATCGTCCAAATATTAGATATTTGTCGAAATTTTCCTGATTTTGAATAGGGTCTCTTGCTCTATTAAGACTGATTTTTGGTATTCTTTTTCACATTCTCTACCTTGACAGTGTAACAATTCCCACAAATTCAGCACCACTCTCGTAGGCATCGCAGGTAGTTCACATTTCAGGTAATCTTGAAAGCCGCTGCTCAACTCGTAAACGCTTGCGAAAACAGAATGATATTCATAAATGATACACTAAGAAAAATCAAATGCAAGAGCTTAACGTCAGTTTATACAACACAGTTCTAAAGCGCAAACCAGCTCAAAAAATTGCTTCCAAGTCAAGGTAGAGAATATAAAAAAGAATAGCCAAAATTAGCTGAATGAAAACAAGCAACCCTTGAATCGAAATTACACTACATAATGATCATTTAAAATTATTTTCCGCTTTCCAGTCAGTAGCGTAACTGTTGAAACGCCAAAACAATACAATTGGAAAAAAGTGGCCCCATATGTAATTTTCAAACAATATGTTATCAAACTATTATTTGAATATATAAGTTATTGATTAGAAATAACTGAATGAGGTAATAACAAACGAAATAATCAAATGGATACACTCAAATGTCTAAGACAGCAAATAAATCAAATAATGAGTAAGTAAATGGACAATTTATAGATTAAAAAGGTGAAATAATTGCGTAGGAAAACAAAAATACCAGTTCCTAAGTAAATAAAAAGTTAATGAATGACAAATGAATGAAGACAAAAATAGATTAGCGAATAAACGAATAAAAACAAATTAAAAAAAAACTCACTCCAAAAACAATGAAAGTAATGAAAAAACCTACTCAAACCGAGAGCAGAGATTGAATATGGCACCAGAAAATACTGAAAATGGAAGATTAGTCGATAACAAAATGAGGAGAGCACAAAAAATGTTCGTCACCGAGCTAAAACAGATGTTTGAGACCGCTAAAATTCGTGTGGCAGCGATTAATGGCCACCTGGCTGGCCCCCACAAACGGCCACCCACAGCACGAACTGTTCTTCGAACCGCAGCGCACACGCGGATCGCAGTCCGAACTGCAGCCAAACTAAGTGCGAGCTGCGGGGAAGCAGAGAGTACAGTGCATCATTGATATGGATTCAGGTAAATGAGAGAGATCAGGCTGAAGCAGGCAAAACGGTTTCACAAAACTCGCGAAGTTAGTAACACAGGTCATCTCCAGGAGGGATCACTTACAAGGGACTACTTTAAAAGCAGTGCTAACGATAAGAATCGTTTTCTCTGCTTTTTTCCGCCTATCTTGAAGACGGTGCCATGCTGATTCCAATGATGTTTTTGGAATCGTACAACACCTTCTAGGAACGGAGTTATGGTCCATCAAAAATTGATCTAGGGAAGCAAGGTGAACGAGTTGTAGCTTCCGTATTTTGCAGCCGATGTATGCGAGCCGACCTGAGTAAAGAGAGAAGTTGGGAATTAATAGATGAACGGGGCTATTGATCGGAAATCATCGCTCATCTCCCAATCTCGAGCATTCATTTATTCACGTCGGTGGGCGTGGAAAGTGCATCTTGGTGTGACGATCTGACGGGTGTCCAATTTTGGGGCCGTAGGGGAACGTTCCGAGCTCATTTTTCTTAGTTTTTTTCAACGTTAGGGTTGCGCTAGGCCCCGCAGCTGCCGATTTCCACCAAAAAATCAGACATGGTTTTTATCGTGGACACTGCCTTTTAACTTCCCGTGGCGATTTGGAAAACCATGTTGTCGCTGCTGTACGTATGTGACAGCACATAAATGTCCTGTGTTTCAAATTCGCTAAATGACTGCGGGGATTCTAAAAATGGCAGTTCCATTGCTTCACAGAAAGGTAAGGGTAGCCACCATGAATAGGAAAAAAATTAACGAAAATCGGCAATCGACAAACGGCAAATCAAAAGGAACCTCCTACAGAAAAGGATACGAACGTTAGGAAGGAAGCTGTTCAAAAACTGTTATTTCTTCATGCAAATTTCGTATTCACAGAACAAGATAAAACAATGGTTTTTCAATAACAAGACAAGAAGTTGAATTTCTTAGCACACTACCTGATATGAAAAAACAGCACCGGAATTAGTATTCGATTGAAAGCCGATAATAAGAACATTGTGGTGTAGGAATATTAATTTTTTGAGATTTTCTGGTCTCAATGATTTCCAAAGGTTCGAAGTGACAACTTCAGCAATACTGAGACTGCCACTAAGGATTAACTTACGAGCAAGATAGTCTCCCACTCCCTGAGCAAAGGCTTTTCAACAATTTTTGAATCCCCAGTATCGGTTTGATGTTAACCTTATACCGTTAGATCTACATTGCATTTATTAGAACCCTTTATTACTTTTTCCAGCATCACTACAAAACTGTAGTCTTTCTTTGTTTGTAAATTCATTGCATTAATTTAGAGTATGGTGTTATCCAAGTTAAGTGGCGGGGGGGGAGGGACACTCGAGATCCTTTCGGAGAAATGAAAAGCTTAATGTGGGCAGTGTTCACGATAAAAAATGTGTTTCAGTTTCCACTACGAATGGGTAGTGGAGGAGCACAATGTAACGTTAACGTCGAATGAACGCATGAAGGAAAGCCAGGAAGAGCCCCAAAAAGTCCGAAGTTGTCACTTTGAGCGCAAAGCAAACCCCAAAAGCGCAATGCCCGCCGACGTGATCAAATGAAAACTCGAGATCGTGAAATTAGCGATGGTTTCTGATCAATAGCCCGTTCTTCCCTTTATCCTCAACTTCTCTCTTTACCCTTCTTACCGTGTAACCTTAGTGGTCCTTTAGCTGTTGGCGTATCAAGCTGATTTTTATGGTTTTTTGCACAACTTTTTTCATCGTGACCACTTCCTTTAGGGAAGGGAACCCTATAGAATTATACGGCCTGTACCAGAAAAGTATAAAAGTTGTGCGAAATGACCGTATTTGAGCAGTCAATTTTAACGTGTTTTTATTGAGGGGCGGGAACTGCGAAGGAAATGGGCGGAGACGGCTGCTCCCCTCGGTTGCAGAGCTGGTCGCGACGCAGTTGGCGTGCTGCCGTTAGCTGCCGGCCCCGCTTCTAGACAATGGTTGCAGGAAAGGTTCTCCGTCAGTTTGCATGCCCGTCCGAGAGCGACACACAAGACGGCCGCCTGCCACGCACGCCGGCCGCATGGTTCGCCGGCCTCATTCGGACACACTTTATGTCAGCCGCAGAGCTTCCGTCAGACTGAGGGCCAGCATATTAATTGCAGTGTCGAAGCATACCATTCTTCGACGATTGCAGAGCCGCCGATCGGTTTTCGATACCCCATCGCGATACCAGCGAGAATCTCGGGTCCGTTGCGGACTCAGCGATACAGATTTTCACGGAGGAGCGTCGCCAGTGAGGTGGCCTCATGGCGACCCGACGCCGTAAAAACATCGATATTTCGACAGTCTGGTCATACTGTGAATACTTCGATTCTCACTTACAGGCCATTTTCTCTGCAGCTTACAACAATCTTAGATTGTTCCAGTGAAGGTTTAGCGAGCAGTTGCGTGAGAGCAGCGCTGGGGCTTTGGTGGTGCAGTGCGATAGGGCGCTCCCCCGGAAAGGGAATATGCTGGTTCAATCTCGCATGGAGCCTAGCGTTTTGCGATCAACTCAGCACCTTGTGTAAACAGATCTTACAAGGGAACCATAATAAGTCATAGTGACCATTCCAAATGAAATGTACTTTTCTAGAACCATTTTTGGACTAAAAGTCCGAATATGCCTATCGCAGCTGCCTAGACCCAATCTAAAAAAAAGTTATAGGCATTTTTTTCTCAGATTTTCGTACTTATTGTACCCTCCAAAAAGCGCATTCTTTTTACGAAAATCCAAAAACGGACCTCATAATCGTGTTCAGCACCAAAAACTACCCCACTAAGCAAAGTTAGGTTGAAGGAACATTTTCCAAACTTTGTGCAGTCTAATAGCGTTTTGGACCTTGTACGGATTTTCATTTGGGCGTTTATTTAAAGGCACTGTTCGCGATAAGAATCGCTTTTCTGTTTTTTTGCCTATCTTGAAACCGGTTCCATTCTGATTCCAATGATGCTTCTGGAATCGTACAAGACCTTCTGGGAATGGAGTTATGATCCCTCAGAAATTGAGCTAGGGAAAATGGTGGACGAGTTGTCCAAGGCTTGTAGCTTCCGTCTTTTGCAGCCAGTGTGTGCGAGCTGACCTGAGTAAAGAGAGAAGTTGAGAATGAATGGAATAACGGGGCTTTTGATCGGAAATTATCGCTCAACTCACGATTTCGAGTGTTCCTTTGTTCACGTCGAGGGGCGGAAAGAGGCGGGACTTGCCCACAATGGCGGGGTTTTCCCACTTTTCTAAGCCGTTTTGCGGCTCCTGGGTAGCTTTTCGTCCCGTTTTTTCGACGCTGTCCTGCTTCTGAGAGCCACGAGAAGCGTTCGTCATGGAAAATTCGAGAATGAAGTTTATCGCGAACAGTGCCTTTAAACCAGTTAGAGGGCTCTCGAACCGTTTTAGAGAGATATTCCAGAATTGACTAAAGAATCGCTCTGGGGGTTATTTGGGGTGCTGATCACGATTCTGAGGTTCATCTATTGAATTTCCGAAGTTTTCGACTGTATTCGTTCACAGATTCCCATCGGGGGAGAATTTGATGGCAAATCGCGACTTTTGACGATCTCCGGAGTACTTCCATAGAATATGCTCAAGTTATTTCTCTGGGGGTCATTCGGAGTGCTGAATACGAATCTGATGTCGGTTTATCGATTTTTGGCAGCTTACGGTAGATTACGGTGGGTATACGGTAGTTTGGTCAAAGTCTCAGATTTCTCTCAAAGTTTCTATGTGGGGGTTATTTGGGGTGCTGAATACGAATTTGATGTCCACTTGTCGATTATCAGAATATTGAGGTAGGTTTTGTCTCCTAAATGGCATGTTACCGACCGCAACCTACAGTAAACCTTGGAATTCGGGCAAGAAAACCCCAGATTCGCGTTCAGCACCCCAGATTACCCCTACATACATGTTTTTAGCAAAATTAGAAGAAAAATTTAAAAACACCCTAAAAATTCCATGGGGGCCCTTACCTTGCCGCGAAGCTTCAAAAAACGCTCATAACTTTTCTCAGAGTGGGTCCTAGGCAGCTGCGATGGGCATATTCGGACTTTTCGTCCGAAAATGGTTCTAGAAAAGTACATTTCATTTGGAATGGTCACTATGACTTATTGTGGTTCCCTTGACAGACAGGGTTCCCCTAAGCCGTGTCCACCAATCTAACACAAAATTTGGAAAAGGCCAAGTGTGACCAAACCTTGTCTTTAATGCAAAGTGTTCAGTGGCCCCGTGAGAAGATTTCAACAGGCCTTCATAAACACCCCCTTGTGTCCGATAACGTTTTACGCGTGTAGTACTGTGACAGGTGGCGTTCCTTTCACTGCACCAGGGTAAGGCATGCCCTGATTACCGGCTTTTCGGAGGTGCGCCCCTCCCCCTCCGTGTTGGAAATATTTGCGCCCCCCCCCAACTCAAAATAGCAGCTAGTGTACCGTCCAAGAGAGTACATCGTACTGAATTTCAATTATGTGCAAAAAAGAGGATAATCATAAGGAACCTTCCACGAAATGAGGTCTCTTTGAAGGCAGTGTTCTCGATAATCTTCAATTTTGAGATTAATGGTTAAATCAGTTGTTTGGCCCCCGAGTAGAGTTGAGGTGACGAAGAAATTGAGAAAAACGCATCACAAGTACACGAAATGCTTTACTCTCACTCCGCCTTTTTACTCTCACTGGAACTGTTTGTTGTAAGAATGGAATCTTTCGTGGACCCGTCCTTCAAAATTCTCCACTTTCTGTTGCTCCGTTCTATGCTTCGGACCCTGACTAATACTGTTTTGCCAAAAATATTCTTCCATTTCCGATTAACTCCTTTTTTCATAGGTGACAACCACCGAGACCATGTTTGTACAACCGGACAACTAGTCCAGACCAGGAAACAATCTCAGTGAAATAAGGCGTTTTAGTGCTTTTCTCGCCGTTTATTCGTAATTTTGGCGACCCTTGGTGCCCAGCGCATTGTTTTGAGTGGAAAACTCGGGAACGAAAATCATCGTGTACACTGCCTTTAACGATACCTTTCTGAAACACTACGTTTTTCACCTTCGGATGAACTAAGTCAAAACTGCGTTTTTCTGCAACTTTGACGCCCCCGCAGTCACACTCATCGTCTTTGGTTCGGCCGCAAAAGGTTCGCGATTACAACTACGCTCAGTATAGGTCACTAGAAAACAGAAGCCACCTGTCTGAAGGCATTTGCCACCGAGCGGCGCCTTGGGTACCGGGCAGTTTTTTTTACCCCTCGTAACCGCCGTCCCGTTCTCGGCTCTAATGGCACCAATCGACCTGGGAGTCGTGCAGCAATTTTTTTGTGATCCTCTTCCAAATAGGCACTGCACCAGCCCAAGCCGGAAAACTCGCCCCGCGATCTAGCCATCAAAAGATCCAGGTGTTTCAACAACATTGAATGATTTGATGCTTCGAAAGTAGGCAAAAATGAACACTGAAATATTCACTACTTAAACCGCCCACTAAGTTTGTATACACAATTTGGAACTATAGAGTTTTACGGGAAACAACAGAGAGCATTAAATAGAAAAAGAAACACTCTTCATAACTCTTAATTACACTCCAATGAACAAAACACAAAACATCGGGAAAAATCTAATCTTTGAAAAAACGCTGGAACTTTCGAGCTTTCTGATATTGTTAGTATAATAAAAATGACAATAATGATAACATCATCTTGACTAGGGCATCACCTTGACAGGTCTACGACTGTTAGATAGTCTCTGACGGTATACCTGTTTCATCCCGCTATGCGGGTGAAAGAACGATTGCTTCGGTGAAGATTCGCCGAGCAGTTGAGTGAGAGCGGCGCTGGGTCTTCGGTGGTGCAGTGCCATAAGGCGCTTCCCTGGAAAGGGAATATGCTGGTTCAATCTCTCTCGGAGCCAAGCGTTTTGCGATCAACTCAGCACCTTGTATAAACATACCATAACGTGCACTGCGACGTTGAACTGCAGTTACGGCAAAAAACATTCAAAAATCGTGTAATAATGATAACGATAACTTTTATTAATCCGGCCTATTTTCAATTTTTTTATATAATATTTCATAAAATCGAAATTTTCTGTACGGCATTTTTGCATAATGACCAGTGAAGTCCCTGCGCTCCCCTTGGTTATGGTAACCGAGGGTGCTTTACCCGGCACTGCTCATGGTGGAGGTTACATCCCACTCAAGCCTCAACAACCATGCATTGCATATTTACGGAAAGATGATTTGAAGTTAGATTCCGTCATTCATGTGAATTTTTCACGTGAATAATTTTTGCCGTTTCCTCGGCTTGGGTAGTATAAAGTGGTTTTGTTTAAATAATTGAAATATCAATTCCAGGCCGCTTTGTCCATTAAAGGCAGTGTTCACGAAGAAAAAGTTGGACGTTTTTTTTTGGCTAAAACGTAAGTTTTTGGTCCCTCTAAGAAGATGAAGAACGAAAGGGCGACGAAAAACGGCCGGTAAGTGGGTGAAAATCTCGTGGGCCAGGCAAACCATTTGGCCACTCCTCCCACGTCCTATAACAGTTCCCCTTAATTCGTGGAAAAACGAGCGATGGTTTCCGATCAAAAGCCCCGTTCTTCCCTTCATTCTCAAATTCTCTCTTTACTCAGGTCAGCTCGCACACATCGGCTGCAAAAAACGGGAGTTACAAGCCTTGGACAACTCGTCCACAATGCTTCCCTTGCTGAATTTCGAGGGGCCACAACTCCGTTTCCAGGGGGTCTTGTACGATTCCCGGAACATCATTGAAATCAGCATGGGACCGTTTTCAAGATAGGCGGAGAAACAGAAAAACGACTTTTATCATGAACACTGCTTTTAAAGGCACAGGACACCCTCAGACATGAATTTTGTGATTTTTGTTTGATTGTGTAGGAGACCCCTCCTGTATAACACGTGTCAAATGCAAGATCTCAATTCTTTCAAATAAGCGAGATATAAGCGACCACCACAGGCCCGGCCCCCTACCAGAATTACGAACTCGATAGCGGCTAAATGAATGGACAAATTCACAATATGTCGTGTTCCTCAGTCCATTTCCGGACTGTCTCCTCATCCTGTTTCGCTCGCGCGCAGCGATTGCGAATGAAGAGAAATACAGGCCTGAGACAACTCGTCCGCAAAATTTCCGCCCTTAGAATGCAGGCATTTTGAAGGAGCCATATCTCCGTTCGTAGGGGGTCGTGGACGATTTCAGAGATACCATTGTGATCAGGGAGTGGCTCTCTCCAAGATAAGCATGGAATCTGGGAAATAATTGTTTGGATGTCCTGTGCCTTCAAGTTACTCTCATGTATGATGGTCATAGCGGCTTCCCAAACATCTTGCGTTTGGAACTATAAAACATTTTTTCAGTACTCGGAGGCCATAACGGAAACTCGCATCTGTCTTCGGTTGAGCGATACTCTCCTCAGAATAGGATATGGGAAAAGATACCATCGATGTCATCGAAACGGAGTGTTTTTGGAGCGACGATTATGAATGGAAAAATATATGTATGCGGAGGGTGAGTGGGATTTTGGTTCTGATTAGTTGCTTCACAATCGTGTGATAGGTAGAAGCATGGTCAGTTTCAAGAAATGAAACTGAAACCTTGTTTTCCGAACTTGAGAACTGGCCGTATTTCAGTGTAGTTTATATAACTGAGCGAGTGTTTTCAGTGCGCTTGTAAAGATTTTCATTTTTCAGAAGTACTTTTGCCTTGCGACTTTCTGTCGTGTTTCTTCTTTCAATTTCAGCGCTTTTGCACCTTTCTGATGTCTATTGTTTATTGATATACATACTCCCACTTGGACGTGCCAACATAAGGTAACACAGATTGAACAGCGAGAGAAAAACCGTGGCGATTAAAACAAAAAAAACGTAAAAAATAGAAACGTCTCACAAGGAAAGCGTGCAAAGCGTATGTCGGATCTGCCAAAACGAGTAGTATCGTTAGTATCTCATCTGGCTCAATAGTAGAATGCGCAGTATCCCGCCCCGAGCTGCGGGTTCAAAAAAGTTATCAGCATTTTTTAAGCCTCGCGAAAAAGCAAGGGTATACCCATCAGGCCTTTTTTGGAGTTTCAAAAAATTTTCTCGGATTTAGCTCAAAAGTTGTATGTAGGGGTAATCTAGGGTGGCGAACACGGATCTGGAGTCCATTTGTCGCAATTTTGAGGTTTACTGTAGGTTACGGTAGGTAACATGTCATTTAGGAGTCGAAATCCACCTTGGTGTTTTGAAAATCGACAAACGGACGTTAAGTTCGTATTCTCCACCCCGAATTATCCCCGTAAACAAATTTTGAGTAAAATCTGAGATTTTGACCGAACTACCGTTTATCCACCGTAATCTACCGTAATCTGCAAAAAAATCAATAAACGGACTTCAGATTTGTGTTAAGCGCTCCAAATAACCCTCAGAGAATGATTTTGAGACATATCTATCGTAGAAATCCGGAAAATCTCAAAAGTGCCGTTTTTCCCTCGAAATTTCCCGATTGGGAAGCTTCGACCGAAATTAGCCGAAAATCCTGGAAAATGGACTAATAAACCACAGATTCGTGAACAGCGCCCAAAAAACCTTCCTGGGGGAATTTAAAGTCCAATCTGGGACATTTTTCTAAAACGCTCCCAAAGCTCTCTAATCGGTATAAATAAACGCCTAACCGAAAATCCGTACAAGTCCGAAACGCGGTCAGTCTGAAAAAAGTATGGAAAATGTGCCTCCACCCAAACTTTGCTCAGGGGGGTAGTTTTGGGCGCTGAACACACTTATGAGGTCCGTTTCCGGATTTTTCGAAGATTAACGCGCTTTTTGGAAGGTACAAAAAGCACAAAAAACGACATTTTTAAGCTTGCAACTTCTTGGATTCTTGGAACCTGCAGCTCGGGGCGGAATACTGCGCAGTTTTACTATTGAGCCACAAGAGATACTAACAATACTAGTCGTTTTGGCAGATCCGACCTACGCTTTGTATACTTCCCTTGCCAGGGCGGTCCGCAGAATCACTCTTACCCAGACACGCTAAGTAACGAGTAGCGAAATCAGTTTGGCTCAGGTAAGAAGTGGAAGGTGGGATGATGTATGGAATGCATGCCGTTTTTAAAGTCACAGTCCAAGCTCAGAGGCGAAATCTGAGATTTCCACATACTTGTGAAGTTAACCCAACCCCTAGAACACCTGCCAAGTGCGAGCTCTCGATTCCTCAGAAAAAAGGATATATAGGAGGTAGTCACCCTGGGGCGCCCACACCCGGAAGCCACTTTGGCCCGCCCCTTTTACAATCTTTCGAGCTCAACAATGGCGAAATGAGCAATGGTTTCTAATCAATCGTCCCGTTCATCCCTTCATTATCAGCCTCTCTCTTCATTCAGGTCGGCTCGCATACATCGGTTGCAAATGACAGAAGTTACAAGCCTCGGACAACTCGTCCACCATGCTTCAGTAGCTCAAAATTTGAGGTGCAACTCCGTTCCCAGGGACTCTTGTTCGATTCCAGAGACATCATTAGAATCAGCGTTGGACCGTTTACAAGATAGGCAGGAAAACAGAAAAACGATTCTGAGGTTGGACTGTGCCTTCAAGATTCAGGAGCAAACGTAGGTGCGCCCATAGCATATTAACCACAAAGCTGATGTGCGACCAGCTGTTGTTCTGAGGACTTGATCATCACCGGCTTTCTTCCGTTGCTTCGTTCTTCCTTCGAACGTCTCAAATTATAGCTTAAAAGCAGCGTTAACGATGATCATCTTCGTTGACTTTCCACAGTGAAATGATAGGCGAGAAGGATCCTAGGTTCCCAGTGTCGAAAGAACGGTAGAAAACGAGCCAGGAGCGGCGAAATAACGGCTGCAAACAAGCGTTTTGGTGCCCAAGACACGCCTGGTGCCTCAGATCCGCCCCTCGCAATGAACAAATGAAGACTTGGATTACAGGAATGATCAAGTCAAGGGAGTGCTGATTATTGAGCTGATCCCTTCATTGCACTGATGGGCATCATCCTTAATAGCGGTCATTCGTGTGCTTTTTAATCATGCTTTGCTATATAGGGCACCAGACCTTCCGTAAGCCGTGGAGATATCGGAATTGAAATTTATCGTGAGCACTACCTTTAAAGGCACAGTCCAACTTCTAAATCATTTTCTGTTTTTCTGCCCATCTTGAAAACGGTCTCACACTGATTCCAATGATGTCTTTGGAATCGTACAAGACCCCCTAAGATCGAAGTTATGGTCCCTCAAAAATTATGCTACGGAAGCATGGTGGACGAGTCGTCCGATGCTCGTAACTTCCGTCATTTGCAACCGATGTATGCGAACCGACCTGAATAAAGAAAGAGGCTGGGAACGAAGGGAAGAACGGGACTGTTGATCAGGAACCATCGCTCATCTCGTCACCGTTGAGCTCGAAAGATCGTAGAAGGGGCGTGCCAAAGTGGCTTCCTGATATGGGCGCCCCAGGGTGGCTTCCCCCTATATCTCGCTTATTCGGAGGAATGGAGAGCTCGCATCTGGCAGGAGCTATTTAGGGTGTGGAAATCTCAGATTTCGTCCCCGAGCTTGGACTGTGCTTTTAAAGGCATACACGCGTGTAAACGTGGTTGAGGTGACTGCGGAAATAGAATGGTATAGCTCAGAACACGACGCCTACGCATTTTGAGGCGTAGAAACGGCCCCTAATGCCGCTACACGAGTAAGAAGTTGGCCCCACCCCTGTATCTGCCCACCCCACTGTATATTCCGTTCTCCTCCAAGACAGGGGTGCTGAGCCATTTTGATCCTCTTCGATGTATGTCGTTTACTTGTTGTACTTATTGAACCACACACAACACCCCTGTTTTTGAGGAGAACAGCAAATGCAGGGGGCTGGCAGAGGGGCAGAGCCAACTTCGTACTTACTCGTGTAGCGGCACTGTCGGTTGTTTTTTTGGCGCTTCAAAATGCGTAGGCGTTGTCTTCTGAGCCATACGACCCTATTTCCGAAGCTTTCTCAAACACGTTTACGAGCGTGTATACCGCCTTCGATTTTATGAGCATACTGCAATACGTATTTTTTTCAAAATTTAATAGTGAGAGCCAAAACAGTCTACCGAACGACAGTACTGCAAATTTAGGCGTGATAATCGAGTCAATCTGAATTCGGTCGAATTTTTCGATCCGACTACAATGCTGTGGTCCTTTGTGAATCCAATGAATGTTGCACGCTTCGGTGTGTCAGTGGTCAGTCATGGAAATGTGATTTATGCCATAGGAGGGTCTGTCTATATTCCTTCTTCTGCCCTCAAAGTTTTTTTTCAATCCTGAAGTTTCAGTACCAGCTCCGGTCAAGCTCATTCTTCAGTGGAGGTGTTCAAGGAAGGAGCCAACCAATGGGACCTAACAACCTCGCTCGGATCCCCTAGATATGAGCTGAGTGCGGGCGTTATTACGATTCCGCCGAGTAAGCTTGCTGGATATGCATTCGCCAGTGGGAATGTCGCAGAGTGATTTAAGGTATGCTCACTTAATGTGTGGAATCGACATACAGTGGTTTTTTAGAGCGTCAGCACGGTTTTCAGGGCTTTTTTCTTGCGATTTGTTGATCGCGTACACAGGATGGGAGGCGCAGAGTGGAGCAATGCGGCAGTCAAATGCGACGGAAAGTCAATCAATCCCCGCGGGAGCGCTGCGCGCGTCGCATAAAGCCAGCCGAACTGCTCCTAGACGGCTCCCATTTTGTGTACTCGATGAACAAGCCAATTGCGATAGCAGAATTCAACCATAATCAAATGAGATTTTAGGGATTCGATGAGGATTTGATCTACAACCTTCATGATCTCTTTTTTATACTTGCTCTTCGTTTTGGTCACCGCAAGCAGCAGTTTACTGTAGCCGTCCTATGAAACTGATGTCATTCCTAATTGAAGCCAGCCACATATATCTTCACCTCATTTGTGTTCGCTGCTGTAGACATCGCACGCGTAGGGAACTACTTATTATTTTTCTTCGCTAACATTCGATTCCGCCAAATTTATGAAATCGGCAGAGTTTGGTGCAAGAAATTGCTTTGTTCGCAGAATATGATCACTATACCAAAATAGGCGGGTACTTCACCGGCCCTCTATCACTGAATGCTTTGGGAGATGCACTTAAAGAGCAAGTGTCCGTTGCGAGCGCGCAGTACTTTGCAAATGAAGGAAAATCGGTATGTGATTCCCTTAACGTGCGACGCCTCTGAGTATGTTATTTGAACACCTAAATTCCATTTCCCATAATAACCACATAGCATTAAAGTTAATGCGGTTTTTCTTTTGAAAATCACGATACGATTTGTCTCCTCCAGATTAGGCAGGTTATCTCAACATTGCTCTTCGTTTTTTGTTGCTGTTGGAAAGAAACCAGAACTACCGTGTCACCTTCCCGTTAGAATGCGACGAGGACCTTGACTGCTACAACGAGATTATTCTGTGATGTTCTTCTGTGGTCGTGAATTTTTTTTGAAACTAAATAGTTCAATGGTCCTGTAAGGTTCGGGATCTTTCGTACTTATGAGGCATCTTGGGCGCTGATTCTGTATGTAGGGCTCCTCAGACAGGCATAGAGTTTCTGTTCGTATTTGTTTTTTTTTTGTCTAGTTTCTGTAGACTTTCTTCGCTGTCATTTTTTGGTCCAGTTCTCACTATCAGACATGCGTTGATTATCAATGTCTGAGTGTTTTTGTTGCCTTTTTTCCACGGAAAACTGTTCGTTGAAGTTATTTGTTGGAAATTTTTGAAGAGTAGAACATTTTATTGCTCATTGAGGTACACGTTGTATCCATGAATGAATCACTAAGTATTGTACGCTTGTATTTTCTTTTCATAGATTAGCTTTACGTTATTTTTTGTGATTATGTACTGAATTTCTTATAAAATTTGCATGCTGGGCAAGTTACTCGTGCAGAAAAGTGATTCATGGTGGAGGAGCCGATTTTCACAATTACTGACTTTCGATGATGAAAGCCTCAGTATTATTGCCACACTCTGTTCATACCAGAGTGCACAAACTCATGGTTTGCCAGTGAGCACTACTGTTCCTATACTATGGTAATGTCCGGAATTTTCTGTTTTGTGAAAAAAATAGCCAAAATTTGACGGAACACAAGAAACATCACTTCAGAGACAAGTTGCCGGACTCTTAAAGGCAGCATACACGCTCGTAAACGTATTTGAGATTACTACGGAAATAGAATTGTATGACTCAGAACACAACGCCTATGCATTTTGAAGCGTCAAAAACGACCCACAATGCCGTTACAGGACTAGCAAGTTTGGCCCCGCCCGTATTTTCACGCCCCCTGTACTTGCTCTTTTCCTCCAACGCAGGGTTGGTGGGTCATCTTCGCCGTCACAAACTTGAGTGGTTCACTTATTATTCAATACACCAACAGCACCGACGGTGAAGATTGCCTAGCAACCTTGCGTTGGAGGAAAAGGGCAAATACAGGGGTAGTGAAAATACGGGCGGGGCCAAATTTGCTACTCCTGTAACGGCATTGTGGGTTGTTTTTGACGCTTCAAAATGCATAGGCGTTGTGTTCTGAGCCATGCCAATCTATTTCCGTTGTAATCTCAAATACGTTTCCAAGCGTGTATGCTGTATGCCATATTGGATTAGAAAACCCCACCCGCCTTCTCTGCAGTTCCTTACAGTGAACTCTTCTACCTCGCTATGGTGGTTACACAAGCTGGGGGTGGTGTAGTGGCGAAATGCGCTGCTGTTCGGCACGGCAGGGTTCGTTCCTCGCCCAGGGTCAGCCAGACCTACTAACCCTACGGAGTCCTCGATTCGGTACCAGATTCATGGAAAGAGATGACTCACTGGAAAGTCGGCTGCCCCCCGCAGGCCACTGTATAGCCCTGGAAAGCATCCAAGTCTCTATGGCATAGGCATCGAATGCGGGCTCTAATCTAGATCTCTTGCTGAGAGGGAGATACCCGCCCACTTTCCCGCGGTTGACCTATCACAGGAGCAGCGAAGGCTGATGTGATTGGTCGGCGGCGAGAAAGTGGGTGGATAATTTCCTCCCAGCAAGAGATCCAAATCAGTACCCGAATGCGCTGCGTATTCCAATAGGGATTGAGCAAGCCGAGTTTTCATCTGTATTCTATGGTGATAACTTTACCGAGAGGTTTACCAATGCTGATACCACTTAGGACGTATGTCTAACAGTAATAACGCGGAAACTCAATTTTTATTGTATAATAACGAGAATAAGTTTTAATACTACATAGCGCACGCTATTCGTACGCTCACTGGCTCACTCACTTCGAGTATGAATACTTTCTACAAGTGGGCAGAAACTCAGAATAATCCAGCACCGCCGCTTAGGTGGAGCGGGGTAAAATTTTTCCCCAGCTGTGCCATTCACGCAAATTTTAAGTTCCTGTTTTGAAGGCAGCGTTCACGATGATCATCATCGGTGACTTTCCACAGTGAAATGATAGGCGAGAAGGCTCCTATGCTCCCAGTCAGGGGTGTGCGGAAATTTCTGTTTTCTGGCCGTTTTGGCCTTTCTGTTTTCTGAAAAACCTGCAATAAACAGAAAAAAATAACGAAATCCAGATCTGTGGAACAGCGCAGCTTATCTAGTCCTTTACGAGATACTATTTGTGTTCAATGGCACGATGGCTGTGAAGGGCAGGGTTCGCAATAAAAAAATAATTGTGGTATCTTTTTGAGAAGGTAGGTCTGGTCATCACAAAAGTGAAAATAAGTGGAGAGTCGGAGAAAAAACCCTCAAAAACAAGCTATTGCTGGGTCTCAGCCCGCCCCCCCCAATTCACTAGATTTCTACAATCGCTTGTTTTGTCGTCTTTTATTCTGCATTTAATGTAGTTGCTGGACACCGAGAGACTACTAACTTTTTTTGCGGCAAAATAGAAGGCGGAAAATACGCATCTATAAAAAACCTGTTAGTTGGGGGTGTGCGTACACCCACCAATTAGCCGTTCTGACTTGTTCTTGTGCATTTTTACGCAAATTCTCCCTTATTTTCACTTTTGTGATGACCAGACCTGCATTCTTATAGAGAAGTTCAACAATCGTTTTTATCGCTAACACTGCTAACGCACTCGTAGGGTAGTACTTTGGCACAATAGGGGTATCATCCCAGGGTAGAGCACGAATTCAACGTCACATTGTCAGCAGCTGCTGCAGTTAGTTGTTCGCAGCAGCTGCTGCACACAGCGAGGGTCTGAACTCGATGTCTGTCCTAGGATGCAACCCTTATTGTGCTGACGTACTACCATACGGGTGAGTTCTGAGAGTTTTGGCTGAGCAATTGCCGATAAATAGCCACAAAATGCCTGATTTTCGCTTAATAGCCGAGAACAAGGTCGTGTTCGGAAAATGGTTGGTTGCCGCGAATTAGGTGTCAAATAACGGTCGTCGAGAAACAGCCGCGAAAAATGCTCTCAAAGGAGAGTGTAAGACGCATTTTTGAGGCAGATTTGCATGTCGACACCGCCGTTGGTTCAACTACCCATGCTTTCTCGGTTGTTCCTCGGTTATTTCGCGAACAACATGGTCGCACCCACCTAGCAGCCAAGAAATAATCAAGAAATACTCGAGAAACAGCTCGACAGGATCAGTTGTTGAGCCTGGTGAGCTATTTCTCGGTCAAGACTCTCAGCGTGCCTTTAATGATGTTGTATCCGTCATTATCCGTCATCGTCATTGCTACTATCAATGCCTTATAGGTCATCTGTGCAGTTCCGTAGATATTATATTACAAGTATGACAAAGGTATCTAGAACTACATCCTCTCTTCACTTGAAAAGAAGTTCAACTGCAATGAGTATACTTTTCTGAAAATTTTCTGTTTTCTGAAAATTTTCCAAAAATTTCCGCACATCCCTGCTCCCAGTGTCGAAGGACGGGTAGAAAACTAGCCAGGTGTGGCAAAATAGCGGCTGCAAACAAGCGTTTTGGAGTCCCAGAACCGCCCGTGAACCATTTCCGCCCCCCCCCCACCAGGGATGTGCGGCAATTGCCGTTTGCCGGTTGCCGATTGCCGTTTGCCGGCCGTTTTTGGACGATTTTCGTCGATTGTCGTTTGCCGTTTTTCCTCTCACTTTTCGACAAAATTCGGCAAAAAAGTGCGCAATAGATAACAAATGCCGCGATTAGGACGCGCATGGTAAATCCCATAAGCCTTGCAGCGACCAGCTCGAAAGTAGAGAGACAGGCTATACGTACTTCAAAACTTCAAGCCAGTTGATGTTATCTACCGTGCGGTCATGTCAAAGCAATTGCTAGTATTGCAGTGTCATGCTCGTGTGGGTCCTCTTGTCTCGAAGAGTACCGAATTCACCACACTCTCCTTGTTGAGGCTTGATCAATAAATTTAGGGTTCATCAGGACAAGAAATAACACCCTGAACGTTTTCAGGAGAGGGCACAAAGGGTTCAGAGCTCAATTTCTTTCAGACATTTTTCGTGTCTGCTGCCTTTAAACGTCGTAATAAATCAAATCAAATCAAGGAGGACGTTTGATTTGATTTGATTTATTACGACGTTTAAAGGCAGCAGACACGCTCAAAAATGATATCGATTTTATGACATGAATCAAAGGTTTGGAGCTAGTTGTATTGGGAACTGACGAAAAAACGGACGAAAACTGTGTGCAAATAGAGGAATAACGATTATTTTGTTATCAGGTGAAAGTGGACGAGTTTTACGGCGCGCGGTTGGAACAGCGAATATTGGCAAGAAAACGGTTGAGATAGAGAAGCCGATACACTCTTACAGCCTGTACTGGAACGTCAACCTCGTTGGAATCATCAAAAAGCAGCCAAAGGGACCGTATTAGTACTATCAATCTGGACGAGTCGATTTGCATTGCTGAAATTTAGTAGTTTTGACTTGTTTTTGACGCTTCCAACGGCGTGAGCAGTCTACTAGGGGCCATGCGACTTCAGAAACGTAGTTATCTCAACAAGTTTCTCAAGCGTGTCTGCTGCCTTTAAGACAATCGTTTAAAACAGCAATATAATCACTTGAGAATTACAACAAACAAGTTTAAAGGAGTCAATAGGAAAAAGGCTTTCTCTTAAAATTAACTCACTCGTCAAATCACTCCACTATTAAGCACCTTTAATTTAGCAAAACGCTTAAAGCTTGAGAACTCCATGGTGTTCGTATTTTTACTCATGAGCGGATTGTATGCCAAGGCGGCCCTGGTGCTAAAGGAGTGCCCGGTGTAGTTAGATTTCTGCCTTGGAATTCGTATTTTATATCGAGGTCCTCTTGTCCTCGACCTCGTGAGTTGGAAAAATTGTGTGAAGGTGATTTTCACTCTGAGCTTCGAAAGTTTGTGAACCATTGAAACATCAAAGACATTCCTTCTTGACTGTAGCGAAGGAAGCCCAAATAGACGATTTCTTGCCTTAAATGTTGGGATTCGGCTACGCACTATACCACCTTTCCTAATAAAATGTTTCCTGGTGAAATTGTTTTGACATTTCTCTATAGCCTCAACATGCTTTCTTTTACATGGATCAAAAACTGTTGTCCCGCACTCCACGATCGGTCTTACATTAGTTTTGTAGGCATTCAATAGCGTGGTGATACTTGTAGTGGATAGCGCCTTGAACAAATGAAAGGTACGGAGGTATGCTTTCCTCTGGATATTCGAAATGTGATTGGAGAAATCCAATTTGTGGTTGTATAGGAATCCTAGATCTTTCACTGATTTCACACGACTGATAAAATTATTCTGCATAACGTAACTGGCCTCGACCTTTGAGCTGCCCATCCGCAAATGCATAGTTTTATGGGGAGCCAAAGGTAACTGCCATTTCTCTGACCATTGCATTACGGCTTCACATTACCGGGGTTCCACAAAAAGGAAATTTACAATATTTTGTGTAAATTGCCACTCTCCTTTTCCTACACCCTTGACAAAGTACCATAGTACTTTATTAATAAAATCGCTGTTGCTATCTCTTACCCTTTAGAACACATATTTAACTCTAGCTATATGTTTAGTGAAATTCCTGCACGTTGGAAGCATTCACTTATCACGCCTATTCCCGAAAAGGCGCCCCATTGTCTTGCTTCTAATTATCGCCCCATTAGCATCACGTCAGTTTTTGCAAGAGTTTTTGAAAGGATTCTAAAAACATCTCTAGTTTCATCCATTGAAACCAACTTTTTGATACCTGATAGCCAGCATGGTTTTAGAGCTGGCAGGTCTACTGAAACACAAATGCTAACCGCAATGGAAGATTGGACGAAAGCTCTTGATCACAAAATTAACGTCGATGTTATCTATTTTGACTTTACTAAAGCATTTGATAAGGTCCCTTTTGTTAAACTTATTTCAAAGCTCTTGTCTTTTGGCATACATCCTAGAATAGTTAAATGGATAAACAATTTCATTACTGGAAGATCATTTCAAGTAAAGGTCAATAGCTCCTTTTCACAAACGTATCCCGTAACTAGTGGTGTGCCTCAAGGCGGAGTCCTTTCGCCCATACTCTTTATCCTGCATACTTCTGACATCCCTTGCCTAATCAGTCAATACGGTGTGTCACCTGTAAAATGTTCGCCGATGACATCAAGATATATCAAACTATCGAGGATAGTGGGGACTGTGTCGCTCTACAATCGGCAGTTAATTCAATTGCGGATTGGTCAGAGAGATGGGGGCTTCCGCTGTCAGCACCTAAAAGTAAAGTGCTCCATCTTGGCAACTCTGCTGATAAGAACATCTACTACCTTGGTGAGTTGGAACTTGATAGTACTAAAACCCTGCGAGATCTGGGGTTTATTCTAGACGAACAACTAACCTTTACGGAGCACTGTGACATGATAGCAACTAGGGCAGATAGGGCCAAACACAACCTGTTCAAAGCTCTGTCCACGAATTCATTTGAACACCTTATACTAGCCTACAAGTCGTACATTCGTCCCTTATTGGAATATGGTACTACCGTACTCAGCACAAACTCAAAACTATGCATTCAGAGGCTTGAAGCAGTTCAAAATAACTTTGCTAGAAAGCTTTGGATGAGATTATATGGGTGTGACTACACTAAAACTTCATCAGCTTCTGTCCGTAATAAGTCGTTCAAGGTTCCCACCCTACTATATCGGAGAAAGAAATATGATCTCATTATGATTTACAAATGAATCACCGGTGCAGTACCCATTTTCATCGACACATTTTATAGGTTCTCCTCTTCAAACACGAGAGGTGGTTCGTCCAAGCTTAATTTTTCAAGAGCCCAAACCTGTATCAGAGCCAACTTTTTCACTCAGAGAGCCGGCTCAGAATTTCTGAAGCTATCCAAGAAACATCCATTGCCAACTACCCTAGCCCGATACAAAAAGCTGATCGACAAGTACCTCCAACAGACTGCTTAGTTTGCTTCCCGCAGGCTTTGTGACTCATTTGTATTGACCTAATTGAGCCATTCTCACATTACAATACTTTCTGTTTCCGTGTTATATGTTTATGCCTTGATTTTCCCGCTTATCTGTTCACGCGTGGTGTTCCACGTATAAATAAATAAATAACGGCGTTGGCCTTCACTGGCAGTTTGTGGGGTTATGCACTTTGCCATCTCTTATTATGCTCACAATTACGCTGAGAAACATGCTACCAAGTTGAAAGTTGGAGTTCTGAGTTAAAAGGGTGGGGGAGGATGTATACGTTGTGGGGAACATTCGTTTCGGTTAAATTCGCTGCATGACTATAAACTGGATTGACGGAGTCGACGGTGTTCGGATTAAGGGGTGGCGTACAGTTTGGGAAGGAGGTGGTTTGAGCAAACCGCGGTTTTTTAGGAGTCGTATTGGTGGAAAGCTTGAAAAACTACCCCATTCAATGTATTTGAGTTATTAGCGCGCAGTTCAGAAGAAATTTAAAAGGTCGCAGGGGGAGAGATGCCGAATATTTAGCCGTTTCTCAGCAACGTTTCCAAGGCTGTTCGGAAACGTGCGTTTTAGTTGTATTTTTTCACGTGATTATCTTTGATCTAAATTCCGGTTAAACAGTAAACACACCGTGAGGCACGAAACGAGTACGCCGCGAACTCTGAGAAAGTTTCCTAATCAGATAAAGGACCTAACAACCGTAGGTGCACATTTCTGTTCGTAGGCCCCGCCCAGTTGAAGTATGGCTCACGATTAATTTTATATGAGTTACTCTCAGTTGGTCCTATTTTTGTAAAGGCACAGCCACCCATCGCGGTGCCGCAGCGGCACTTTCGCGGAGCCGCTCTGGTACCTTCCGCGGAGCCGGTATGGCTTTATCGCGGAGCCGCAGCGGCGATTTTCGCAAGAGCAGGGCTGCCACGCTCGTTAAAAAATAATCAAGTCAAGTAGGGACACACTGACCTCTTCCTTTTTTTTTAAACTACTTCCGGATGCTCATCCTTTTAAATTGGATTGCGCGATACTCTGAATTTCGTGCGATAAATTTGAAACACGAAGCAATTGCATGACAACTACATATCCCGAAAAGGGTTGATATTAGAGAACCGCGAAAAATTACTATCCTTTCACCACAACATTCCCATTACCAGTGTTCAATAGAATGTCCATTTCGGTGCTGCTTTCTATATCAGGTATTGTACCAAAGTAAGAGGTTAAATTTCTTGTGGCATGATTGAAAAACCTCGTGGTGTTATTGAACTAGAACAAAATGCCGAGGTTCAAGGACAGTCGTCCATACACTATTCAGACACCATTTCTTATCTGGCTATCGAAATACGATTTGTGTATGAGAAAGAAGTATTTTTTACTGCTACTTTTAGAACATTTGCATCGTTTTTGTACGAGATTTTTTTATTTTGCCGTTTGTCGATTGCCGATTGCCGTTTGCCGGCCATTTTTGGACAAAATTTGTCGATTTCCGTTTGCCAATTTTTCAAAATCGTTTGCCGCACATCCCTGCCCCCCACCCCTCGATGTGAACAAATGAACACTCGAGATCGTGAGATGAGCGATGATTTTTGATCAATAGCCCCGTTCTTCTCTTCAATCTCAACTTCTCTCTTTACTCAGGTCAGCTGCAATACATCGGCTGCAAAAGACGGAAGTTACAAGCCTCGGACAACTAGTCCACCATGCTCCCATAGCTCAATTTACGATGCAATCAGCCCGCCCTCCTCGCGGCTTCTTGAAGGCATCGTTCACGATGGATTCCGTTTGCGAGTTTTCCATATACATATATTGGGAGCTGTAGTAGCCTATATAACAACTACGTTGAAAAACCCGAGAAAAAATCTCGGAAAACTACGTTTTCGGACCAAAACTTTCTCAATCGACTTTTGAGAGAGGAAGAGTCGATCGTTAGAGATCGCTGTTTTAACCAGCGATCTCTCGATCAAATGAAGTTCGTCTTTCTTTCAGGTGATTTGTGGGATAAGAAAGGTTAACCGGTTTTTGTAGAAAACTCATTCTTCACGTAATTGCATAGTATATTCCATCAACTTCCCCTAATTTGTACTATATCAAATGTTGATCATTTACTTATGCGATGGCCGACAGCAAATTGTGCCAGATGACTGTTGGAGTTCCTACCTCTTCTGACGGAATTTCACACATTCGACCTCATGTGTTTCGACAATAGAGCCTTGGTGACCCAATAAACTTTCCCTACGTCCTCAGGTGGGCCTAGCCAATCATTCTAGGCCAAAAAAAAACGATTAGTGGTTTTCAGCGCGTACGATGCCTTTGAAGGCAGCATACACGCGCATACAACTTGATTGAGATAACTACGGAAATAGAAAGGTATGGCCCAGAGATCAACACCTACGCATTTTGAAGCGTCAAAAACGACCCGCAATGCCGTTACAGGAGTTGCAAGTTTGGCCCCGCCCGTATTTTCACGCCCTCCGTATTTGCCCTTTTCCCACAACGCAAGGTTGCTGGGTCATATTCATAGTTGGTACTGTTGGTAGATTGCCTAACAAGTGAACCACACACGTCACTGGCGGCGAAGATGACAAAACAACCCTGCGTTGGAGGAAAAGGGCAAATACAGGGGGCGTGAAAATACAGGGCGGGGCCAACTTCTCACTCGTGTAGCGGCATTGTGAGCCGTTTTTACCACTTTAAATTGCGTATGCATTATGTTGTAAGCAATACTGTTCGATTCACATTGTTATCCCAACCATGTTTACGAGCGTGTATGCTGCCTTTAAGCAGAGGAGATGGGGAAAAGAGGCTGGCTCTGTCTCTGTGCTAGACACATAGACCGGGAAGCTTCAGCTTCCCCGGGGCATGTCTGCCGCAGATGCGGCTGAAAGGAAACATCAAGGAGTATGGTAAGCTGCAGCCTTTGGGCTGAGGCAGGCCAGGGGCCGAATTCACCATTGAATTTGTCGCCGGTTGGCTGGATATGGTTAGCCTAGAAGCCTGCGTCCTCATTGCCAACAAGCGTGTTTCCACGCGCGAGCCCACCCTTACCAAGCCTACCAGCGATAAAATCTTCTGATGAATTTGGCCTTAGATCATTTTATAGGAAACGGCAGTAGGGTAATCTGTCAAAATGCTTGCCCAGGGAATTGTGTAGGATGAGAGCGTAGAGGCCATAAAAAGTCTCAGAACAGAAGAAGCAAGTTTTGTCTAAATGTAGGGTTGTACGTTTTATTGAGGTGCTTGTTATACTTGTTTTATGTGTGTGTGTTAATTGCAATGAAAGATTGAGGGAAACTTGAACCTGTGTAACAATGATGCTATTACAAAAGCCCCTATACCCCCTTCAGCTGAAAAGTCATTGGAGATTTTTAACTGGGAACCACTTTCTGTCGCTTACCTATATACTTTGCGCAGAACGTGAGAAGTGGCTCTCTGCTATAGGCAGACTAGCCAGAGGCGCAGGCGAGAAGGAGTTCACCAAGGGCGGCAATCTAAACCTTCGATATATGTGTACAGCCCATAAAACGGCCAATGTCTCACCGTCGACTGCGTACCACGCGCTGCGCGATTGCACGCGCGTCGGAAGCAGACGGGTGTTGGCCGCCGCGCGGCGTTTCCGCCGCCGCGCGGCGGCCGAAACCTGTCGCGCGGCGGCCAAAACTCGTCTGCTTCCGACGCACGTGCGGTCGCGCAGCGCGTGGTACGCAGTCGACGGTGAGACATTGGCCGTTTTATGGCCTGTAACTCAATTGGGTTGCGACTGCATGGGAGCGACTTGCAACCGAAGTTTTCGCTCGTTCCTTGAAGGTCTGTGGGATTACAAACGCCGCAGATCGCTCCGGAGACGATGTCATTCGCTGTTTCAAAGCTGGCGGACCCATTTCTACCGAACATGGACTGCTACACGCTGCTCGAGTTGTCAACACCCAAAACCTTGTCGACATTTTCGAACAGACTGATATTGAGGAGGACTTCAACAATGACTTTCTTAATGATGATCTCTTGGAGTTCGCCGAGTAATTGATTATTGTCCCACTTTGGTTTGTCTAATGATCCTTGTTTGCCCATAATGACTTTTGAATTCACGGTTGAAAATTAGAGCCTCCCCTCTCTATTTGGACCCCTCCTTTCAATTGAACGCCCTTTCGGTAGAGGTTGAAAAATAGTAAACCCGGGCGCTCAATTACAGGAAATACGGTATCTGACCACTTTATCAGTCAGATCGATTGATATGATTTGCACAGGAGCCGTTCGGCTTACCGAAGCTGTAGTACCCGCGCTAAGTTTTGTGAAAACGGGGAGCATTTGCCAAGCTTGGCAATAAAACGTCCGATGCTTGTAACCTTTTTGAACGAAGACTTTTTCGAACTCTAAAAATGCCAACATAGTCACAGCTCGAATTCCTATCTAATAATGTGCTTGTCGTACCGAAATTTCCGATAATAGTTCTGTTTTTGAATGAAATTGCTTTTGTGGTCGTTTCCAGAAAACGTCGCGCTCGACAAAGTGCGACGAAATTTAAAGTAGTAATTGTGCAAGTAATAGGAAAACAATCTCTGTTTTCTTCGCAAATTAGATGCAGGTGGGACAATCCTCAGATCTGTTCAAGTTGATTTTTCGAACTCTTTCTTTTAACGTTTTGGTGTTTCCGCAACACACGTCGAGTTTTCAGGAAGTTCCTAAGCGTGTCTACTGGAGGAATCCCAAAATTCTACCTTCACAAATCTCGAGATTGTCGCACCTGCAAATAATTCATGGAGAAAACTGAAAGATTGCTCTCCTACTACTTGTACAATTACTGCTCAAAGTTTTGCCGCACATTGCAGCGCGATGTTTCTGAAAAACGACCGAAAATACAATTTCATTCAAAATTAAAGCGACTTTAAGGAACTTCCATCATCATCACCCCGTTAGCTGGCGTCTGGCGGAGCGGGATGACCTCTCAGCCAATACAGTGCTGTGGATGCCATGGGAGCCCTAGCGGTTTGAACGATACGCTTCCATTCAGAACGATTCGTAGCAATAGATCTAGCATTAAAGGCACAGTCCGAGCTCATGGACGAAATCTGGGATTTCCACATAATTGTGAAGTAGACCCACCCCGTATACCACTTGCCAAGTGCGAGCTCTCAATTCCTCCGAATAAGCGAGATATAGGAGGAAGCCACCCTGGGGCGCCCACCCCGGGAAGCCACTTTGGCACGCCCCTTTTACGATCTTTCGAGCTCAACAGTAGCGAGATGAGCGACGCTTTCCAATCGGTAGCCTCGTTCTTCCCTTGAGTCTCGGCCTTTCTCCATACTCAGGTCAGCTCGCATACAGCGGTTGCAAATGACGGGAGTTACAAGCCACGGACAACTCGTCCACCATTCTTCCGCTGCTCAGTTTCCGGGGGGGGGGGGCATAACTCCGTTCCCAGGGGTCTTGAACGAATTCAGAGACATCATTGGGATCAGCGTGGGACCGTTTTCAAGTAAGATCAGAAAACTGGAGACCGATTCTGAGGTTGGACTGTACCTTCAAGGAAACTGCACCTTGTTTCTTCAGATCGTCCTCGATTTGTTTCAGCCATGTCTTTATAGGGGCCGTTCGTTGGATCTTCCACTGCACTGGACGTTTCCTCCATAGCACGCTGTACGGTAGTCGACCCGCGTCCATCCTGCAAACGTGTCCAAACCACCGCAATCGTCTGGTCTAAACTTGGTCCTCGATCGTGGACTGGTGGTCACATTGCTCCCTGATGATTTCGTTGCATATGCGGTCACAAAGGATAATCCCGAGGATCTGGCGCAAGCATCGCATCTGAAAGGGCTCGAGTTTCACCAGGTCCGACTTGAGCAGCGTCCACGTCTCCGAGCCGTATAATAGTACAGGAACTATCAAAGCTTGGAACAGCCGAATCTTCGTCATCATCGATACGTTGGCTTTGTTGCACAGACACCAGCCAAGCAAAGCAAAAGCAGTGGAAGCCCGTCCGATTCTGCTGTGGATCTCCGTCGTTGCTGCCACTTTCTTCTCCTGCACTACTGACCCTAGGTACTTGAAGTCCTTCACTTGCTGGAGTTCAACTCCTTCCAAGAGCACAGAGGCATGCGGCCCATCTGATGTCATGACCTTTGTTTTACCCTTATTGATTCGCAAGCCTTTTGAGTTCGCAATCAAAGCTATGTTCCCAATTGTATACGCCGCCTCAGCATCGGTGTCCGCGAACACAGCACTATCATCCGCAAACATCAAGTCCATGACGTAACCATTGGTACCGTACTGGACGCCTCTTCTGTTTTCAGAGGCCTTTCTCATGATGGCATCGATCACGGTATCGAAAAGTAGCGGTGAAATGACATCCCCCTGAGGAACACCAGCGTTGATCGTACATTCTTCAGACAACCTATCTCCGATGCGAATGCAACGAGTTGATCCATTATATGTTTCCTGAAGGAACTTCACTATCTTCTTCGGAATGTGTTCACATTCAAATGATCTCCATAAAGCCGGCCTGTAAACGCAATTGAATGCTGACTTGAAGTCGATAAACACGATGACAACACGTTTACCGCAACGGATCCTTTCTTCCAGGAGCTGACGCAGAGCGAAATTTTGGTCGGTGCAGCTACGTCCCGGTCGAAACCCTGCTTGTTCTTCACGTCTGGTTTGTTCCCAATGTCGCTGAAGTCTGCTCTGAATGATCCTGTTGAAGACTTTTCGAACAATCGATAAGAGACTTATTCCGCGATAGTTATGACAGTATCTGGCGTCACCTTTCTTGTTATTAGGCACGATGATTCCGCGCTTCCAAGTGGTTGGTATGTTCTCAGACTGCCAAATGAGATTATTCAGCTTATGAAGTTGACACAACAGAATGCCTCCGCCAGCTTTAATTGCCTCAGCAGTCATGTTGTCAACGCCCGACGCCCTGCCGTTCTTCAGCAACTTGACAGTCAGCCTCAACTCGTCCATAGAAGGTTCTGAATCCAAAGCGGCTTCCTGCGGCACTTCTAATGGAGGCGACTCGACAACCGGTCCCCGTGGTGCGTCGTGCTTGTAAAGGTCACTAAAGAACTGTCTCCAACGCTGTAGACGTTCTTCTGCAGTGCGCACGAACGTCCCGTCTGAGCTCCTGATGCTATCGCTAACGGGCTTAGTCTTCATCCCGAGACGCTTCAACGTACGGTAGAGTGAACAGTAGTCATGCTTGACATCAGACTTCTACATTTCGTCGGCTATCCTGTTCCAATATGACTCCCGTTCCGCCTTTAACCTGCCTCGAAGTTCTTTGCACAGATCCCGATACCGATTAAAATTAGACAGTTTAGCTTGCTTCCGTTCGTCTATGAGGCGAATAGACTTGACAGATATTCATGGCTGCGTCCGCGAGGGCAAAGTGGCTCCGCGCATTCCAGGATGGCGTCCGTTGTCTGCCTCACTTGTACGTCTACTGAATCAGTTTCAGCTAACAAAGCAAAACGGTTCGACAGCGCGACTTGGAAAGCCTTCTACCTATTGGGTGCCATTGAACGCGACCAATCAAGTCTTCTTCTGTGAGGCTTCACACGCCTAACTCGCTGCAACCCAAGCTTCACCAATGCACGCAGGAGATAGTGGTCCAAACCGCAGTCAGCGCCTCTCATAGCGCGCACGTCATTCAATGACGACCTGAAGCGTGAATTTATCAACGCGTAGTCTAGCGTGGCCACGTCTTTTCCATTAGGGTTCCTCCACGTCAACTGATGTTTCTTACGGTGTTGAAAGTGAGTGTTTCCAATGAGAAGTCCATTGAGCGCAGCGAAAGAGAGCAGACGCAGTTCATTGTCATTCAATTCTTCAACACCGAATCTTCCCATAACTTCTTCCCATCCTGATCTGTCCCTGCCCACACGTGCGTCAAAATCTCCTGCGACCATGATGAGATCAGTCCTTGGCATAGAATTCAGCGCATCTTGAAGTTGAGGGTAGAATACGTCCTTTTCGGCATCACAGCTAGGTTCCGTAGGCGCATATACGGCCACTATGTGTGTCTTGACTGTTCCGCTCAATGTGAGAACAGCGATCCTGCTAGAAAACGGCTCGAACGCAACAACACTTCCAGCTTCACGATTGCTCAGCATAAATCAAACGGCTTGGTGGTGTCCGTCGCTACCGGAGTAGTACAACGTCATCTTCTCGTCACTGTCTGGCACTTGGAAGGTCATTGTTCCGCATCCACTTATCCTGAATTCGGACAGCGCAGCAACCGATATCCCGCCTTTGGACAATTTTCTCGCGATGATCTCCTTTTGCCCAACGTGGTGCGCCGTTCGCACGTTCCATGCTCCGATTCGTACCTCCTTCTTAGAAGCCACAAATCGTCTTCCCTTCTGGCCAGTAACATTCTTCTCACCAGCACCCTGGTACCCCAGCGCTGGCGCATCGGCTGCCCCGGATGCGGTAGCTTTATCGTGATATCCTAAGAGACTCTCCATGGTTCTACCTGAAGGTTTTCCAGCCCGTCGGAAGAAAGGGCCAACCCTCCTCCTTTCACATCCGGGCTTGGGACCGGCAACGGCGGAGTTTTAAGGAACTTGGGTACACAAAACACGTAATTAGGTAGCAAATTGAACTGTGAATGTGATAGCGTTTTCCAAATCCTAGAAAGTCTGCACCCCAAAAAGTTACAAGCATCGTGTGTTGTTTTGCCAACTTTGGCAAATGCTCCGCGTTTTGACAACACTTAGAGCGGGTTATGTTTATACCGCTATTCTAACGAATACTATGTCGCCTAGCTTGTCGCGGAAACTATGCACTAGGCTTAAGAAGTATGTAAGTAATTAAGCACACAGGATTGCCATGAGCCAAAACCACAAGGTCCTTACCTGAAACTTCGTAGCCTAGAGTCTGTCAATACTGCTGAGTCGAGACGTCCCAACCAGAGATGTGCGGAAAATTTTTTTTACCGGAAACAGAAAATAGAAAATCCAGCTTGACAGAAAACAGAGAAAAATCTTCAAAAATGGGCAGAAAACAGAAAACAAAAAATTTTTAAAAATCAATAGAAAAGTGTTCAGCTTACACTATATAAGTTTTTTCCACAGCATCAAATTATTAAATTTATACATTTTTAAGTTATAAATGCTTTCTTAGCTCAATTCTGAGAACCCAACATTTGTTCAAAGTGATAGTGTACAGACGCTCAGAAAACACAAATTATCAATTACGTAGATACAGTGACAGCGAGTTTACCCTTCCCTAGCTCACATATTTTTTCACTGATTTTGGAATAAGTGCTAATTTGAACAGTGTATTACTCTTCAGTGCCCGAAAGTCACGTGCGCCTGCGTCGCTCAAGTATAAATGATCTGACGCGCCGCTCGCTCCACCGTGGTGGGGTCGGTCGTACCTCTAAAGGGAGTCTTATCATCTGCTTCAAAGCACCACCATCAACTTCATCGCGCTTCAACTTTTTAAAATTCTGTATCGTCCTGCGTTGCAATGAGTTGAAGTACGCACTAATAAATTGCGTGTTTAGTACAGTTGGGGCCCAAATTTTCCCCGCTCCACTAAAGCGGTGGCTCTGAAGTATTCTTCTTCTCTGTCCACGAGTAGAAGTAGTTATACTCGGACGCCGGTCCAGTGCTCTATTCGCATACCTTCCGAGGAATTCATCAACGGCGAACCTCTTGATAATTTTAACCACTACAAGATAAAGATAAGAGCTTGGTTTCCTGAATCTCTATTGGGTTGCGCAGCGCATTCATCGTCGTATTCGTAAAGGCTAGAATGCTTTTTGGAGATATTTAGTGACTTGCTGGCAAGTTGACTTTCCAGTCAGTGGGTTCGTCTACTCCACATTTATCTGGTACCAACTCAAACACTTCAGAAGGATAGTAGGTTTGGCTGACAGTGGGCTAGGGTCGAATCCGACCGAGTATTGCGAGCAGCAGCGCTCCTGCCACCACGCGACAGGCACTAGGTTAGATAATAGAGTGTTTCACCGAATAAAATCGATTTTTCAATTAACTCTTATATTTTCTTAGAGACGAGGTGGGTTTAACAGCCCTTGGTATCGAACACAAGGTGAGGGGTAAGGTTTCCATGATTGATGAAAAAGTGACTTTCTGTCCAATCACAGAATTGATATAACCATTTATTCGATTATTCGAATAAAAACTTAAATAATTGGCTGTGGCATGTAACGAATAGACGAAACCCCACGTTTTCATCAAATATGAGAACCTTTCACTTACCCTAATGCGTGATAAAAAGCGCTGTTAAAACCATTCCGATCATGACGAGAAAACTAGATTTATTCGGAAAAATCGATATTATTCGTTTGATATACTCTAATAGATAACAGTATAGCGAGTAAAAGTGTTTGGTGTTGGAGAACTTTAGAACACCCAGGTTACATTAACCCCCAATCTATTGGCTTACCTTTGATGAATCCAGCCTTTGGCCCCACGGGCAAGGCTGCTACAAATTGAGGTTCACGGTTTTTTCTGTTTTCTGGAGAAAACTTTCCCTGTTTTTCACAGAAAACAGAACAATCAGCTATCGATATGCACGCAGCTCATCTCTCTCTACTCTTTTCTGAACCCTGAATGGTCGACCTGGAATGGGTTGAGTGCATATTGGTCGTCACTACTATCAACAGAAGACAGTCACTCCGGGTGCTTTAAAATGAATGCATTTCGCAGCTTCAAAAGAGGCTTAGTGCAACTTCGAAGTAAGCCAAGTGAGGTGTAGAAGTATGGCGAGCGCAGTTTCAAAGTAGGCTTAAAGCACTTCCGAAGTAGGATGAGTGCAACCTTGAGGTAAGGTTAATGCAGATTACAAGTGAGCTCAGTGCTGCTTTGCACTATCCTCTGCAAAGCCTTGACGTAGGATGGGTGCAGCATTGAAGTAAGCTTATTGTGCGTTCGAGGAAAGGTTGCTGCGCCTTCAATGAAACTAAGTAGAAGCAATCAACTTAGATACTCTAAAGCGGTGAGAAGCTTACCAGGAGAGTTCCGAGTAGGTCCATTAAGAAGATGTTAATAGGGAAAAGTTCCCACAGAACACTCAAATAGCGGAGCAAAACTGTTTATAGAAATCTCTGAAAAAACGAATATTGTCTGTTTGTGTTTCAGGAGACTGCGGACAACGCATCGAACATGACGTCCGGGAAATAGTTTCGCGCTTCAAAATTCTAGGGTAAGTGGCTTTGCTTTCTGTTTCCTGTACCAAAAATTCTTTAAAAATAAGAGGCGACAATATACATGCTGGGATGGTTAAACCTCTCGCGATGAACAATATTCGAAAATTTGATGCCTGTTCCTACGGTGAAACGAGCGCAGGACAACTGTCATAGGACGTGGGCGGGGTGGCCCAATGGGTTGGCTGGCCCACGAGATTTGCACTCACTTCCCGACCGTTTTTCATCGCGCTTCCGTTCTTAATCTTCCTGGAAGGGTCCAACGCTCACGTTTTAGCCAAAAAACGGGCAACTTTTACATTGTAAGCATTGCCTTCAACATTCCATTCCATTTAGCCTTCCAATTGACATTCATCTTTTCATTCTTCTATCCCACCGACTTCACATTGATAAGCACTTGTATCTCACTTGAAACTGCAAGATTAGAACTCGATTTCTTTCAGGATCGGAAAGAACCTGTGAGGAGTGTGGTCTTCCTTGTATTTGCATCCTTATAGATTGCATCTATTCTAAAATCCGAGACGGCGCCTTTGATCTATACAATCCTTCCATATTTCCGAATAATTCGTTTATCCGAATATTCGGAAAATTGTCTTCGTTTGATATAATCTAAAGCATACCCTCGCCGATCGCATGGGCGGACAGACACATTCGGAGAGACTTTACCTGTCGATGACGCTCCTTGAGATCACGCAAACAAATTTCAAAAAATTTTAGTCTCCGTCCACTTTTCAACATCGCACTCTTTCACAGATTTATATGTACATAGAACGCACATAGAATTATAGCACCACTATGACTAGTAATTTATTGATAATTTACAATTGTTATGTGTTTGAAATGCACAGATGGTATTCGGATGACCACTAAACTCGAATCTGAACCTCATTTTCAAGTAGTTCACAAGCAATATTAAGTACATACACCATATGACGTGGAAAAACAATTCGGAAACGTAGATCAAATCGTGATGACAACTTCGAAAGTGCACATGTGAATGAAATATGAACGGGGATAGAAGACAACAGAGCAACTCATATAGCACAATAGAGGATCGTATCACAAACAAACAAAAATTTCGAGATCGATGTTGTAAGCCGTTTCTAACTGTGTATATATGTAGGTTTGTTCTTCAATATTAATAGTATTTTGTTAGAAATGTGCTGCTCAACAGCCATTCTTCGCACAAATGCCCTTCAGATACAATTTCTCCTTGCCCAATTGGGGATTATTGTTCAGCTGTAGGATATCCATATCAGGACGATTCTCCTCATCATTTGATGATGACGTTAGAATTGATGAGGTCGTCAACACAGAAGTCACAGAGAGGTTGCCATTTCGTACATCAGATGTATATATCTAAAAGAAAGCTGGGAACAATAAAAACATGATATAATAGAATAAGAAAACACTCACTGCGGCATCCCTTCCTACAGTGGTGCTAAGTGTTTCGGGAACCGTTGATGAACGTACTGGTAGGGACTGAAACTCAAAACACTTACATTTAACGCTATAAGACCTGAAAGAAGCTGATAATCATTATGTACGCCAACTCAAGCTACCTCATTTTTCGTACAGATCTCCTCATCAATGCCACACAACTTCTCATTAAGCGGACTTATGAGACTTGTCACTAAAAAGCTTCAACATTATGAACACACCCAGCAGCTCACTGATACAAAAATTCACTCATAACCATGAACTCGCTGTTGGCCTGCTGCTCAGCTTCATCAGCGCAGAAGAAAAACCCATACGGTCTCCTCCAGGACGCAAACCTTGAATACTGATTCATATCGCGTCACGCTTTGATGCCTATTGAAAACAAGGTGATGGTAGCTTCACGGACTTTCACCTAACTAGAGACTGGCTTTCACACCCCGTCACGTTTCGAAAAAAGTCCCACTGAAAGTTGTGCGGGATGAATGAAGTAACAACACTGTATGCTGGCTTTTCTCCACGGAGTTTTTGGTAGGTCAAAAAAATCCAGGGTTTACAACTTCCAGGTCGACGTTTCGCGAAACTTCGCGGGTCTTCCAAGACTTTCCCTTGTAAGGAGGAGACATGAAGCTCCAATCCACAAACTTTACTTATAAGCAGCGTTCACGATTAAAACTATCCTCGCATTTTCACCGGAAATCGATTGTGCCGGGATCCATTGCAACAATAAATATATTCCATAATATATTGCATCAAATTCCACACATTTGTACTATATAATTTGTTGATCAATTATTTCTTTTCCTCATTTTGTGAAAGTTGTGCCAGATGGGTGCGTAGCATTATTTCCGAACTGTTCCGATTTTAGTTTTAGCTCAAATCTGTCAAAACTTGCTTGAATGCGATACCACGAAAAAAACACCTCAAAAACACCAGTAAATTCGACTTTTTTGACAAGTTAACCTTCAGAAGATCGCAAAAGTTCGAAAAAACGGTCGGGAATATCGCTAAGCACCCATGCCAGATGACTATCAGAGATTGGTGGACACTTTTTTCTTTATTTAACCCTCTCAGACTTCAGAAAAGGGCCCTTTAAATGCGCCAAACATCGCGATTGTGGGCTGTAGGGGCAAATCATGCAATTAGGCCTAAAAAATGAGAAATGGTTCTCATCGCGAACGATGGCCTAAACATCGCTCAAAGAAAAACAGTGAATCTGCGTCAATCAGATTCTTGTCTAATAGTGAAATCATCATCTAATTGCTATTTTGAGTGTGCATATGCAAATGCTTACTATAGAATTATCCTTTCTCCCCTGGAATTACTGTTGCATGCCCCTTTGAGCAATCGATAAGCGGCGGCCGATACGAGCCGTGCGAAAACGCGCTCGCCATCCTCGCGCCCTCTTAATTGGCCTGAACTCTCTTCACTCTCCCATTTTAAGAACAGAGTCTCTCTACACACAGAGGAAGTAGTTGTTCCGCCTTTCGCGGCTCTAATTCCACTCGGGACCACTTCCTATGCATTGAGTAACGTGACGTTTCGAACTGCAAAAAGGGCACAACTACTCCCCCGGTGTGTAGAGAGCCCCTGCCCCCCATTTTACTACGTTTTGACAGCACAGCTCGCTCCCATTCGTCCTACAAAAAAGGCTAGATTGTTGTTATCGCCATAGCTATGCACCTTACGTTATACTTATGCAGCCACCTATGTTTTGTCTCTTCAAGGGCCGCGATGGACCAAGCTAAGTATCCAATACCCTCCGAGCGTTTATAATAAATTTATGTTCCGCAGTGATCTCCTTGACCGGCAACATCTCAAGTTCTCTCACGGTGTGACGGAAGCTCTATGGATTTGCCAACATGCAAACCTTCGGTTGTTGTCGGGCTTCAATACATGCCCATTCCTCCACTCATCTTTTCTTATTCAGGCAATTTCAGCTGCTAACCAAAGGTCGACAGGACCAGTTGTTTACCAGAATTGAACGCCTTCCCGCGAAAAACCTAATTGTCACCTCGTACCCTGAGAGTTTTGACCGAGAAGTAGCCGCGTAATAGCCCCGAAATAGCTGGTTGCCACAAAATAGCCGAGATATGATGACCTCCAGGGAGCTATACGACGCATTCTCAAGAGTTGATTCGGATGTCAGCACCTCGTCGGATCAATTACACAAGTTTGAGGCACTTGGACTCCGCTCAGCTTCTGGAGGCTCCGCCCAACCACTGAAGCCCCCGGATGGCGACTAGCCGGCGACGGCCGCGTCGCGTGTCGATGTGCCGTCCGCGTCCCCCTTTATTCTTGATTGCTGCTCGGTTATTGCTCGGCTATTCTGCAAAAACAGCGAAATAACCGAAAAGTAGCACACTGGGAGGGAGCTTAGCGAGTTACTGTCATTCTCTGTGCCAAATTCCGGTCCGCAAATTGCGGACTACGGCTGTTGCATCATGCGACACGTGATAATTGTGCTGGAAGAAGGGTGAATCGTGCCGGGACCAAGTGGTCCCAGCACGATTAACACGTGTCGCATGATGCAATAGCCGTAGTCCGCAAATGTGGACCGGAATTTGGCCCAGAGAACGACAGTATTTCTACTCTCATAGTATAGCCTGCTTGATTCTCTGTAACCTGAGCCTGTTGTCTGTTTGTTCATGTTCCAATGTGGGGCGCTTAGGGTTCCACTATGGAGACAATCGCCTCCTGTGGAATCACTTTATCTTGGCACTCATGCAATCGCGGATAACGATAGCACGGAAAAGCGGTAATGGTGGTGTTCGAGGAGGAGTGATCTAAAAGAGGCAGCACGGTCACTCAAATGATCGGTCTTGTTCGAAAAGGCCTTGACGCCAATAATCTGTCTTCCTTGAGTGTTGACGAGTATTGAACAAAATCAATTCAATTAAAATACGCATTTCATTGAGGCACATCCCTGGTAGGCATCTCAATTAACCGTAAGTGTCGGGGATGTGATAGGCCGTACGGTTCTTATCCTCTGAAATTAGCGATGCTGAGATTGAGCAGCAGACCAACAGCCAGATGATTCACGGATGGCAGTGCAATGGTGCACGTGATCTTCACAACAAATTCGAAAAATGAAAAAAATCGCATCGAAGAAACTGCATTTGGGTGATGAGTTCTTTGAAGAAAAAATTAAATCAACGCATTCCAATCGTCACAAAAGCCACACGTGCCGGCATGCAATACATACATACAAATGAAGGGAGAGAATCGATATAATCAATCGATCAAAAATAATTGGGACTACGGATTCACACCGTGAAAATGCACGACCAAGGAAAAAACCTACACTTTCCGCTATATAATGGTTTCAGATTAAGAAAGGTGGGACGGGCTGAAAATGATCATCTTCATTGATCGATTATCGATTATAGCCGCACGGTACTCTGTACATATATCAAGTCTTTCCCAAACATATTGCCTTTTTTGACGCAAGCGTGAGTGATTGCTATCCGTGCAGTGAGTTGCAAACACAATGCAAAGCCACACGCTTCCACCGCAAAAGCCAATATGGTAGAGTCAGACTACAGTGCTCTCAGCGCAATGTGTTAGTACCTACGATACTATCAGTAGTGGATGGCAGTGCTGCAGACGAACATCAACCAGCGTGAGCGGTCGTGTCGCGGTAGGCATTGATTAATCTCTTGAGGGTCGTTCATACATCCACCGCCAAGCGTCGCGGCGAAGTGCAATCCTATAATATCGATCGTGCCTCGGCGCGTTAGAGGAGTGCACTGTGCCGCGCCGCTCGGCGGCGGGAGTATAAACGACGCCACAGGGAAAGACCTGGCAGTCATCCGAAGGGCGTTCCTTCTTTCCTGAAGTATGAAATAATGCGTACCGCAACCAGACCCCGCGTAGGCTGATGTTTGTCTGCAGCTCCACCAACCTCCACGGATGGGACTGTAGATTCACTTACATCACTAGTTTTGTGTATGTTAGCATAAATCTCAAAGATATAAAGCACTTCAGTTGGCGATAACTGTGTGACAAGAGCGAGACAGAGGGCGAGAGTGAAAAATAAAAAAGTGCGATAACTCAAATTTATTCAGTGATTAGGCTACTGATTATAGGAATCAGATAGAGCTGTGAGTCACCACCACAATCTTGTTGTTATGCTAGCCAAGCAGTGTCGGTGTGAAAACTGAGCGTTAGAAGTCTAGAAGAACAAGCCAGTAGCGGAAAAAATAGAACGTAAAAAACGAATTTGGATGGTCCAGTGCTCGAATGCAAAAACAAATCGAGATTTTGTGTGCTTATAGAGTGCATGATAGATGAATCCATGCCGATCGCATGAGAGAGGTCTGTCTGCATTTGGCTGTCCTCAGAGGTGACAGCATCGGAAAACAGCCAACTGCCATCGCTCATGCGATGACATCTTCTGAGCTAGGGAAACTCAACCCACCCATCGACGTCGTTGACATTGACATCGGCGTGTCTGAAGGCGGTGGTAGCCGATGATGCTCAGCTCCCGATGGGGCTGCTGGCTGGTGTGGAGGCTCACCGTGGCGCGACGTCAGAGGCAGCTGATTGAGTGGCTGAAATGTTAGCTTCTACGATTGTGCAAATTGGTCCCCCATCTCACACCCTTATCACCCATGTCAAATCATACACTTTATATTGTATCCGCAATATCCCATTGAATTCTCCTACACTTTTCAAACGAGCATTTTATTGGGCACGTTGTTTCGGCACCTTCTAATCGATGGTGCATGATCTAATCCCTATCTACTGTGCTTTTCTGGGCCTAATTCCGGTCTGAAATTGCGTCTTGACACGCTTTGCGGCCGCGCGCTTTCGAATCGGAAGAGTTTCCAACGCCGCAGCCGCCGATCTGTTTACTCTAGGTGGGAATCAGAAACTGAAAACAGAACGAAACTGGCGAAAACTGTATAAAAAAGCCATATCGAGCCGGCTTTGGAGCTGGAAACTCGACTGACTCGAGCGCGTGCGGCCGCAAAGCGTGTCGAGAATCGCGGACCGGAATTCGGCCCAGAGAAGCACAGTATGTACAATAAGCAGACTCATTACAAACGCATAATGTGTTGTGAAATGGCCAGTGAACGTTGTCAGTAGGTCAAAATCCATAGTCAATGTCACGGTAGGCGCGCGACGCGCATTTAAATAGCGCCCCTCGTCCATTCGGTTGCTCAGAAAAATCAAAACAAGTTACTTGTAATATAAATGCAACTTATTCAAATGTCTCAAGTAACTTACATTTATATTACATGTAACATACATTTGTATTACATGTAACTTAAATTTATATTGCATGTGAGTTACACTTATGTTACATGTAACTTACATTTATATTTCCACTACTCAGAAAAATCAAAACAAGTTACTTGTAGCATAAATGTAACTTACTTGAATGTCTCGAGTAACATACATTTATATTGCATGTAACATACATTTGTATTACATGTAACTTAAATTTATATTACATGTAAGTTACATTTATGTTACATGTAACTACATGGAACCTATTGGAATTTTCACCATGAGTGGCCATCACGTGACGCAGACGACACGTGACGCAGAGCGCGCGTCTCAGACCACATACTAAGCAAAAAAAAATGTTGTGCGGGGCCTTTTCTGCTGGTTTGAGGTCAGGTACCTCAAGCTTGGGTAATTGAACCAACAGCAACGCCAGTCGTAAGCATGACCCCGCGAGTGCGTCGTACATCCCCCCTTGGAAATATCTTCTCGGCCGATTTAAATTACTTGCGACTTATATTGTGCCATTTGAGTTACATGTAACATATCGGAGGCGCACTGCACACAGTATCCTCTCAGAAGTTGAAAACAAGTTACTTGTAACATATCTGAGCCGATGTAAATTACTTGCGACTCATCTCAGGTCAATTAAGTTACATGTAACATATCGGCGGGATACTGCGTACGGTGCGCCTCTTAAATGTTACATGTATCCTAAATGACCTGAGATAAGTCGCAAATAAACCTACATCGGCTCAGATATGTTGCAAGTAACTTGTTTTCGATTTCCGAGGAAACACTGTGGACAGTGCACCTCCGATATGTTGCATGTAACTTAAATGGCACAATAAAAGTCGCAAGTAAATTAAATCGGCCGAGAAGATGTTTCCAAGGGAAATGCACGACGCACTGGCGGGGTCAGGCTTACGACTGGTATTGCTATTGGTACAATTACCCAAGTTTGAGGTACTTGACGTCACACCAGCAGGGAAGGCCCCGCACAGCATATTTTTGCGTAGTGTGTGTTCTGGGACGCGCTCTCTGCGTCGCGTGTCGTCTGCGTCACGTGATAGCCACCCATGGTGAAAATATAAAAGTAAGTTACATGTAACATAAGTGTAACTTACATGCAATATAAATTTAAGTTACATGTAATATAAATGTAAGTTACATGTATTATAAATGTAGGTTACTTGAGACATTCAAGTAAGTTACATTTATGTTACAAGTAACTTGTTTTGATTTTTCTGAGATATCCCGCCGATATGTAACATGTAACTTTAATGACCTGAGATAAGTCGCAAGTAACTTACATCGGCTCAGATATGTTACAAGTAACTTGTTTTCGGCCTTTTATGTTACAAGTAACTTGTTTTCATTTTTCTGAGGTTCTCGTGATGCGGTGTTAACCGTTTTCCTTTTTGTCTCCGTGTTCATTTGCACATCTCTTGATCCTTCCTTTCTGATATTGCCTCTCCCATTGAATGAATTTTGTTTGCCCACCGCCTATCCAGCCCAAGAAGTTGAAGATAGTAAACTTTTACAGCTCCGCCTTGTCATTCTCCGCGTTCGAAGCATGCCAAAAACGTTGAATTTTCACGTCTTCGACACAATAAGTGAGCGATAAAGATTCAGGCGAGGGCTTTGAGAAAGCTACTCGTAGCGCTAAGATTGCTGCAGAGTTAAGAAAAAGAGAATAAGCAGCTCGAACCCTGGAGATCTGTATCACCATAGTTGATACTGAAGGTCGCCTTTGGTGCAAAGTATCATAAGAAGCGACAAAAGTGGATGGAACACTGGACGGTAGGAGGCTGCGACGCACAAGGAAGAAGGACTTCTTTATATAGCAGGCCACGGTACAGAATCTCTTTCCTTGGAACATGTTGTTCTAGAAGATGGAACATCTCACTAAATATGGGGCCCGACCGCAGATTTATCACGGGTCGGACCCATTTTCGTTCCTCCCCTCACCTCCTTTAAGTGAGAAGACGTGAGGGAAAAGTTGATACTTATTCTACTCCTCCTCCCCTCGACGTAAATACATAAATCTCACATGGGAATACGTGGAGAAACGCCTGAAGGATTCGAACTCGGAAAAGTCTGTGGTCGGACCCCGCTTGAGTTGGGGTCGGACACGATAAGTGCGTGAGGTAGAGGATGCTCTGTATTTGGAAAAAGAAAAAACGCAGAAGCCACTCGCGAATCAAGGAGGTTCTTCAGTCATCTTTTAAGCATCTGAGACTGTTCTTTAGTCATCTTTGAGCATCTGAGACTATCTCAGTCCTCCCTCTCTTAAAACAGTGCTACTGGTACAATATATCTCGTATACATTGGATCCGACTTATTTCGGAAAATTACAAAAACTGTTTTTCTCCTCACCGCCAACCTAATGCGACAAGAAAAAATTGTTTTCCAATCGGAACTCATCATAACATTCATGCGAGGATGAAATTGCCATCGACTTGATATTAGTGTTCGTAGAATCAAAGTTATTTGAAATGATTCGGATATCCGAAAAAAATCGGATATTTTAGAAAATCTTGTCACAGAATTTCCAAGTTTCTTGAAAGTTAAGATCATTGTGCCTTTTTAGTCCAGATAGATCTAAACGTAAACCTTTCAGTTCAGGGTAAAGCAGGAAAGAGCGAATGATTTGCAATGAGTCGGATTCAATGTATAACATCTAGCTGCATGCCACACATCCCTCAAGATCCAACAAGGAATAGGTGTCACTTACCAATGAAATCGCGTTCGGAAGACTCACAGCTCGCTTCATTCGGAAAGACTGACTTGGCATACCGAAATGAAGTCGCTGTTGCCTTTCTCTCCTATAACAAAAGTCGTATGTAGCAACCTGCGTTAATAGTTACGTAATCGTGAGTGTCGAACGGTTAGCGCACCTGCTTAGCATGTTGGTGATGGCGACTTCTTGCCGTAGCCGGTCCAACTTCAGCATAGACTCGACAGCTTGAATGGATTTCGTGTAGGCTTCGATATAGCTAAAATTGCAGCAGATCACCATTCGTCGTGAAAATCTAATGGTTCTGATAAGGCTCGGGAGTCGTTGACATGAAAATCAATAACGCGGTTTTTGCCGCGTGCACTGACACTGACCAATTCATCGATCGCCACAAGCATCAGTCACTCTCACTGCCACAACAGTGAGTGGTCGCTTTGCTCACGCCAGTGCTCATCACCAGGACTGTGCGGGAGCGATAATTCCTTACGTTTTCATGTTCTACTGCCCCTCTTATTTAGCAGGAAGCGGCTGTAGCGAGCCGCTTTGCTCGAGACCCATTTTGCCTTGACTCTGCTGCAGACCTTTGACGAACATTCCGTCGCTCGTTTTCTTCACTTCTTTTTCAGGTATTACACATTCTTTTATGCTCTCGTCATCGACTATTCAATGTGAGTTGTCCACTGACTGCTCATAAACAAATGGTCACGGATTGATTCTAATTACCTTTTTATTCATTGATTAGTATCACAAGTTAGCGAAGGACATCTGCAAGCTAACTACGGCGGCAAAAGATTTTCTATAAATTTAGTTCCTAAGCGTCTACAAAATATAGGCTATTTCAATCTCTTTTTCTTTTTAAATTCTATCGAAAATCCCGTAAAAATGGTTACAACATTGATACCGTATGAAGTCGAATGAGCTGACTCTAATGTTGCCTGACCTTTATACTAGGAGAAGATTGATTAGCGATCCTATAATGATGTTTCAACATCTCGCGAGAAAATTGTTCCTGGGTTCAGTCAAGTTTTTCGGAACTCCTATCATGAGAAGTAGAATCGGGAGACTTGGACATTATATCTCACAAGGGAACCACAATAAGTCATAGTGACCATTCCAAATGAAATGTACTTTTCTAGAACCATGTTCGGACGAAAAGTCCTAATATGCCCATCGCAGCTGCCTAGACCCACTCTGAAAAAAGTTATAGGCATTTTTTCTCTGATTTTCGTACTTATTATACCCTCCAAAACGCGTATTATATTTTCGAAAATCCGGAAACGGACCTCATATCCGTGTTCAGCGCCCAAAACTACCCCACTAAGCAAAGTTAGGTTGAAGGAACATTTTCCAAACTCTGCGCAGACTAACAGCGTTTTGGACTTGCACGGATTTTTGGTTGGGCGTTTATTTATACCAATTAGAGGGTTTTAGAAGCGCTTCAAAAAATATTCCAGATTTGACTAGAAATTCGCGCTGGAGGGTTATTTGGGGTGCTGATCACGAATCTGAGGTTCATTTATCGATTTTCCGAAGTTTTCGATTGTATTCGTTCACAGATTCCCATCGGGGGAGAATTTGATGGCAAATCGCGACTTTCGACGATTTTCAGAGTGCTTCTATAGAATATGCTCAAGTTATTTCTCTGGGGGTTATTTGGAGTGCTGAACACGAATCTGATGTCGTTTTATCGATTTTTGGCAGCTTACGGTAGATTACGGTGGGTATACGATAGTTTGGTCAAAGTCTCAGATTTCTCTCAAAGTTTCTATGTGGGGGTTATTTGGGGTGCTGAATACGAATTTGATGTCCATTTGTCGATTATCGGAATATTGAGGTAGGTTTTGCCTCCTAAATGGCATGTTACCTACCGTAACCTACATTAAACCTTGAAATTCGGGCAAGCAAACCCCAGATTCGTGTTCAGCACCCCAGATTACTCCTACATACATGTTTTTAGCAAAATCAGGAAAAAATTTAAAAGCACCCTAAAAATTCCATGGGGGGTACCCTTACCTTGCCGCGAAGCTTTGAAAAACGCTCATAACTTCTTTCAGAGTGGGTCTAGGCAGCTGCGAAGGGCATATTTGGACTTTTCGTCCGAAAATGGTTCTAGAAAAGTACATTTCATTTGGAATGGTCACTATGACTTATTGTGGTTCCCTTGTCAGTACTATGTGTTAGTCATCAAACTTTTTCACCTATCGTAACCTGAGAAATCAACCAATTACTGTATCTAAATTTCGGTCCACTAAGTATGTCTATAAATGCTTCTGATCCCTTTTGCGGGGTGCCAGACTGTCCTGAATGTCTCCTCTTTAATATTAGGTTTTGTTGTGCTTGCGCTCATTTGTACTTGTAGAAAAATGCTTCTTTTCTTCTGGGGTTTTTGTTCTCTTCCATGTATTGCCTATCAAATAACTACATAGTTCGTCTACTCAAGTGGGTGTTTTCACGCTAATTTATTCCGCGTCTCGATCGAGTAAATGAATGAAGATATTCGCACAGCTTCGTATCTGGGTACGATTTCATTTGAAAAAATCGAGCAGTTAAGGTTGAGAATATCAAGCTGCGCCAACGAGAAGGTTGTATTGCACAGAAAGCAAGCTGATTAGACGTTTGCTTGCATTTTTCTGGTAGCGCATGTGCTACAACGAAGATCTGTACAACGAAATCGAAGCATTTCATCACCACTTGACACGAGGAAGTGCCAACATCTCCCAATACAAACTCAAGAGTCTGTTTTGGACTGATGTGGTGAATAAAGATTTGAAATCACTCGGCATTGAAAGGCAATTCAGGCGCGATGTTTTACTTCGATGTATAGTGACCAATGGATGGATTGTGTTCAAATTGTGGCTGAGGACCGTGACGAAATGAACACGCCTGACTACTATGTAGGACGGCACACACTTGGGCAAAGATGCGGACTGATCGCATCGGACGCAAGCCAGCCGATTTAGTCGATTGAGCCAAAAAAGCAGCACCGACCTGAGCTGTCGATTTTGTCTGCCATCGTCGTTGCCGGTCTGGTCTTCTTCTGAAGAAGTGTGACGTGCTGCCATTAGTGCCAACGACGACCGTTCCTCCATGTCATGCGACGACTAAAATTCTCATGCAAACTGGTGTCTCATGAATATCGCATGAGTGTGTGAAGTTGCAAAGTATGCTCCCCATACAGAGCTTACTTTAAAAAAAGCAGTGCAGGCTAGGGTCAAGAAGCCATTGCAGCTGCAAGAATGATCATATTCTACCAAAAGTTAAAAAGCAACTGCAGTACCTTGGGCAAATGTGCTACGACGTCATAGTAAACAGCTGTGCGACTTAGTGTCTCCGATCCAACTATCCGCTTCCGAATTCGATCCGTGAGACTGGCCTTCTTGTAAATATTGAGGCAAACCCGTTTGCGAAGGACCAATTCCATGGCACAAGGATGAGACAGACGCACACCAACCTGAAAAATAACACATTCCTGACACAATCAGCGGATCACAACCTTCGTACCTACCTTTACTATAGCATAAACCTTCTCGTGGGACGAAGATGGAACGTTTAGCGCTGGATGATCGTGTATCGAACTATCCCAGGAACATGTTGCAATCAACTATAAGATTGATCTCAATGTTGCTGGTCATGAATAATGCAAATGGAAAGAAATGAGATTTTCGCTACCTCTTTATCATCGAAATGAACAATTGGAAGCATGATCAATGGACCGCCACTCTCCTCTTTAGGCAAAAATGAATGCAGACCCGCAATGCGAGGAGTGTTCTGCAACAAACCATCTATAGGTGCAACATATTTCATAATTGTCTTAACTCTGCCACCAAGTTGGCTACTCAGGTCCACAGCAAAGGGTCAATCCACCCACAATGGGTCAAGAGAACTACAACTGTCAATTACAGCGATAAACACAGCACAATAGGACGTGAACAGTCGGACACCAGAAAGAGCTTTCGGGTGATAGGCAAATCCCTCGCGGCTAACATGCCTTGTTTTGTCTGTCAGTGAGGAATTGTTTACGAGACGACACTCTATCGATCTGCTGTCGACATTGAGATTATCCTAGATTCTGCAATATTCCCAACTGTACAAAAGCCTACCTCATCACTTGTCATCTCTCCCGTCATGTCATCCGAATTCAAATCCAAAAACAAAACCGGAACATGCTCTTCCACACCAGGTGGGGGGATCCTGCAGGAAAAGTATGCGGTGAGGAACTGCATCAAAATCAGTTCAGTTGAAGGTCAACTTACCAGTCACAGGGAGCTCCAGGAATGTCTGAGTTCGGTGCTGGAATTGACACCGCTGTGCGCTCTTCCGTCAACGATACCCACTGACCCATCAATGAGTGCTCGCGCTCCAACTCAGCCTCGCATTTCCCCGACTTCGAACACAGCTAAAGTTGACTTCAGCGATATATCAAAGGACCAATAATCCATAGTACTCACCGAGTCTAGTTGTTGCTCAAGGTACTTTTGTCGACTCTGTAAAGCCAGCGTCCACTGAGCCCGTATCCGTTCCAGGTCTTCCTCCTAAAATGCTGCGTTGTCACAAGTTCCAGGAAGCATTAAATGTAAGAAAACCTTACCTGGTAGCTATCATACATTCTTTGATCACCCGCTTCGGACATACACACACATCCAATACTCACACTTGTTATCGTGTCTATACCAAGAGGTAAACCAGCGCCATGCTGAGGAAGTGATAAGCCCACAACCAAGCGTCGTTGTTGACCCTAAACTCGTAAATGTGGGCGAATCTGACAGTCATCAACTAAGAAGGTACTTCACTAAATTACTTGTTTCAATTGGTGGACTCCTCCAGTGGCAACATCATCCTGCTGCCGCACCTCAACTGGAACCCAATGACCGGTTTCGTTGAGTTCTCGAAATTCCGTCCACAATTCAAGACGCCTCGAAACCTCAGACCACCTAGCCTAAAGTTGTGCGGATAGCACATACTACTCGACCATTTGTCGGAACCTCTTGGGATTCCTCATAAAAAACTCAGGAATTGGTTCTGTACATGCTAGCTTCTTTCGATGTGTTACCTGCAGTGACTTGCTTTTCTCTTCAGCGTCCAACCTGGGCTCGCCCATCTCAATGGCGCCACCACTACGATGTCCCCAAACCTCAATCGACAAGGCGTCATCCTGCACATACTCCAGAAATTCCTCCGTCACAACGACTTTGAAATCCTGAATTCGAAAAGAGTCAGAAACGCTGTTCCACAAGGACTAGAGAACGTGTCAGAAAATGACAGACCTTTTCATGATCGAACACAAATGTAGTAGCCTGCGTTTGAGATTCAGAGCTTTGTGCCGGATCAAACATGGGAGCCACAACCAGCATTTCGGACAGATTGAAAAATGAGTACTGACAGAAAACGAAATGTGACAACGATTCCGGCAACGACGACGCCTTCTTTATGCGCACCTTAACACATCAATATAAACTTCGCCTATCACCCCACTTCCAGCCAGTTGGCAATATTCACCGCGCGCAGTGGCAAAGTGCGTTGGCTGCACTGCGACCGCACGCAACCACCTGCGCAGAAAACACCCTTTACACTTACTCTACAAGTTATCACTTTTCCGAGTAGACCTTCAGCTCGTTCCAAACCTTCACAGTATTCTCTTTCAGGCGACTGGATACCATCTGACTCGCTGGGAACCCTAAAACGGGATTAATGGATTTTCAGGGTTTCTAGATCAGAGAGCTGATCGAGAAGAAACAAACCGATATATTTGTACATGAAGGCGTCCGGATACCTCACCCTGATGCGAAATGATCGGAACCTTGAAAGTAAAGGGTAGACTCAAATGTCATTAAAACGGAACGATTTTAATGGAGCAAAGTCGCATCCAATTTACCTGATAGTCAAGCTTCATATCATGGAACAACACCTCAAGGAAAACGTTTGCAACCCCGATCAGATTGTGATGTTCCTGAAAATGGAATCACTGATCAACAATAAATGTCTGCGAGGGGAATCGAACGTTTAGCGAACATTAAGACCTCGCTATAGATAGGTTTAAAACACAGTACACCCTCAGATATGATTTTTGAGATTTTCATGTATTTGTGTAGAAGAGACCTCCTGTATAACACGTGCCAAATGCGAGATCTCAATCGCTCCGAATAAGCGAGTTATAAGCGACCACCACGGGCCCGACCCCCGTCGCTCACCACCACAGGCCCGACCCCCTAGCAGATTTTCGAACTCGATAGCGGCTCGATGGATGGATAATTTAAAACAAGTCGGCGTTCTTCAGTTCATTGCTGGATTGTCTCCTTGTCCTGGCTCGCTCTCGCGCAACGGTTGCGAATGAAGAGAAATACAGGTCTGAGACAGTTCGTCCACCAACTTAAGAGAGCCGTAACTCTGTTCAAATGGGGTCTTGAACGATTCCAAAAATATCACTGTGATCATTGTGTCACTATCTCCAAGACAAGCATAAAATCTGAAAATTAATTTTCTGGGTGTCCTGCGCATTTAAAGGCACTGTTCGTGATAAGAATCGCTTTTCTGTTCTTTTGCCTATCTTGAAACCGGTCCCATTCTGATTCCAATGATGCTTCTGGGATCGTACAAGACCTTCTGGGAATGGAGTTATGGTCCCTCAAAAATTGAGCTAGGGAAAATGGTGGACGAGTTGTCCGAGGCTTGTAACTTCCGTCTTTTGCAGCCAGTGTATGCGAGCTGACCTGAGTAAAGAGAGAAGTTGAGAATGAAGGGAAGAACGGGGCTTTTGATCGGAAACCATAGCTCATTTCACGATTTCGAGTGTTCCTTTGTTCACGTCGAGGGGCGGAAAGGGGCGGGACTTGCCCGAAGTGGCGGAGTCTGCCCACTTTTCTAAGCCGTTTTGCGGCTCCTGGGTAGCTTTTCCTCCCGCTCTTTTGACGCTGTTCTGCTTCTGAGAGCCTGGACAAGCGTTTGTCATGGAAAAATCGAGAATGAAGTTTATCGCGAACAGTGCCTTTAAGAACCTACTTAGACCGTAGTGTCGGAGGAAACGAAGGCACTCACAGCCTCCACAAGCTTAGGCTAAGCGGCGGCTATCGATAGGCGCCATAATAGTTCTTTCTGTGCAACAATGTGGCTGACCCCCTCCTTGTGGCCGACCCCCCCCCCCTCAGTACAGGCCTGAGACAACTCGACCACCACCAAATTTTCGCCCTCACATACATATAGGCATGTTTGAGGAGCCATAATTCCGTTTGTGGGGGGACTTTGAGCGATTACAGAGATACCATTGTGATCAGCGAGTGATTTTCTCCTACATAAGGAACAGAACAGAAAAATGATTCTCTGGGTTTCACAAGGTTGCTGAGTTGAATAAAAAACCTGGGCGTCAGGCAGGAATCGAGCCCGCATTGCATCGCTACACAGTTCATGTGTCAATAGCTGAGGAATGCAGAGCGGGGTGTCGGTAGTGTAATGGTAACACTCTCGCCCGGTAAGCGATGCAATGCGGGTTCTATTCCTGCCTGACACCTAAATTTTGTATTCAACTCAGCAACCTCGTGAAATCTTGTGTTTATATACCATGCCATAAGAAGACATTAAATATTCAAAAACATCAAGATTCTCTGGGTAACCTGTGCTTTTAATCCTTAAGAACATTGCGCCCCAAGCGTTAATGAAGCTGGTCAGCTGTGGGTCTGCTCAAAGGTCACGTCACAGTCCGTCGATCGGCTGTAGCTGACTCGGTCGATAAGCATCTATTACATCATGCAAAGCGAGTGTAGAAATCCATCCTCTGTGGCACTCCTGAGCACGCCTGTGCCATACGTGGCGGCCCGGTTTATTGCACCACTAACGTCGGAAAACCTATCCGATGTGACCGGACTGAGCCCGCCCAGTCCGTCCTGATGCAGCTGCGGCTGTCCAGGTTGATACGTATGCAATGCATTGCTCACTGAGACGGAAAATCTCCACGTTGTGGCCGGACTGAGCCGGCTGCACTGTGCTGGAGTACGTCTGCATAATCGATCGGCATTCACACTAGGGGCTGTGCAGGGCGTCGCAAGGTCACTAGGGACGGGAGAGGACGTCTCAGTCCGGCTTTCGACCGACATAAGCAGCACAAACCTGGCTCTCAAAGAATGGATCAATCATCATCTCATCCAGCGATGACAGAGGAAACGAATGTGAAGGCGAGCTCTCAGGACTAGAAGCACACGACGGTTCCCTACAATAGTTTGCTTTTTAGTGTGTAATTTCTCTCTTCGTATAATATACATACCTGGGCACCCCATTAAGTTTGTCGTTATACATCTCCCGCATGTCGATCAGCTTGTTCTCCAACTGTGCAACCGTCCACAGCTGACTTCCACTCATACCCGATCGCCGCACCACAATCACTGGTTCGCACACAAATGTTCCAGCCTGTAAAAAGCTCATAGTGAGGCTACAGATCTTCGTTGCGGTCGCCATAATTTCTTTCTTGTAACAGTTCTGCGCAATCAATAACCGCGCGCCCATAGCGTCGGAATGCGTGGCTATCGGTCGCGCGCAACTGTCACAATGTGCATGAAAATCTCGTTAAGTGCAACATTACTGACCTTGATCTTACTCGGCCTCAAGTTTGCCGCCGGTATCTGAAGTGTGACGTCGTAAGTTGTCTGACGTCGGGTATTTCCCAGCTCCCGGCTGATCATGTTTGCCTCTCGAGTGAGCGCATTCGCCCGAATCACGTCACTTTTCAAGCGTTTCAACGAATCCGCAAACATTTCTTCCCTAAAACTTATAGTGAATCATGAAAACTATGTAAAGAAAGTAACTGGGTAGATCTCACTTTCGCTGAGCCCAGTAGAAGAACTTGCTCCGAACCATCTGCTTCGGATTCGCGGGAAAGGGAAATGGTGGCAGAGCCGAACCCGGCGTGCCCAGAGGCGTGCCAAAGCCGTACCCTGGCGTCATTGGTGTCGACGGAGTGAAGCTGAAAGAAACGCCAGCTAGATGGTTCTAAATGTTTTTTTTAAATTTCTGCCAGCTATCAGCTCAGTCTCACAACTGGTCCTGTCCGGAAATTCTCGCTTTGCTTGATGTCCCAGATTTCTAAGAAGGCATACATACCATCGTCTGTTGGACGAGAGTGTCCCGTCTGACATTACAGACCTCGGCTCGCACGCTGCAGCTGCCCCTCTCGCTGCGACTTGTGACAATATGTATAGGGCAATCGATACTTGCGCAGTCATCATCACTTCGCATTCCAAATTAGCAAAGGCATGGATTGCTGCAACACGATCGCTCGCGTCTCAACAAGCCGAACTGACTTTTAGGGACTTAGCAGAGTGGAATCGCGGCGCCGCCTTATGATGGGCTGCCGTATTGATTGATCACAGCGACCTATCGATCTGGCAGCCAATTACAAGGTCGCGCCGCGATGCCACTCAGTTTAAACTAGTTGTCCAGAATAAGACAAATAGTTGTCGAGAATCGGTCGACAATCGAGAAGTTGTCCAGAAAGTTGATAGAAGTTGTCGAGAATTACGGGATTCGCAGTATTTGGCCAGAATTGCGGCCGAATTGTTTAGAATTCTTAAGAAAGTTGTCGAGAATTCGGAGGACTAGTGTTTGCCTAGAATTTGGACAGATTTCTCGACAACTTCTTCCGAAATTGAGAATATGTTTCGAATATGTCGAAAATTTCCTAAGAAATCAGGACATCACTTCAGAACCCTCTTTACACAACATTCTTCAAATGTTGCGACTGCTGTTTTTGTTCTTTTATTTTGGTGTGTGTCCTCTGTGATTTTTTTTCTTTTTTCTCCATTCTTCTAGCTGGTTATCAATTATAATGTATATAATTGATTTCTTGAATATCAAATTCGTTTTTCAAATTTTCTTGTTCTCAAACTAGCGAACATACCAAAACATGGGATTTCCAAGTTAGTGAATTTCGAAAGTTTTCGAGCTTTAAAGTACTGAGCTTTTTTTTTGATGATCGGTAGTTGCAGCAGTCAGATTTAAAATATATCATTCTACAAGTTACCCAAGAAGTATCAGAACAACGATAGAAATTAAGATTGTTAATTCGAATAAATTTCGAATGATTCAGGTCTGACCGAAATTCGCGACTTCAACCTTGCAATGGTTGTTTAGCATTATATTGATGCACAATATGTGGACTTTCGGCGGGTCCACACCTGCAGCCAGCAGTTTGGCCGCTAGCTGCAGGTGTAAACCCGCCGAAAGTCCACATTTTGCTAAGTATGGGTCACGAGAGTAGGATATTTGAGTCTGTCGGGACCTCTTCACCTTGCATGCAAACTTCCAAGATGGAGGCTTAACACCGCTACAGTATAATGACTCAAACCTCTCTCAGGTGTGGTCCCGCCGGAAGTCGACCATTTTGAAAATAAGGAGCCACGAGAGTAGGATATTTGAATTTAGCGTAGTCGATTCAATCTCTACTCAAACTTTCACCTTCTTATGTTAGAGTTATTCCGAAGACCACCACACTGATAGCGCAGTGCTGCTGGGCAAGGCCAATCGCGGCCTATGTTGAACGATTTTGCAGACCCACAGCATTTGCGATGTACAGTTTGGCTCTGGCGAACCAATTTAAGTATTTGGCAAACAGAGTGGTGTGAAACCATCCAAGTGAGCTTCGCCGACAGTTGTAATCAACGGTTGGGCAGGAGCCCCAATTTTTGATAAGTACATGCAGTTGTACATGTGTATAACTGTGTGTTGACTGCCGAGAATCGGACAAGGAATTGTCGGGAATTGGTCGAGATGTTGTCGGGCATTGTCGAGATTTGGGCGGAAAGTTGTCCAGAATTCTCTGGAGTCTGACAAAGTTGTCCTGCATTCGCACGCCTGCAGGACAACTTTTCGTCCGATTTTCGACAACTAGTTTTACCTGAACACTCTGCTCTGCCCCTTAGGCCGGTATCACACTTCTCGCGACCAGCGATAGCCACACTGCATAGCATATAGATTTTTCGATTGGTAATGATGGAAAAAGATTGCACCCATTTGCGAAAATTCTCCAGTCATCCGTAATTTCACTATTGAACATTCCGAAATCGGAAAGTTATGTTAAATAGTTGATTACTAGCAACCTTCTTTTACCTCAATTTATGATCTAGTTCCGCAATCACGTTGAGTCCGCAAAGTCTCATTGTCACAATCGTAGAAGCGAAGCGGTTGTTTTGAGAATGATTTCTTCATTCTCATAGTTTAATTTTTTGAAAACAACCGCTTCGCTTCTACGATTGTGATAATGAGGACTGAGCGCGATTGCGGAACTGAACTCTACTTCAACTAGTATTATAGCGGAAGTCCCATTCCAGCCTTCCCTTTTTCGCCATTTTCTCAATATATGAGCCCAGTCAACCAGGGAAGTATAGAAAAAGGGGGTACGATTTCATGCCCATACGCTTCACATCAGAAAGAAACCCAATCCCCTCCTCTCCATCAAGCAAGCCTCTCAAGCACAATGATCCGTTCATTCACAGAATTGACTTCAAAAAAAAATTCACACAGTCACCAGTGATAGGTCATAGCAGTATCGTTCGTGTCATTCAATCAGGTGACACCGTCAGAAAATGGACTAGAAATCACTCAATCGATAGCCATATTTTGTTTTCCGGCGTGCGCATTTTCACGCCAAGTAGCGTCGTGGCCTCCTACTTGAGTTAGGGTCTGATCAAAGTCCCGCCGCTCAGCACGGATAGCACTGATACTTTGCTTTCCCATTGTTTGTTGGCGCAAACTCGGTGCGCAAATGTTACAACATATATGCACAGAATTTGGGCAAACGCGCAATAGGGAACGCAACGTATCGCTGGGATTCATGTCGGCTGTCCCTTAAATGAACTCTTTGTCTCACATATGACGTCACCGTTGAAAAGGCATGATGAGAGCATCATCTCTCTCCAAAGGGTGACAACGACTCACTGGGGTTTCATGGACTCAAACTTCTCACATATGTAGCTTTCACAGCTTTTCACAATCTTGTCTCATGATGCGATCGAAACGCTGATGCTTCGTTGCTGGAGTGGATACCAGGGGTGTGCGTAAATGAAATTCCAAATTTCGTAAATCGTAAACCGTAAATCGTAATAATAATAAAACCACCTAAGAAAAATATTTTTACTGTTGTCCAAGATCTTTTAAGAATTTGAAAGCATTCTTTTAGTGAATAATAATGAGCTAAACAGCAGGTGCCTGTTGTGTTTGGAACTGCAGATTCGACTGGGAGTGTAGAAAGGAAGAAAAACAGCGTCGCAGTTTTGAGTCTACAGACTCAGACCCAATACACGCTGCTATGTTTACGAAAGGCCTTTTTAATATTAATATAAAAAGGGGCTGCTCTTCATCATCGTCATGGATGTCATCACGCGAGATTTGCAGAGTCTAGCACCTTGGACACTGTTGTATGCTGACGACGTGATGCTCGCCTCAGACAGCAAAGGAAATCTCCAAGCACAAGTTCAAGCTTGGCACGACAGACTGGCAGCATTCGGCTTACGACTCAATAAAAAGAAAACCGAATACATGACAAATGCGAGTTGTGACGATTCCATCCAAGTCGACAACACAGTCTTGCAAAAGCGCATACGTTTCAATATCTTGGATCAATGCTTTGCGATGATGGGACGCTGACGGCTGAAGTCGACGCACGCATCAATGCTGCTTGGTTGAAGTGGCGTACCGCGAGTGGACTGCTCTGTGATAAAAAGGTTTGCGACAGGCTCAAGTCAAAGATTTATCGTTCGGTTGTGAGGCCCGTCGCACTGTATGGCACAGAGTGTTATCCAATGACCAAGGAAGCAGAACGACGGCTAGGCGTGATGGAAACGAAGATGCTCAGGTGGAGTGGTGGATTGACCCGATTGGACCGAGTTCGGAATGAAGATGTGCGTGAAAGATTCGGTGTCGCGCCCATTTCGGACAAACTTCGCGAAGATCGCCTGAGATGGTATGGGCACGTTCTAAGAGCTGGAGAACACTCGATAGCGAAAGCGGCTATGCAGCTCCAAGTGACGGGCCAGCGACCAAGAGGACGACCTAAGCAGAGATGGCTGGATGTCTTGCACAACGATATGAAAATTGCAGGCCTCCATCCTGACAACGCGAATGACAAGGTCAAATGTCGGCAACGTCCGAGAAAAGCGGACCCTGCTACAATGCGGGACAAACGCTGAAGAAGAAGAAGAAGATAAAAAGGGGCCTGTCCTTAGGCAATCCCAGTGGTCCATGCGCAGCTCGATGGGATGTCAGTCCGAAAACCGAATCACGTTGGCAACCAAAGCTACGCATGCTTACAACGGATGACGCGCCTGTCACCCCGAAAAACGTGTCTGCTATGCCTGAAACTACTTGCTGTCCATCGCTTCACGTATTGAATAATGAGTTGCGTTTAGTATTTGGCAGCTGACCACATTCATAGGACCATCTTTACCGCATTTCTCTGTCGATACATGACTCCTTATGCGGGATTTAGAAATTCGCAACTCCGATTTAGTTGCCCGCGCAAAATCTGGGAGACAGGGACACTATTCTCTCCGCAATGCTTCCACCAGAACGGTAACGGAGTTGGAAGCGTTAAAAACCAGCCAGCATGACCATTATGGAGCGATTCTGAATGGACGATTTCGAAAACTCCGCCCAGTTGCTAGCGAAACACCAGCACCAATTTTGTGCGATCTACATCACAGCACCGGCCGTGCATCACAAGTAATTTCTTCAATGTGTCCCCTACTCAGAAAAATGAAAACGAGTCACTTGTAACATAAAAGGCCGAAAACAAGTTACTTGTAACATATCTGAGCCGATGTAAGTTACTTGCGACTCATCTAAAGTCATTTTGGTTACATGTAATCGGAGGCGCACCGCACGCAGTATCCCGCCGATATGTTGCATGTAACTTAAATGACTTGAGACAAGTTGCAAGTATCTTACATTGGCTCAGATATGTTACAAGTAATTTGTTTTCGATTTCTAAGAGGACGTTGTGTGCAGTGAGCCTCCGATATGTTACATGTAACTTAAACAGCCTTTTTTGTGCAGTATGTGGTCTAAGACGCGCTCTCTGCGTCGCGTGTCGTCTCCGTGCGTGATGGCCACCCATGGTGAAAATGCAAATGTAAGTTAAATGTAACATAAGTGTAACCCACATGCAATATAAATTTGAGTTACATGTAATATAAATGTATGTTACGTGTAATATATATGTACTAAGTTACTTGAGACATTAAAGTAAGTTACATTTATATTACATGTAACTTGTTTTGATTTTTCTGAGTACATGATTTGCAGCATTGTAGTATTGTGGTGACCATGCTAGCAGTATACGCATGAAAACCGCTTACTATGTTTTTGTGTGCTTTTGTGTAGATTCGTTCTCATAATTTTTAAGAATTAAAGCGGAAGGACGTCACAAAATGCCAAGCTTGGTGAGGAAAAAGCGTGAAAGAGACACGAAACAAGCGATTGAATTCGCGCTCACGCCTCTTCTGTTTGACTGTATGTAACGGTCGAAGAACAACTGAAACGTCGAAAACGATCCTGCGCCTCAAATTTTTGAAGTTATATACAGTAGTGGACAAAAATCTATTGACATCGTCTTTTTTCGAAATATCTTTACTTCCTTTGGGGTAATCGATTTCACGTTTTGGTATGATATTTCCGGTCATAATACCGATATAATAAAGTATGCTATATGATTATAACGCAAATATTCATCGATGTTTGCAATTTGCGACTTCTTGTCTCTTCTTCAACTCGATCAATTTTTTCGTCGTTTTCGATATTCGCTTGGTGATTTTTGTATTTCGTAGAATTGTTCGTTCGGTAACAAGTAAAATTTTCACGAATAGTGATCGAAGATCTGTCATCCGAGATTTTAAAACGGGTTCATTAGGAGCCTTTCCCCGAAGTCTGCTTGGATTCAAAATACAAGGCATTCGAGAATTTCTGAAGGTTGGCGTTGGACACCTATTGAGGATGTAAGCTTGAGGAAGACATCATGAGACAAGAGCAATACTGGATGGCACCATAAAACTCACCTTATGCGACATTCCGAGGCCCAATGCTAAGGACATCAAGGGAAAACTTCAGAAATTTCATGAATCGCAAACGACCTCCAGGTTTTATTTCTGTGGAGTATCCATTTGAAGGTTTCTCAGGTATCTGTCAATGCTCTTTAACGTCGACTCCGGGGCTGTAAAGTCCTCGGACGTCGTCCTAGCAAATGGCTTTTGATTAGAGTAAGGCATCAGAAGGCAAGGCTAGCGTGGGCAACGGAGCAGATGCCTTAGACTCAACAGCAATGGTATAAAGCCGTTTTCTCAGCTCGATCTAGTACTCTAAGCGGACGAGATGTTGACTCTACTTTAGGATACAACGTTTTTGCATTGCTGTCGAGTCTAGTGATGATGCTCCGTCGCCTACGCTAGTCTTGCCTCCTGATGTCTTACTCTCATCACAAGCCATTTGCTGGGACGACGTCCGAGAACTTTTCAGCCACGGTGTCGACGTTTAACAGCATGAACAGATACCTGAGAAATCTCCAAAAGGATACTCCACAGAAATAAAATCTGAAGATCGCCTGCAATTCATGAGATTCCTGAAGTTTTCCACTGATGTCCTTAGCATTGAGCCTCGGAATGTCGCGTAAGGTGAGTTTTATGGTACCATCCAGTATTGCTATTGTCTCATGATGTCTTCCTTAAGCTTACAGCCTCAATAGGTATCTAACGCCAACCTTCAGAATTTCTCGAATGGCTTGTATTGTGACTCCGAGCAGACTTCGGGGAAAGGCTCCTGATGGACCCATTTCAAACTCTCGGATGACAGATCTTCGATCACTAATTGCGAAAAATTTACTTCTCATCGAACGAACAATCCTACAAAATACAAAAATCACCGAGCGAATATCGAAAACGACGAAAAAATCGATCGAGTTTAGGAAGGGACAAGAATTATATCGGAGTCATGACCGAAAATATCATATTAAAAGACGAAATTGATAGCCCCAAAGAGAGCACAGATATTTTGACAAAAGACGATGTCAATAGATTTTTGTCCACTACTGTAAGTAACGAATTTGGGCGAGTCTTCTACAAAAACGTCACCTCTACCGGGTGTCATGGCAATAGCGACAAAAAAACGCCCAAACGCTTAAACTGATGACTCCAGGGTTTTAAGCTCTATCACACGCAAGAATGGGAATACGTGTCCACCTTCCACGCTCCTCCAGCTCTGACGATCAGGACAGTCTTTCTTTTCGAAAAACTCGAGACGAAGTTCACCGTGAAGAGTGCTTGCGTTGCATTGTATGTATTGCATTGCGTGGTAGGCGGCAGCTCGTGTGACGCGCGCGGCGCAAATCTAGTATCTAGCGCCTCCAACTTCAACCGTTTGCCCCTCGTTAGAATCATGAGATTACCCCGAAGGTTGATATCCAGGTCGTGCTATAGCCAGTAGCTAAAGTTGCTCCCATCTCCTGACTTGAAACATCGGTATCCGCAAAGTAGGCTTAGAGTAGGCTAATTGGAAATGGCTCGTATTTCACTTCCGTTGAATGTATTTTGAAATACGAAAAATTACGATCTACGGCCCAAAATGTCGTTAATCGTAAACCGTAATTACGAGGCTAGAAAACACCGTAAATAGTAAAATCGTAAATCGTAAACCGTATTTACGCACACCCTGGTGGATACGCTGGCGAGTGTATTGGGAAACTCCCCTCGAAAACTATTGGCTTGAAAGAAGCAAATCTCACCCTCCCGCGGTGAGATTCTGAATATATCGCTCAAACGCTTCATACTGACGTTCAAGAGCTGCTTGTTTGTCCTCCTGAAAGAGTATATCGATCAAAAAACGAATAACATCCCCAGCCTGTTCATCTAACCTGATGCTTTAACGTGACCTGTTCCATGTACTGATCAACTGCCGTCGATATCGGATTTCCTCCCCCGTCCCCATTCACCTAAACACACCACAGAATATGTACTAGTAAGTTCCAAGTGTTCGTCTCTCGGATTACTTCTATAGCCTTGCCGGCTTTAATTAATGCGACTCTACAGCGCAAGGACAGCGGTAACAAAGTCAGCGGAAGAGAGCATTGAGAGCGTTCAGTCACAAAGACAGAGAGAAGAAAAACTTCGGCCAAGTGCATTCCATGGTGACAAATGAGAAATCAACCACATTCATACCTCATGCCATGCATCATTGTAGTCGAATAGAACGCTCTCATCCATCACCGACTGAGTCATGTCAACATCCTAAACATAAGTTTTGAGACAGTGAGTTATCAGTTTAGGCAACAAAACAGTACGCGCATATATCGTTCCAGCAACGGGGCTCAGTTTCAAGTCTTGAACGTAGGACAATCACGGCGCTGGTCAAGACAACCTTTTAGGGGAACCGGAAAGTAATGTCGTTTTCTTACGCTGACTACAGACATATACATTTTTAACAAGTCTTTATTTCTAAACAAAGATGTGCTCCCCATTGTCGTCGAAACCCTTTCGGACTATTTGACAATTCCTCGACCGTCTGACACGCATTTGTTTCCTTTTCTGCCCTTAAAGGCACAGTCCAAGCTCAGGAACAAAATCTAAGATTTTCACATCATTGTGAAGTAGGCCCACCCTGAATAGCACCTGCCAAGTGCGAGCCCTCAATTCCTCCGAATAAGCGAGATATAGGAGGAAGCCACCCTGGGTCGCCCTTATCCGGAAACCACTTTGTCACGCCCTTTTTACGATCTTTCGAGCTCAACAGTGGCAAGATGAGCGATGGTTTCCGATCAATAAACCCATTAATCCCTTCACTCTCAGTCTATCTCTTTATTCAGGGCGGCTCGCATCCATCGGTTTCAAATGAAGGAAGTTACAAGCCTCGGACAACTCATCCACCATGCTTTCGCAGCTCAATTTTTGAGGGGCCATAACTCCGCTCCTAGGGGGTCTTGTACGATTCCAGAGACACCATTCGACTTGGCGTGAGACTGTTTTCAAGATAGGCAAAAAAAAAACAGAAATACGATTCTGAGGTTGGACTGTGCCTTTAAAGGCAGGGTCCGGGCAGAATTTCGATTCTGAGATTTTCCGCTGAATCTGTGCTCATGGTACAGGTTTTCCGAAGGAACATGCAAAAACTGCGTTAAAATCGGTCTTCTTCAAGTTACTAAAGCCAATTCCGCGAGCCGATGATCCAGAAAAGTCAGAAAAGTGTGGCCATCGTCCATATTTTAGCCGTTGTCCACGCATTCTTCAAAAGTGCTGAGTAAATATCGGTCATTCCAGCAATAATTATCATGCTGTGAATACCGTAATTCCTAACTTTCAGGCTATTTTCTCCAGAAATACGGACTTAGAGTTTGTGAGAATTTTGTACGTTGTCCAGCTAGACCAGCTCAATCTATCTAACCCGAATTTCAGTTGTGTCAAAATCTGACCGGACCTTGCCTTTAACACGTCGCTGTCTAACGTTTGAGGTCTTCCTGATCGATACGAGTCGAAAATATCAAAAATATCCGCTTCGACCTTGGACAACCACCTTTGGCATTTATGAATGTTCAATGCATTTGGATAAACATCACAAATGTTTCTGGTGGCAACTGTTGCGTGACTTCCCTCGCGAAACTCAAGAAAGCATGCGATGCGGATGTGTGCCTCTTCTAGTATTTGGCTGGCCGTTTCACCCAAAATTACAAGAAAAATCAATTCAATGGTATACAAGACAAGAAACCACTATAACCTGACAATATCTCTGGCAGGCCTCTGAACCAAACAATGAGCTGATAAATGACAATCAAGTATTGACATGCGCAGAAACGACATAACTTTCCAGTCCTCTTTATACCTCTACGCCGCGCGACCGATACAACGTCGCAGAAGCAACGCGCAAGGAGCTAGCGAGATGTTGGGCGGCCGTTACAGCACCGCCATTTTAGCACTACGGGACCATTTCAGAGGAGCTACGGAATATCGATCGTTCCTAATTGGGGTAATCCTAGCTATGCAGCGTACCACTACCAACCAGCAACCTTTTCAGAGGGGTACTGCATAACGTGATTTTTCATTTCGTCTTTCGTTTGCCAAGCCGTTAAAACAGGTCATTTGCTGTAATTACGCACATCCCCGGAATCGAGCAAGTGGATTTTGAGATCTAACTCTGGATAAAGCCATGTGTTGCGGTAACGATGGTTGTTTCGCGTGATCTATCCAATGCGTTTGTGATAATGATCTATCGATCGCATGAGGGCGCAGGGTTCGAGTGGCACAATGGCCGACCAGTCAGCCTGCTTCCGCGGGCCAGGTCGGTCGCCCTCACACTCTTGTGAACGTCACCGTTTCCTCCTTTTCTTCTTTTTATAGCGTTTCTTCAACGTATTCTCAGCATTCGCCCGTGTCTTTCGTTCAAAAATTGTTTCGCCTTATTCAGAACGAATTGTACATGAGCTATGTCAGTTTTAACTCTGTGAAGTCAGCAATTATTGAGTATACCTAGATGTTCAACACCAGGCACTTTCGCATCACCTGCGGCTGCATATTCCAGAAGCAGAGCTCAGAAGAATCAACCGCCTCTCATTGGTTGACTTGTCGGATTTTTGGGCATCTCATCCTGAGCTTGAAGATAATTCAGGATAAAAAGTTGTTGCGGTGTCTTCTGGTGACCAGTTCAGTCAAGTTTTGACAGGTAGCTGAAATTGAAACCGGTCGGATTAACGCTACGCACCCGTCGTCCACGTACTAAATCTCCCATCGGATAATGTGCGCCCCTATACACGACTGAAGAACCGAAACCAGGGCGGCAGAGATGCAGGCGCACAACAATATCATGGTCCATTATATGACGCTGGCCCGTCGACTGCCAAGTCCATTGTGCCAGTATTGATCGAGGGTGAGATGCCACAGTCCCCCCGTCGATGTGTGCCGCTACGCTACCACTCGCTTTTTTTTCGATCGATAGTCTACCGCTGGGTTATCGCTCACGGGCCAGATTTTACTCGATTTTTGATGGGGTGCGTTGTACGCATACAGTCGGCATAAAGCACGAGCTACGTCGGTGCAATCTCATTTTGAGAAGTAGTTCAACCTTACACGCCTGACATCTGCCAGCCCCTCGGAAGTTCATATGCCAGAATGTGAAGTTGTCGTCCTTGTATGTATGCCTGCACACATCCCCGACAGACACCGATCTAATCTTGGCCGGAGCAAGCCTCATTGACGATCGTATGCCAATAATTTTACCTGCGTCAGCAGCTTTTTTCCATAAGCAATCATTGTCTGTGCCCTATTTCTCCTCGGCGGCAGTCACTCACCTTCGGACAGTTCACTCTGAAAAAGTGATTCATGCCAATCAGCAGGCGATTTCCATGTCTCAGAGGAGTCCGATCGGAAATTTCACGTCCATTCACACAAACCCTGCAGGGAATTTTTTATAAATCTACGCAAATATTGATATATGCTATTTTACATTCACCTAAAAAGTTATTGAAAAAACCCACCTTCCTTCCGCAGATAACGGCTCCACATACAACCGAGACCGACCTCGTTCTTCAACGACACTCAAACGTGCATGTCGTCGCATGACTCCCAAACCTCTCAGCACAATGCTTGTTCGTTCTGAAATTGCAGTGAAATACAAGTTACCAAAATATAATGATAAGTCACAAAATGCTAGTACCCCCAAAACGGCCACCTACCATCCTTCTTATCAAGATCCTCAACAGAATTTCCAATTCCCGAATCAAGGCTGGTTTCGTTCTCCTCCAGATTTCCAATGATGGCCGACGACTGAAAACATTGAGCAGTAAAACCAGAGAGACGAGAGTGTAATGAAAAGGGAAGATGGATTGCAATGTCTATTTCGCTTTAATGAATTTAATGAAAAAATAGTGGACTATTCCGCGATTCAGACCATTGGCTTACATTAATGTAGTAGACAAGCAGTTCATTGAGGGATGGATCCGCATTGAGATTCACCAGATAGAATCGGTCCTTCTCAACTTTGATGCCACTCGACTCGATGGAAATTCCAATTTCAGCCAGATCTCGTTGGCGTTCCTGAAATTGGTCAGCAGTCTGTTCAAAACTTTCCAAAAGTCGCACAAAAAGCATTAGGGAGCTTTGGCCTGCACCAAATACAGCACACGATCTTCGAATTCTGTGTACTATGAGTTAAAAGCCGGGAACATACTTTTAGCGACCAGCGAGAGGGCACATCAGGCACATGGAATTTTGGTCGATGTTGATGATACACATTGCGTCGCGTCGCTCGCCGCTGGAAGTATGATTCCGGCCAACTACACTTTTTTTGGAGCGTGCTTCACATGATATACTGCAAACTTGACTTATTGGATGTATTGTGATGATTCTTGTTTGCCGCTCATATCTGATACAGGTCTTCTAGATCTTATCTAGCTAACAGTTTCCACTTTACAAATCCTATTTATTTCTAGTTGGCAGCTGTTATCTATGTTATCTATAGGCGTGAGACGTGTAATGTGATGATGGATACAGTGTCGAAGAAACTTCAACTTCGATAATGATATTTCAATGTTCATGATATTGGAGATCTTGTATATTTTTATTTGTTCTTTGGAAGATTGTAAAATCAGATTAGATTCCATTTTTCTGTGTTTCATTCCATTGAGCTTGGCGAGCGTGATCTTCAGCAACATTATATAAGGCGCAATCTGCCGCAACTCACATGTAACATCTGCTCATTCCCGCCCGAGTTTTGCTTTGTGGGCGATGTATCCTTTTTATCACGCTTGCTCTTTTCTCTACTCGCGTTTGCCCTGCCTGCAAGCGTGTATTTAGCTTTATTGCGTTTTCTAAAGTATTTGTTTTATCGTTGATAATTGTATTATAAATGGTTTAATTACCCAAGTTTGAGGTTGCGACCTTGGATGGTATCAATTGAAACCGCGTGGCAACATATTTTTGGCGAGATATTCTGATATTACCCTGATCCTGCGATATACAGATCATTAAATTTATTACACGCAAATTTTGTGACCGCTGTACATAGCATCGATATGGATCCTGAAGAGACTTTGTGCTCCCCATTGGAGGTTGGCGCGAATTCGGTGCATCTATGTTATAGCATATGGCACCGCGTCTGCGCCAACCTTCAATAGGGAACGCGAAGTCTCTTCAGGATTCATGCCGACGTCAGGCGGTCTGAGTCAGTCGACAAGGTCAGGCACAAGCGTCCCAATAAATCTACGCAGCCAAAACAGGCTTTTACATCGAACGTGGCATTTCATCATTTCCAGTCATCCCTACTACTCCCGTCGCTATCCTTACTATTCGAATGCATTGTACTTTCCTCTAACTTTACCCTCAGCTTTTTTGTTTTGTTCAATATTCCGTTCCTCTACCCTTCCTAATCCTACATTTCTTCTTCTCACTCACTGTGTACCTTGTGTTAATACCTACCCAGACTTGCCTTACTAACCATTTACTGATTCATTTCCCTACGAATCTAACTTTTTGTATTTTAACCCTGTGTCGTGACTAACAACACATGTGACTGGGTCGTATCCAAACTTTTTGTAACTGTGATAAGTTAATCCATCCCTATGAATACTTACGCCCTGAATTTGTTTGTAACCCAGAATAATATTTCCTCTCAGTAAGATAGACAGGCGACAAGAGACAAAGAGAAGATGAGGAAATAGTGTACAAGACTCAAATGTTGGACTTCCCCATGTAAAGCACACTCCGAAAAAACGGTACAGTCTTGGGGGCAATCGTAAACAACTAGGGAATCGAGCTTCTTCAGTAGCTTGCGGTTGAGCCGCGCGTGCTAAGAGCGTGTATAAGGAAAACAACTGATCTCCCATGTTTTAGGATAATTATTCCTAATACACTTCTCTACTTCAATATTAGAGGGTTAGTTCAGTTATTAACTCAATTACAAACTTTTTCAATTCGTTGATTGCGAGTTCCGGCCTGAAAAATAGATGAAAAACGAAGGGGTGTATACATGAACTTGGAGAGTAACACAACAAGACTAATTGATCCCCCAGTTCTTCACGATGGCCTCGGATATTAGAGGCCTCTGGCCAAATCTAGTCGAGGGTATGGACGGGATCGCTGCGGTAGATCGTAGCTGGCGAACGAAACCCCACTGAACAGTGGTGTCGCAAATGCCGCACGTTAGCCGCAAATGATCGCGTCTAGTCCAATCGCTCGGCTAAATCTGACGAAAGGCCTATACAAACGTGCCAATCTTCTATTTGGCTGCTCTACAGCATATAACGTTCACGCTTACCTTATTGAGGGTGTCGGTTTCCTTCAGTCGTTCTTCCCATGACTTGTTCATTTGAGCCACAAGTCGCTCACTTTCAGCCAATCGTTCGCGTAACTCAGCCGTCTCCTGAAAAGCATTGCATTGAATTACACCGAAAATTATCCTATACTCTAACCACAAAAAAAACTCTTGAAAAAAAAACAGAAAACAATACTCAGTCAAAATAGGAGACGTCGAAGGGACGATTGTTTTGCTCGACGCATAAAAAGTAGAGTCATATCTGATAGTACTGGGCAGATTGGCATGACTCTATCATTTTTCACCGGTGAACCTTCAGTCCTTATCGGAACGAAACTCCGGTCTGCAGCTGCAGAAAACCGCTGTTGCACCACGCAGCTCGAAAAAATCGTACTGGAGCCACACGGTCCCTGCACGATTATTTTCGATCTGCGTGCTGCAGCTGCGGTTGTATACAACAGCGGAGCGGAAATTCGCTCCGGTAAAAACAATCACTCAGACAATCGCCTCATCCAATGCGTGTCGAATATGTGTTAGACTCAAAGATAGGGCTCGTTTCGAGCACAGTTAGGAAAAGTGCTACGAGGGGAGCACGTGCTCCTATTGTGTTTCAAATTTCAGCACGTGCCCCAACAAATAAAACGTTCAGTGCGTGCATGACACACTCAGAAAACCGCCGCATTCAATGCGTGTCGAATATGCATTCAACTCGAGTGGCCACACCCATCGAGAGGGTTCAACACATGGACACGTGCTCCAAAGAGCAGCACGTGCTGCAAAATTCTATAGAAGGAGCACGTGCCGTAAAATTAAACCGCAGGAGTACGTGCTGCAATGTAGTCCAGCGCTATCGTAGCAGCACAAAGACGCGACGCGGCCAGCTCGCCGAGCACCATCTGGGCCCGTCAGCGATTGGAAGAGGCTTCCAGCGGCCCGACGGGTAAAGTACCGCAAACTTGGGTAATTGAACCGGCGAAGCTGCCGACCTCTCAGTTCAGTCTCAGAAGTGCATCGTATACTTTCCTTTTTTGGATAATCGCTTTGTCATCGAGTTGAATGTGCATCATTCACGCATTAGACGGCTTCTTTGTTAGGGGACGTGCTGTAATTTGGAACACAATAGGAGCACGTGCTCCCCTAGCAGCACGTTCCCTGACTGCTCGAAACCACCTTGTCTTCGAGTTGAATGCATATTCGACACGCATTCAATGCGGCGATTGCCTGAGCACATTCGACTACTCAGACATTCGCTGCATTCTATGCGTGTCGAATATGCATTCAACTCGAAGACAAGGTGGTTTTGAGCACACTCAGGGAACGTGCTGCTAGGGGAGCACGTGCCCCTATTGTGTTTCAAATTACAGCACGTGCCCCAACAAATAAGCCGTCCAATGCGTGCATGATACACATTCAACTCGATGACAAAACGATTATCCAAAAAAGGAAAGTATACGATGCACTGATGAGACGGAACTGAGAGGTTGGCAGCTTCGCCGGTTCAATTACCCAAATTTGCGGTACTTTACCCGCCCGGCCGCTGGAAGCCTCGTTCAATCGCTGACGGCCCCAGATGGTGCTCGGCGAGCTGGCCGCGTCGCACGTCGGTGTGCCAGTCGCGTGGCGTTTGTGTGCTGCTACGATAGCGCTAGACCACCTTGAAGCACGTAATCCTGCGATTAAATTTTGCGGCACATGCTCCTGCTATGAAATTTTGCAGCACGTGCTGCTGCAAAATAACGCCGTGCAGCTGCATACTGTAACTGTACACTGTATGCCACACAGAAGGCGCGTGTGCGCAGTGGCAGGAAGCGCTGCTTTCGCTGTACACACCCGGGTTCGAACCTCACCCAAGATCTAGCCAAGCCTTCCATTCCTCCGGGGTCCCGCGGTTGGTAAATTGGGGGCAGATTAATACCGAAAGATAAAGGCGCTGGCTCTAAACTTGGGTGGTCCTCGCAAGTCATCGTATGGGCCTGAAACACATTCAAGCCTTCACGATTGCGAAGCCGAGTGTACGGCGCATTCCACTCGAGACCGAAGGCGCCTAGTCTTCATCTTTATCTTTTATGGCACACAGGGGATTTCCTCGCGAACTTTTTTGTTAGAGCTTTTACCCTGCCGTCATTATAGCTTTGTATAGCGCGTCTCATCAGGATTCCCAAGCATTTTTTTTAGGTCGGAAAAATATGAAATTTGAAGAGAATAATTGAATAGGGAGCTGAAAACACGGGAAAGTGCCATCGCATGCGTTCTGACCAGGAATGAGCGAGAAAAAATTTTCTCAATTTCGGAAATCGTAAGAACCTTCCCGATTTGGTCAATTGGAAATCGGAACGCCAAACATTCATAGGAAATCGGAAATTTGTTCAGCGAAATTCTTAACGCTCTCCTATTGACTGTGCCTACCAAAAAACTTGGGTTTATCCTACTCTATTGAAGAATTCTCATGTAAACACAATCAACTGTGGTTTTGTGAAATGTGAAGGCGGACCTCGAATTCGAATTTGGCGCCCGAAATAACCCCCTGGGGACCTGGCAAGAAAAAGCGTAAAAAATTCTAATCTCGTGCATATTTTTGATTTCTCGCGCATTGTCAGGCTTTTTCGGAAATCGGAAGGCTCAAATTCATCGGAAATCGAAATTCGTCTCATTCCTGGTTCCGACCAGGGGTGTGCATTTTCCGTTTACCGATTTACCGATTTTCCGGATTTACCGGTGTTTTTCGGTAAATTTTGATTTACCGATTTACCGAATTTTTCTAGAAATTCACCGAAAAGAGAAATTGGGGGTTTTCCGCCCAATCGGTCTACTTCTTACTCGAATTTCACGGGTTCGCCACTGTTATGGCATGCTCAGGTAAAACTAGTTGCCCAGAATCAGACGAATAGTTGTCGAGAATCGGTCGACAATCTTGAAGTTGTCCAGAAAGTTGTTATAAGTTGTCGAGAATTGCGAGATTCGCAGAATTCGTCGAGAATCGCGGCCGATTTGTTCAGAATTTCAGAGAAAGCTGCCGAGAATTCGGGAATCGAGTTTTTTCCCGAGAATTCGGACAGATTTCTTGACAACTCCTTCCGAAATTGAGAATATGTCTCGAATATGTCGCAAATTTCCCAAGAACACAGGACATCACTTCAGAACCCTCTTAACACCACATTCTTCAAACGTTGCGGCTGCTGTTTTTGTTCTTTTCTTTTCGTGAAGGTCCTCCGTGGTTTTTTTTCCTTTTTTTCTCCAATCTTCTAGCTGGTTGTCAATTATAATGTATTTCACCGATTTCTTTAATATCCAATTTTCGTCTCCTGGAAAGAGCCAACATACAAAAACATGGGATTTTCAAGTTAGTGAATTTTGAAAGTTTTCGAGCTTTCAAGTACTGATCTTTTTTTGATGATCGGTAGTTGCTGCAGTCGGATCCAAAATATGTTATTCAAGAAGTTACCCAAGAAATATCAGAACAGCCCTTGAAATCAAAATTGTTCATTGGAATGAGTCTCGAGTGATAGTTCTGAGCGAAATATGCCACTCTAAACCTTGCAATGATTTGTTGAACGTTCGTCTGTAGCAATGATTGTTTAGCATTATGTTGGTGTACAATATTTGGACTTCCGGTGGGTACACACCTGCAGCCAGCAGTTTGGCCGCTGGCTAGTGTGGTCCCGCCGGAAGACGACAATTTTGAAAACTTAGAGCCACGAGAGTAGGATATTTGAGTCCAGCGTGGCCGATTTACACTCTCCTCAAAGCTTGACCGTCTTAGAGTAATTCCAAAGACCGCTAAACTGATAGCGCGCTAGTGCTGGGCAAAGCCAATGGCGTCCCATGTTGAACGATTTTGTAGACCCACAGCATATACGATTCACATTTTGCCTCTGCCGGACGTCGACAAAACGTGCCAATTTGGGGAATTTCGGCAAACAAACTGGAGTGAAGCCAATTCCAAGGGCTTCACCGACCGTAGTTAACGATTGGGTTAAAGCCCCAATTTTTGGTAAGGACATACAGTTGTACATGTGTATCAGTGTGAGTTAGCTGTCAGAAATTGGGCAAGAAGTTGTCGTGAATTGGTCGAGAAGTTGTCGAGAATTGGGCGAAAAGTTGTCCAGAATTCTCTAGTGTCTGCGAAAGTTTTCCTGCATTCGTACGCCTGCCGGACAACTTTTCGTCCGATTTTCGACAACTAGTTTTACCTGAGTGCCTTTGGCGCGATATCCTACTTCATCCTTCCTTTTGTTACTCTTTCTTAACCCTTTGGCTTACTTTTTGAATCCTCAAAAGATCACAAGTTTATAATTTGCCAACGGCACAAAATTATCACGGAAGGTGTAGAAGTTTTCCTTCCCAGAGTTTTTCATGTTTAAAGGCACAGTCCAACCTCAAACTCGATTTTTCGTTTTTCTGCCTATCTTGGAGAAAATTTCACGCTGATCACAATGGTGTCTCTAGAATCGCTCAGAACTCGCTACGAACGGAGTTATGGCCCCTCAAAAATCTCGATTTTGAACGGCTAGAAATTCGCGGACGAGTTGTCTCGAGCCTGTATTTTCTCGTTATTCGCAGCCATCGTTTTGAAGCAGGCCATAATATAAAGCCAGACCAAAAACAAATCGAAGAACATAGGTTTTGAATACAATTATTCGCGCGCCTCTTCCCTATTGAGTTCGGAAACCTGGCAGTGGGCGTTACCCAATTTTTTTCAAGGGGGCGTGGTCGGCTTTTTCCTAGCTTTTTCTCGCTTATTTGAGCGAATTGAGATTTCGCGCTTGGCAGGGTTGCTATAGGCGGCGACCGGACCATAATATCAAAAACTACCTCTGAGGTTGGACTGTGGCTTTAAGGCCCGATATCGTGATGTCGTTATCACCGGTGAGGCTGCTTCCCTTCTCCCTAGCTTCAGCCGCTTACCTCTGGAGAAAAACGGTGTGTGAATGTAACACACCGCTCCTCATTTTTTTATACCCTAACCTTTATCAATGGGGTATCGTCAATTTTGTTTACCGTGAGACTTTGGTGCCGTTGGCAATTTATAATCGCCTCAAAAGATCTCTTCACCCTTTGTGTATGTGAAACTCCCTCATTGCTTGCACTATCCTCATGCACTATTGATAATGATATATAAATAATATTGTTTACCTGTTCTATCGTATGGGATATATACCAAAGTTAAAGTCAGAATTTTTACGGAATTTTCCGTTTTTACCGTATTTACCGAAAAAAAATTTCGGTAAAAACTTTCGGTAAAAAATTTACCGAAAAGAATTTTCCGCACACCCCTGGTTCCGACCAGACACTACGAGCGGTTTTATAGATGGAGTCTAACAGTCGCAAATAAAAATTATAGCATTTCTCGCACAAAACACATCTAATTGGTGTCAATCAAATAAATGATGCTTGCTGTAGGAATATTATACAGTTAATACAGAGTAAATAGTACCACTACTTAGGGCCTATTCATACTTCCAACCTCTCGCTCTGCCCGAGCGGCCCGCTCGTCAAAAGAGGTGAGTATGAATGACAACACGACCACCCGCTCCTCCCGCTCCACCAGTGACTTTGACAAGTTTGATAAGATATGTTGGTTTGGTTGTATGTTAAGGCTATCCAGGGGTGGATTCTACAGATTTTCTAAATAGACAATGACTGATAACGCTATCGGAAAACCCATATCAGAGGCAACTTTCATTTTTAGAATTGAGTGCTGGGTGGCCCCCTCCTACTAGATTTGAGCTAAGATTGATCCACATACTTTCTGCGGCGTTCGGCGCACTCTCATTTGGGTCCCACACATTTAAGACGACGTCCTGCGCACTCCCACTTGGGTCCCGCGCACCTCCTGCGCCGTCCAGCGCACTCCCACTTGGGTCCCGCACACATTCTGCGGCGCCCGGCACACTCCCACTTGGGTCCCGCTCGCTATCCCCGGCGCTTGGAGCCCTCCCTCTTGGCTCCCGAACACTTTCCCCGACGTTCGGCGCACTCCCACTTTGGTCCCGCACACTTTCTATGGCGTATTGCGCGCTTTCACTAAGGCCCCGCTACACTTATGTGACGTAATTTAGCGCTACAAGCTACCAACAAATGCTTCGGCGAAGCGAGAGGGGAGTATGAATGCTCCAGAGAAACCACTGTGCCGGGGCAGGAGGCGCGGAAGAGGCGGGAGGCCCGGGAGATCGTGTTTTTATCCATACCACTTTTTCCGCGCGAACCGCTATGGCAGAGCGAGAGGTTGGAAGTATGAAAAGGTCCTTAGCTGATTGCAGCCAAGGGAAGGCTAGTCCGGGAAACGTCTTCGCGACGGCCGCTGAACACGCTCGCCGACCGCGTGGGCGGGAACTCTCATTTCGACGAGCTTTTCGTACACATGTTCTTGTTTTTTATCTTTATGTTGCATTTTCGAATGCCCCTATCAGTCTAAATAATGAATGCTGCAAAGTACCGAATGTTCCTTCAGCTGCTGGCTGATCTGCATGCGGAGAGTTTCCACTTCCTCTCGTAGTTCACGAATGACTCGGGCATTTGGATCCTGAAAAAAAGTGCGGATGGATGCTTTCGTTACATCTCTGAGGCTCAGGGCAGAGGCAGATACCATCTTTTCCCCCGTCCCCATATATAAACGTTCCAATCAAAGCCCCTCATACGTCTCTGGCATTGAGCTATTCTCGGCGATGAAATCCGCCAGAAAATGATGAGGTCGTCATTCTTACCTCATTCACAACCGCATGATTGACGATCCGCTTAGCTCGATCCGCATATCGCAACGTGGAAAGCGTCTCCTCATAGTTGTCACCAGCCGGCGAGATGGTCGCGATCATCACCGTACGTGAATTGCCACCAAGGTTGTCTTTTAGAAGCCTGAACACGTTCAACGATCAATTCATCCCATAGGACCCTAGTCGAGCTTTCATCCCTCTTCTTCACTCACCATGTGAGCACCGAATCACGATATGGAATGAATTTCTCTTTTTTCCCATTTGAGCGCTCCGCTAAAGCGGAAATGACCATGCCAAGAGTGGTGAGCGATCTGAAGCCAATTTCTGGTTCATTTACACGAGAAAAACCCTGTTGACTACTTTACTGGAAAAGAAAAACAGCAGCAGCTTACTTGTTGATATTACCACCTTCCTCAAGCCGTTTACCCATAGCACCCGTTTTGCCAGCTCTTTCGCTACCAGCCAAGTCCACCAACGAAATCTTCGCCACCTTCTCTCCAGTGAACTAAATTCGATAGAATTGATACAGGCCAAAAAAGGCAAATTACTCCTTTTCAAAATTCGTTGGCAATACATGCAACGGAAAATACCGGAAATTCGAAGAAAAAACTGCTTTTTCTTAATTCCGAGACTTTCTTCGAAATCATCGAAAGCATAAATAAATCGATTGAAAGCTTTCGAGATTTCTGAATATATGATTTCAGTAGACCACTTTCGAAAACCTCACATGAACGAGTTTTTCCCATGGGCCTTTCGTGGCATTCCCCAAAAGCTTATAACTTCTTGAAGAAAACATGTTGAAATTTTAAGTGAATGATCTCCCACTACTTGGTGTCGTTGTTTTCGAATACGATATCTGTTACTTTTTCGCCGAGCGGCAGTCACAGTACACGTTAAGGAATGTTAGCACAAGATACTGAACTGATATCCCGTTACGTGGGATGATTCCTTTGGTGAAGCTTCACGGAGCAGCCTAGTGAAAGCGTCGCTGCGGCTTCGGTGGTGCGGTGAGATAAAGCGCTACCCCGGGAAGATAATATACTGGTTCGATCGCGCTCGGTCCCAAACGTTTTGCGATTAACTCAACATCTTGCCTTGAAATGTTTCAAAATAGTTGATTGGATAACAAAACTGTACGATCCCAAGCTATATTTGATTCAAATGACTATTATTCGGCAATTTATTTATTAGGTCTAGAAGTTAATTTCCGCGTTTTTGTTGTTATTGATATTTTGTAAAAAATAAAATTTTTTTTATATAACGAATTTTATGTTATAATGCTCACTGTATTATCAGCTTTCTATTGATATATAACTTGCTTCACGTACCTTATAAAAAAAGTATTATTTTAGTTTCAGAATATGTCAACTTTTGTGCCGGAAAAACGCCATTTGCGGGAAGCTCTCCTTTTCCTTTTTCATCTCAAGAAGAAAGCCACTGACGCGCACCAAATGCTTGCCCAAGCTTACGGGGATGCTGCTCCATCCATAAGAACCTGCCAAGAATGGTTTCAGCGTTTCAAATCGAGTGACTTTGACGTTAAGGACAAACATGGAGCAGGAGAGCCAAAAAGTTCGAAGACGAAGAACTTCAGGCTTTGTTGGATCAAGATTCGGCTCAAACGCAAGAACAGCTCGCGGCATCTCTCGGCGTCACCCAAAAAGCAATTTCTATTCGATTGAAGGCAATGGGGAAGATTCAAAAGGAAGGAAAATGGATCCCCTATGAGCTCTCAGAACGCAACAAAGAGCAGAGAAAAACAACTTCACAAATCTTGTTGGACCGATTCCAAAGAAAGTCTTCTTTACACCCCATCATAACTGGCGATGAAAAGTGAAAGTACTACGACAATCCGAAGCGAAGAAAATCGTGGGTTAGTCCTGGTGAAACAACAACTTCGACCGCAAAACCAAACATCCACGGGAAGAAGGTCTTACTGTGCATATGGTGGGATCAACGCGGTATACTGTACTATGAACTTCTTCAACCTGGCGAAACAGTTACTGCGAATCGCTATCAACATCAACTAGCGCAATTGCGGCATGAAATCGAAGCAAAGAGACCAGAATGGGCGAGTCGACACGAAAAAGTCATATTGCTTCATGATAACGCTCGACCTCATGTTGCTCGAACGGTAAAGGATACGCTAAAAGAGTTCAAATGGGAAGTCTTACCGCACCCGCCGTACTCTCCAGACATCGCCCCGTCGGATTATCACCTTTTCCGGTCAATGGCGCATGGTCTAGCGGAGCAGCGCTTTCAAGATCGTCAAGATGGCAAAAAGTGGCTCGATGAATGGGTGGAGGCCAAACCAGAAAAATTTTATTATGATGGAATCCATAAGTTACCCAAACTCTGGGAAATGGTTGTTATTAATGACGGAAATTATTTTGAATAAAAATTTTGTTTAAGTATGTCCAGTTTTCAATAGTGTAAAAAGCGTAAAAAAACGCGGAAATTAACTTCTAGACCTAATATTTATTTATTTATTTATTGTTGCGCTACATAACGTAGACGTGATAAACATCAAAGCTTATACCCATACAAGCACCAGAATAAGCAAAGTGATGGAGTTACCATGTGAGCAGAATGTTCGAGGCTTTTCGTTTGAATGAAAGAAAAGAGTAGGGCACGGGAAGAATGTCCAGATTCAAAGAAGCAAAAGCAGAACCAGCCCTGCAGGTGAAGCTGTTTAATCTGTGACTAGTTTTTGGAGCTTCATAAGAGATTTTTTCCGAGTTTCCCCGTGTTCTGGAAGCAATCAATCTATAGAACTTCAATTTGTCTGTTTTCATCATCCCACTCAAAATCTTAAAGACCACGCATACATCGTTTCGTTTACGCCGGGATTCGAGAGAGTGTAGGAACAATTCTTGATTCCTCCTTATGGGACCAGGCACTCCAGCATAAGAGAAACCATTTCGTCTCAAATAAACTTTGCGAGTAAGGTTATTTTGTACTCTTCCTAAAAGTCGGATATCTTTCTTCTTATGAGAGCAGAATACTGCAGTTCCTGATTCCATTATAGGTCTAACATAAACTTTATACGCACGCGACAACACGTTTTCATCACAGGTCGATAAGCCTTTGAAAATATGGAAGGTGCGTAATAAAGCTTTGCTGTGGATAGCCCGATAATGAGGTGAGGAGTCAAGTTCCTTGTTATACCGGAAACCTAAACCCTTCACTTCCGCAACAGTAGAAGTGCATGCCCATCAAGGATGTAGTTGGCTGGTAGACTGTAATTGCCCACTCTCATGTGAAATGTTTTATCGGGAGATAGGGGCAAACTCTAAGCTACAGAAGGGGCAAACTCCAAGCTACAGACCATTCCTGTATTCTGTGAAGAGCAGCCTGCAATCTCTGCACGTCCCCAGATGACTCAACCACATTATAAATTTTTACATCATCAGCAAACTGCTTACAAGTGACACCAGTGCTTTCCAATAGCCTGGGAAGTTCGGCTGTGAAAACGGTGAATAGAATGGGCGACAAAACACCACCTTGAGGGACTCCGCTATTGACCAATCGGCTGGAGGAAAAGCTGGACCCAACTTAAACCTGGAAACTACGACCTCTAAGGTAATTCTTTATCCACCCACACACTGTCGGATGAAACCTCAACTTCTCGAGCTTCAGCATAAGCATAGCATGATTTACCCTATCGAAGGCCTTATGCAATGACATGCATATGCATGACTATTAAAAAATACATGACAAATTCAATATGCATGACTATTAAGAATCACTTTTTTTTTCGACTCTTTTCGAGTGATCTAAGAACTTTGTTAGAAATTTTTTTTGATAGACTATTAAGACTGGATCACCAGAAACTGGCTGACTGAGTCGATATTCAAATATTTTTTCCCAACAAGCCGAATATTCGAAAACGATTCACTACATATTCCCGGATGAACCTAATGTTTGTGAAAGCGAAGAATATAAAATTCTTTCGGAATGAATCGAATATTTGAATAGAACGGAAATTCGAAATTTTGAAAAAAAAATTAATAAAATATTTGATTATTCGAAGCGTCCAAGCTCGACCTCTTACAAATTCAACCGGACTATAAAAAACTTTGAAAACCAAGAAAAAGTTTCAACTGTATCCGATAACGGGACGGTGAAGGGTGCCGCCGTTTGGTTCTAGGCCATAGATTCGAAATCTAGATTTCTTTCAATTTCTGATATAAGTGTTGAACGCCCATTAGTTTTCCCCTGATTGCTGAAATACCAGGGAGAGCGAAATTTTAACGTTGATGCGAAGATTATTTGGACCACCCCCATAATATCGAGAGCAGCTGTAAAAGTTACTTAACAGTTAGAATGCTAGTGTCATTCTCTAGTTGCAGCCCGGGACGTGACTGCAAAGCGGTCGCGTGACGTCACAAACTGTGCGTCGCGGTGCAGGATGTTGGTTATCAGAACTCTCAACCTTGTATTCTACTATTCTAGTGAAGAACTGATGGCGCAGGTTGCTCGAAAGCTTCACGTAACTTACTGCGGTTACCCCCCGGCTACATAACCTGTTTTTATGCTGCCCGTAGCTTCCAAGTAGTTTCTTCAAAAGTACGCAAGTACCAAGGAAATGCGGAACAGGCTACCTGTGACTTTACAGCAAATCATTTGTAAGTTTTATGCAACCTACTACGATTGGCTCCCAAGTTACTCGTTTTTCTTACTTCACTAAGGCTAGTAACACAAATAATGAGCAGAGCCGTTTATCTGCAGTATGAAAGCAGATACTTGAGGTAAATCTTTGGGTTACAAATTCGAAAGTTGCGCAGAGACACAAAAATTAGCACAAGCTCCTTGCGGCTCTAGCACACATTTCCTAAAATCTTTATACAATTTGAACGATTTCCGCTTTTGTTTTTCTCGAATTGTTTTTTCTAATTGATCCATGTTACATACATGCGTGCTTATTTATTCATGCGTGCTACATAATTATTTACTTTTTCCGTGAGGAGCGAGCTGTAAACTAAGAGTAAACATATAACCATGGGAAAAACAAGTCATTTGAGGCAAAGATACGCGGCAAGCTACGCGCAACCTTCAAGCAACTTGCTCAAAAGTTGCCTAGTAGAAGGAAACTTCAAACTAATTTACCCAACACTTCAGCGCAAAGAACTTGAAAGCTTCAGACAGTTCACTAGGGCTGTCCCGAGAGCAACTTCTTTTTCTCACAAATTTGTTTTCCAACACATACACACATGCTCGCCTGGACGTGTTATGTACAGTACCGTGCAAAAGTCCATTCGCGTGGCATTTCCGCGAATAATGTTTTTATACGTATCTTGGCTTGCCCTTAGCAAAACTTGATGAAACTTTAGTATGTTATGAAGCATCACAACCCTTGCTTTACGTATACATAAACTTGGTTTTTGAGCGTGCAGTTTTTTAATATGAATTTTTTTTTTATCATTTTGTGGTATTATTTCAAATAAGGACTTTTCCCTTGAAACATGGCTATTACAATTCCAAACCCGTAGCAACTATTCGCCATTTGAAGGTCTTCGGAACCCTTGTATAACCTTGTAAAAAATTAATCTTTATTGAAATTTGTTTAGAAATAAATTCGAAAGAAAATAATGCGATATTGCACCTATTAAGTATCACTCTTTGACGTTATCAACAAAGAGCGAAATTTATGTTCCAGTTGTACTTTGTCAAAGCTTATAAAGCACATATCTTGTAATGGTTTTCGGGTGAATAATTTAATAGGGGTGAATTTCCAAAAATTAACTCCAACCTGTTCAATTCCGGTCTTCAGAAAATTTCTGATGGAGACTGATAGAGACTATTCTCTCACAAAGCTATACAACGGTTCCGAAGACCTTTGAATGGCGAACAACTGCTACGGGTTTGGATTTGTAAAAGCCATGTTTTGAAGGAATAGTTCTAATTTGAGACATTACCACGAAATGTTAAAAAAATTCCGTATTTAAAAACTGCACGCTCAAAAACCGATTTCGTGTATGGGTAAAGCAAGAGTTGTGATAAAATCATTACATACCAAAGTTTCATCAAGTTTCGCTAAGGGCAAGCCAAGATACGTATAAAAACATTATTGGCGGAAAAGCCACGCGAATAGACTTTTGCACGGTACTGTATGTATATATCTGCTCACTTATGATGCACGCGTGGTTCGAATTTGCAGGTAACATGAAATATAGTTCGAAACAAGTTAACTGCAAGCTAAGCAGCAAGTCGTTCGCACGAAACCTTCCAAAAAGTTGTGTTAAAGTCACTGGTGAATCGCTCCAAAGAAGCTTCTACATATATTCGCATTCGCAGCCACATCCAGTTTTTAAATCTTTACAAGAGATACTTCCTCACATCCTTTTCAACATCCTTGAGAATCTGGGTGAGAGTGATGTTGAAAACCGCATGTGAACGTGAGCTTTCTGCATTCATGTTGGTTGCAGCCACTGTTCTTGACTTATTTCCTTCCTCGATAAGCGATGCGATTTGCTGAAATGAACCAGTAGGTCTTCAGAATAAGGAAATTACCCCATGAAAAAAACTAGCTCCGCTACTGCCAGATAGGAATGCGTTTTTCGGTGACGGAATTGGTTTACCTCAAATGAGTCCACAGCGAGAACAGAGAGTCCATCCACAAGTGGCCCAAGAATTTTGTGCTCCCTCACTTTAAGGTGATGCTTGTTGGACCTAGAGAAAAGTTTGCACATATCACAACACTGAAGTTCGTTTCAAAAAAAAATCAAGAAAGTCAACTTTTTTGGATCCAAGAGGTCCCGTACACGTTCGTTATAAATCTCCATATAGGAGACTTCAACTTTGTACTGCAAGGTCTCACATGTTGTCTCCTTTATCCTCCGAAACACCTGAAAAAATCAAGACTTTTTTCATATGAGAAACATCCGGCTCTACATAAATCCAGCATAATTTTACTTTCTTCTTAGAAAGCTGGAATGCCTATCAGAAATTCGAAAAACAAATCACTCATGTTAAGAGAATAGAATATTGGACCGCTAACGGCTCTTACTAGGGAGTGCCTTAAACTTTCCGTGGCGACCAGGAAAACCCTATTGTCGTTGCTGTAGGTCTGTGACAGTACATAAATTATCCGAGCTTAAAATTCCCTAAATGGCTGTGGGGATTCCAAAAAATAGCATTTTCATTGCTTCACGAAAAGGTAGGGGAGTTTTTGGACTGTCTAGAATTTTTTTCTCGGATTTGGCTCAAAACTTTCGGCTGGGAGTTATTTAAGGCGCTGAACCCGAAGCTGGGGTCTATTCCGCGTCAGACCTAGAGTTACTGTAGGTTACGGTAGGCATAACGCCTTTTAACAGGCGATACCTACCTTAAAATTTTAAAAATCAAAAAAAATGGACTTCAAATTCGCGTTCAGCGTCCCAAATAACACCCACAGTGAAATTTTGAGTCATATCTGAGACTTTGACCGAGCTACGGTACACCCACCATAACCTACCGTAATCTATCGAAAATCGATAAACGGGTTGCAGATTTGTGTTAGGCGGCCCGACTAACCCCTATATACACGTTTTGAGGCGATTTGATCGTAGCATTCTCGAGATCGTCAAAATCACGTTTTGCCAGAAAAATTTTCCCCATTTCGAAGATTCGGACCATATCAGATGGGATATTTCAGATATTGACAAATGGGCCTCAGATTCGTAATCATCATCTGAAACAACCGTGAGAAATAAGTTTTAAGCTCAATCCAAGACAATTTTTTTGAACGCCCTAAAAATTGTCATTCGTGTACCCCTTTTATCTACGCAAAGCTATGAAAACGCACACTTTTGGAAATCTCCTGTAATTTTCTGAGGCATTTATCGGATTCGAAAAACGGATTATCACTGTTGTGTCCCATACCTACAACTATCAACGCATGGTTTTATCAAAGCCTACGGGAAATGTAAGGTGAGTCCTAGTTAGTCTTCCTATTGTTGCCGTCTGCTCACATACCCAAACTTGTGTTCCGCCAGGCCACTGTGGTTCGAAAACTGAATTCGTCGCCCCGAAACTTCCACCGCTCACCCCGGTACATCGTACATTGGCAACGCGTTGAACAACTCTGGTTCTGCCCGAAACACTTTTACTTCCAACCGAAACACCTCGCGTTTGCCGCGAGACAGACACAGAAGAGGGTGGTCAGGCGGAACACATCTACGAGTTTGTGAGTGAGCAGAAACTAAACAAATCTTTTGAGGTCAGTGACAAACCTCATTGCACAAGCGCGGTATGATGCCAGGTTGGTCAGATGTGCCCATCATTGAGTACGACTTGCCAGAACCTTTAGAAAAATCTTCGATTAATTTTAAAAAACTCAAGGAAGAAAAAAAGAAGAAGAGAAGGAAGAAAAAACTCTGTTAGGAAAAAATGTCAGAATATACCTGTTTGCCCGTATGCGAAAATGCATGCATTATAACCAGCGAATGCATTCTCCAATACACCCGAACCGAGACTATCGAACACTTCCTCTTGGCCTGAAAACAATAAAATACATTTTCAAAATCGAATATGATTGATCAGCTTTTTTTGGAAAAATGAAAGGCGTGATGATTATTCTTAACATGGGAACCTTGCTACCCATGTATCGGCTTTTAAAAATCTGTAAGTGCCTGTTGGTCAATTCGGACACGCTATTTCCGATTCTGCGATTGGATTTTGCTACGGATCGCAGGTTGACAAGTTATTGCCCTTAAAGTTATTTGCTTGTAATCAGCTGTTTCGCTATCAATTTGAGGGTTTTTTTCACTAATTCATGCAATATTAGTCGGTATATTTATGTTGATCACACCATATCCAGCAAGAAACAACTCTAAGGTGGAGGTCCGTGCTAATGGCGATGAGTCATTGCCTCGAAGTCTTCACCACTATTTCGCCCCAACCGCCGTCAACGGATGGATCAGCAAGTAGGGAGCGGCGGTTATAGGCATGCGGCCAGGGGTTCGATTCCCGTCACTGCCAATATGCTCGCATACTTCTGCAAAAATGGATATGACAATGTTTTTCTATGACTGGGTCTTCACAAGGTTTGATTCGCTTCATTTCGCAGCGTTCTTCATGAATGGTGAGAACATTCAAAAATTAAGTACTTTTCAAAGTTTTTTATATTATATCACAACACCAGGTTGTTCAATAAGTTTTGTCGTTCGATAAGAGAGGACGTTGCTACTAGCCCAAAAATTTTTTGTTTAGTCGGTACACTCTTTATATGAACGTATGTGAGGTTTCATTTCAATCTGACAATTCGTTCTTTGTTTACAAGCCATTTAGCGTCTCCATGCCACAGAAATGTAAAAAATTGAATGTCGTGCAGTGAAAAATTCTTTTTTTTAGGAGGTGTAGCACTAAAAGAAATTCACAAACGAATGTTAAAAGTGTATAATGATTGTTCACCTAAATTAGAACAGAAGAAAGATGGGTTGCTGAATTTAAACGTAAACACGATCCACGTGAAGGACGTCCAAAAAGCGCATCAACACCAGAAATCATAGCCAAAATACAGGATATGGTTTTGGAAGATCGTCGATTGACTGATAGAGATTCAGTAGAAGCTCTACACATCACATTAGGCAGTGTGAGCCATATTTTAGGCGAAATTTTGGGTTTTAGAAAGCTGTGTGCACAATGGGTGCGGCATTCGCTAACAATGGAACAAAAACACATTCGAATGCGACTTTCTCAGCAACATTTGGAGAGTTTTAAAAAAGATACAATGGATTTTGTGCGTCGATTCATCACTATGGGTGAGACTTGGGTCTATCAACATGATCCTGATTCTAAACAAGAGGCTAAAGAATGGTGTGAACCTGGTTGTTCGGCTTCGAAACGAATTCCTGTCCGGAAATCGGCCAAGAAGGTTATGACATCAGTTTTTTGGGATGCAATTGATTCTGAATATTATTGAAACCTTTTGGACCAGTTGAAGGAAGAAAATTCGTGAAAAAAGACCCGGTTTGCAGTAGAAAAAAATCCTTTTTCATCAGGACAATGCACCGTGTCACAAGAGCATTTTGACAATGGCTAAAATCCATGAATTAGATTTTAGATTGTTGGAACATCCATCGTATCCACCAGACTTGGCCCCCAGCGACTTCCATTTGTTTCCAGAACTCAAACAATGTATGCGTGGCAAGCGTTTTTCATTAAATGAAGAGGTCATAACGGCTGTTGAAGCGTATTTTGCAGACCTTCCAGATTCATCTATTTAGGGATGGGATCCACAGATTGGAGGATCGTTGGAGCAAGTGTATTAATGTTTAGGGAGATTATACTGATTAATAAAGTGTATTTTGAATAATAAAATTGTGTTTTTCTTATCGAATGACAAAACTTATTGAACAACCTGGTATCCACCCAAGGACCTCAACTGACAACACCAACAATCGCCTATGTATGTACCTCTGTAGCCTGTTGCATCGATGAGCTGTCAGGCGGCAAAAATATGAGGACAGGTTGCAACACTAAGTACAAGGTACCTCCAAACTTATAAGTTGGGAAAAGGTTAACAAGGGATCCAAAAAACCTCTAAAAACATCTGAAGGAATTCCAAAAATGCTGAAGAATTTGAGAGAGGATTCAAAGAATGTGGGCCATTATTAGCTTTAGTTCAAGGGCGCGTGTGGCATAGTGCCAGGAGGCGCTGCCTCACAACACATCGTTGTGCTCTATCTTCGCCCAGGTACAACAACATCTTATATCCCTAGGCCCAGAACACAGTCAATCCTTCGCGATTACGAAGTCGAATGAGCGGCGCATCCTATCAGGGAATGAAGACGCCCAGTCTTTATCTTCCTTATTAACACAGCTCATCACATGTCAGAATATTTCAGGTTTCTATAAAGATCAATATCAATAAGGATCAATAAAATGAGCGAGACTTGACGAAAAATCCGGGAAAAACATCGCCAAGCTTTTCAACTATTCAAAGCGTGTGGGAAAGCTACAAAAAATTGAATAAATGTTCTGTGTGATGATGTGCATAATCATGAGAAAATACAAAACTCCCGAAAACTTAATACTGCCCTGAGGACATCTGAGAACTAATATAAATACCGGTGATCCACTGAATACCATTTAGCGAAACGGGTTGAAGAGATTGAGCTCTATAGGTGGTCCGCAGGAAGTCAAATATGACAGTAAGATGGTGAAGGGTAAAAAACATGGAAGATAACAAAAAGAAAGTCTGTACAAATGAGCCTGTCCGCCTAAGCAGTCGGCGTGCGTATCGAGCGGCCGTAGTCAAGGCTTTTTATGGTCTTTTGAATCGATTATCAGGAATATGAGACGCATAGTAGACAATATCCCACTCAGCTGTTAACAGTCGTGGAAAGTCTCGAAGGGAAAATGTCTTCGCGACGGTCGCTCGACACGCAGGCTGACCGCTTCGGCGTACAGTCACATTCGTACAGACCTTATGAACAACAATAGCTCCCAAAAGACCAAACCCGAAAAGTGATCTTCTAAATGTCATCTACCGGACTGGGTTGGGTAAGTTAAAACTTCATAGGTGGTCCTTAGAACAATATCTACAATAATGGAACAGAGAACATCACTTCATGGGCGGTCCTCCAAATTTCAAACTCAGAGAGGACAACACCTCATTGGAATACCGAATGACAATAAAAATGACCACGAAAAAATCGATTTTGTCAATCGATGCAGCATTCGCTTAGCTATATGCAGCGTTTACAGTCGACACCAATTGTACTGACGCTCTGCGCTCCTTAACGTGCGTTGGCGCAAGTCCGGTGTTATAACGTATGCGAACCAAATTTGCGTCAACGCATAACCAGGAACGCAAATTATCATTGCGATCCATACCGACTGTATGTGAATATGGTTATGTCCGTGCGTAGTTGCCCCACTACTGACCGCGCGCAGCATGCTCGCTCGTAACGTCATCCGTTGATCTTTCACCCGCGTTGATCGATGTTGCGGCACGCGAGCTCGCTGCAGGAGAAGACAGTTAGGGGCCGAATAGACTTCCGCCGCTGACTGGAGTGGCAGCATGCAATGGAGGAGTATCGATTATGTGGCGCCGCACGATCGATACCCCTCCACGGCGTGCTACCGCGTCTTTCAGCGGCAGGACTCTACTTGGGCCCTTAGGCGGCGTTCAGAGTTTGCGTGGCGCGATGCGATGGCACACGTCAGTGCAACGCGAAAATTGCGTCGCGCGGAAATCAAGGTGTGAACGGCGCGCGCAAACGCTAGGCGACTAGGCGCTATTGCGTAGTTCCGCAATTTTCCGTATCCAAGCAAAATCAAACAATATGTTATCTTATTCTGTTTATTTCAGTGTAAGGTATCTTTTTTATCTTTTATCTGTACCTTTTAACACAACTTTTTGTTTTCGTTATGACAATTTGCTGTGTTAATGAAAAAAAAAGACATTGGCAGCAAATTATGCTTGGCATTTTTTCGGGGTTGAGTGTACAGAATAGGATTTTTTCTGCTGAAATTAGACTGAATCATGCGCGGGAGTATCGTAAACGGGGGGGGGGGACACTCAAGTAAAAGTCAAAAATGAAATGAACCGCCGATCTATAACGCTATCAATCGAAGTATTTCTATAAAATGTCATCATCAAGAATGATTGATAGCAGCATGAAGCATCTTTTATCAGGTTTTCCATTCATTTCTATGAGGTGGTTCATTTCATTTCTGACTTTCACTTTAGTGCCCCCCCCCCCTTCGTTTAGGGGTGCTATGTGGGAACTTTGTGTCGCACTTGGTCACGCCCATTTTTCCGTGCCGCAATGACTCTCCTGATTTTGGCAGGGAAGGGAAACCCCGGGTAGGTGCTCAAATTTAGTGCGGCACAGTAAAATGGGCGTGGCCAGGTACATCGCGCCATAGTGACCCCCCTTCCCACATAGCACCCGTTTAGGATAGTCCCTTATGCGCATGTTGTTTGTCCACCAAAGAAAAAGACTTCATTACTTGAATTTTGCAGTTTTTTCTTACAAATTTCGCAAGAAAAAATAACATTCGATGACAATCGCTTCGGGACCATCGTGTGCGACCGATGCGGAGCGATCATCACTTGCGCGTCAAAATCTATGTATCGCGCCCCTTCACCATGAACAGAGCGATGAAGCGACGCGACGTCGCATGATCGATACGTAGGCTAATTATAAAGTCGCGCCGCGAATGCGTTTATACTCCCGCATCCGAAGGCCGCGGCACACTGCATTCCTATAATATTGATCACACGCCGCGGCGCGATCGATATTGCAAGATTGCACTTCGCCGCGCCGCTCGGCGGTGGAAGTATAAACGAACCCTTACGCACGGACACCCCCATACTCCCACTGAAGGTGAACAAACCAATACTTACAAAAAAAAATGAACACTTACTTGCAAAACTCGGATCATTAACGTCTGTGGAGTAGAACGAGTGATCGAAGGCGAAGACTTTTGGTTGTTTACTGAAAAATTTAAAAATCTGAAAATTCTCCTACTAAAGGGCTAAACTCCATGAGAACATCACATACTCATCGGTGACGTGATCTAATATCGTCTGTCCATTGCACATCCGTACAACAGCTTTCGTGTTCAAATCCAATTCTGTAAAATTACGTCACCACTAACAAGGGAACTACTATAGGCCATACTAACCATTCCAAATGAAATGTACTTTTCTAGAACCATTTTCGGACGAAAAGTCCATCGCAGCTGCTTAGCCGCGCGCTGAAAGAAGTTATGAGCGTTTTTTAAAGCTTTGCGACAATGTAAGGGAGCGGCACCGTGGAACTTTTGGGTGTTTTTGAAAAATTCCCCGGATTTCGCTAAAAACATTCATGTAGGGGTAATCCGGGGCGCTGAACACGAATCTGGGGTTTGCTTGTCGAAATTTCAGGGTTTACTGTAAGTTACGGTAGATATCATGCTCTATTTAGGGGGCGAGACCTACCTCAATAATTCGAAAATCGACAAACGGATATAGAATTCGTATTCAGCACCCCAAATAACCCCCACATAGATACTTTGAGACAAATCTGAGACTTTGACCAAACTACCGTATACCCACCGTAATCTACCGTAAGCTGCCAAAAATCGATAAACTGACATCAGATTCGTTTGAGAACTCCGAATAACTCCAAGAAGAACGATTTTAGCCACACCTTTCGCCAAATTCCGGAAATAGTCAAAAGTCGATTTCCCCTTCAAAGTTTTCTGCCGGTGCGAAGCTTTGTACGAATTTAGTCGAAAACTTTGGAAAAACGACAAATAACCCCCAGATTCGTGATCAGCACCCCAAATAACCCCAGGCCAGGGCGAATTATATGTCAAATCTAGAATACATTTCTTCAATGCTTTCTGCGCCCCTAATTGATGTAACTGAACGCTGAACCGAAAATCCGTCTAAGTCCAAAACGCTATCAGTCTGCAGATAGTTCGGAAAACGTTTTTTCACCCAAGCTTTGCCTAAGGGGGTTGTTTTCGGCCCTGAACAAGAATATGAGGTCCGTTTCCGGATTTATTGTAAAACTAATGCGCTTTTTGGAGGGTACAATAGGTACGAAAATCAGAGAAAAAACGCCTTTAACTTTTTTCAGAGTCATTCTAGGCAGCTGCTATAAGCATATTCGCACTTTTCGTCCGAAAATGGTTCTAGAAAAGTACACTTTATTTAGAATGGTTTGTATGACCTATAGTAAGTAGTCCCTTGTAAGGGTTCTTCTCATTCCCTCGCCGTACGCATAGGTCGGGCGACCACGGGGGCCAATCATTTGCGCGCCCAAAACGAATGACTTTCATTAGGGCCGTCGGGCCAACGTCACCGAGTTTTTCGCCAAACTTATTATTCAAGGGTGAAAATTCGCTATAATTTTCCCTTCATCATAAAAGAATGCAAAATTTCCCTGCAGAAAACGGCCAGTTTTTCTCGAAGACGTTCTCAGATTTCTGTTTGCGCCAGCAGTCGGCAGCCAGCCACCAACGCGTTCGTTCAGCAATAAACCCTCATTCTCATGAGCATAACAGAACGTTCTCGCCCCTTCTCCTCTCGCAGATATTGGTTTTCACTCATACTCCATCATCAAAACACCATCTATGAAATACCAGTGAAAACCGAAACATACCTCGTTTATTGAACGGACGAACACGCACCGCCACCTTCACCTTCTCACAATCATCTGCGGCGGTCATTTTGTTGGTTTAATAGAAAAATAGACGAATAAGGTAACTATTTAAACAATATTAGAATATACTTGAATATAGGATATGTAGAAGGAATGTGCACGATTTAATAGCACATCTGAAATAAGTCGAAAATTAGCGGTTGAATCAAATACGCATAGAAAATTGCGAAAAAATCGCGTGAGCCGACATAAAAAACGAGTTTCGTAGTACGATTGTAATGATACGATTAAGGAATGTTTCCGCTTTAGCTGGTTTGACCGCGTGGTGAGAAATCGATAGAAAACTAATTCTGAGAGAAATTGCCGCTGCGGCTCCGCGATAGTGCCGATTTGGAGCCTACAGGCATCAAAGCGGCACTATCGCGGAGCCGCGCCGGCACTGCCGCGCAGCCGTGGCGGAACTACCGCGGAGCCGTAGCGGTGATGCGGAAGTGCCGCTTCGGCTCCGCGATAGTGCCGGGGCGTCTCTGGGTGAGTGTCTAATATGAAGTTATCCAAGAATGATAATACAAGTAGGGGGCCCAAAAACAAAAATACGCACCTGCAGTCGTTACGTCATCTGTCTGAAAGCGACAGAGGTTACCGCCGCTTTTGCGCCCAAGGGAAATACGGAATGTCCTTCACACTTGGGTAATTGAACCGGCGACAACTTCCTTTCACCACACAGGATAGTGCATCGTACTCCACGCGGGTTCACTGCTGCATCCTCGCGGAGCCGGCGCGGTTCTAACGCGGAGCCGCTGCGATACTGTCGCGGCGATGTCGAGGCTCAAGACACGGCAACAAAATCGTCTGGTCACGGAGCAGCTGCGGTACTATCGCGGAACTATCGCGGTACAGTCGAGGGTCTCGATACTTTCCCGGCACTAACGCGGCAAATTTTCTCAGAGAATCAGATCGCAGAAAACACTAACAGATATGAGGAATCTAGCCGAGTTCATACTTTCCGGGGCGCGCGATCGCGACAGCGTATATCAGGCCTATTGATTTTTGGTCGGCCGATAAGAATGATAAGCACTGTATGGCCGGAACAAAACTTGCAGCGACGAGTGGTGCGACGTAATGTTTGTCATACGTCATGAATGAAAATCGATATGTATGATAAGCACTCGAACGCGACGCTCCGGCGGAAAGTGTGGTCCCGGAGATAAGGTTTATCCGTAGATTCGAGATACTTGATGTTCGAATGCATGGCTCATTCGAAAGACCAACATTAGGCTTTATAAAACTTTCAGTACAATCCCGGGAGTCAAAGAATCATTCAAAAAATAAGAGCATTGATTTTCTGGATTTCTAGATCACTTTTGAGAGACAATATTTGAAAAATAAGGGGATTGCTTAGAAACTGATAGAAAATGCGGATACTTATCATATCTTCTGTTCCTTCGCGCATTCGTGCGGTGCGAGGGGACGAAATCAAGAAAGTGTGGGAGAGAAGGATCCGCAGCCTACGCCCGCAGACGCACGCGACGAACGGAAATAAATTCCACTTCGAAACTGAGAATACACAAATGTTCAAGCGGATTGAACTAAGATGCAGACTGCGAGAGAATACTCCAAACCGACGAACGATTCCACGTCCACGGTATTTACATTTTCGATTTCATTTCCTCAACTATTCAACACAGATTTTTCGAATTATCTAATCATTTAAAATTCCCGAAAGCGTGTTATACAAGAAACTCAATAAATGCTTTATTCTATCGACCAAAAAACCAAAGATCAATACAAGATTTTTTCATTAATTCGACAAAAATTCCTCAACCACCAAATGTGACCCATGCGACAGCTATAGTCGAGTAAAGCTGTCCGCCCGCGTGGGCGGCGTGCGTGTTGAGCAGCCGCGGCTGAGGAATTTCTGGATGATTTCAATCAATTAGCATGAAGATTAGATGAATAAAGAACAATATCCCAGTCAGCTGTTCGGAGCCGTAACAAAGGACCCCCAAAAAATGCCTCTGTGACGGTCGCACGACACGCACGCCGACCGCGTGGGCAGACACTCATCCGGGCAGACTTCACAAGATTATTTTTTATGATCTAACTGAAATATATAGGGGACAGAATTGATAGTCCCACTTCTTAAGGGAAGCGTTTTGTAATGTGTTAACAACCCGAATCACAACCAGTGGCCATTCATGAAACAGCGGGAGCCTCCCACGAGGTTTTTCGAGATTAGCCGATGTATGCGGCGGGCGGACTTCGAACCCTACCGGGTGGATCCTATAGTTCCATGAATACGGCCTCAGGAATCGCCAAGATCACTGACTACAAAACCATCAGGCATCGGTTCAGAGGACCTACCACGGATTCGCTAAGCCATTCGAGGATGGGCGCAGAATTTTTTCCACATTTCGGAAATCAAAGAAAGGAATGAACACTTCGGGTTCGGGAATAGAAAATCAAAACCTTCATTTCAAATCCGGAAATCGAACATTTAGAAAGGGTCACAAATCAGAAAAATCAATTTTACAAAGGCTCGCGAATCAGAAAAATAGCATTATTGGAGGTGTCCCAGATTTTTCCTGTATTCCCAAGCGTTTTTCATGAAGTGAAGAAGGCCAAAAGTGTATGGGAATTTCTTCTCTAAGGCAGTAGGAGTTTCAGTGACGCCGTTCAATAAAGTATCGTCGCTATTATACTTTGACCGATTCAAATGATTCGAAAAACCGAATATTCGAGAAGTGCCGATTTTCGAGATATTCAAAAACCCAATATTCGAAAAGTGCCGAATTCCGAATCATTCGAAAAGTCCAATATTCGAAAGGAATCTAGCAATGTTAAAGTATAGTCACCATCACAACTCTGGCAAACGTAAAGTCTTCCTAAATGAGACTGTCCGCCCACGCGGTCGGCGTGCGTGTCAAGCGGCCATAGCGAATTCATTCATTTGGATGAATTAATCGATTAACAGACATACAAGACGATTAGTGAATAATATCCCAGTCAGCTGTTGGCAGCCGTGGGAAGGCTGGTCCGAAAAAAGGCTTTGCCGATGGTCTCTTGACACGCACGCCGACCGCGTGAACGGACAGTCTCATTCAGACAGATGTTAGGCTTCGTGACGTACTGGTAGGTTGACTAAACCATGATACCAAAAAATCTTCAATTTTGTACTCGTCGAAAAATATGTATGGAAGGCAGAGAGGATTCTGAAGATTTCAAATAGCTACATATTCAGATATGGGACAGATAGAGAGAGAATTATGCTGTGTTCTTTCTACATACCTCCTCGACTAATCTAGATCCGGATGGCATGACTAATTGAAAATATCGGGGAGATGAACACATGTCACTCGGGATTTGGTGCACTATGCAGAGAATGTGCTGATGAAAGGAGCAGACAAAGTCATGAAAAACCACAGCAGATATAAAAACCGCATGCATTCATTAAATGTCACATTCACACCTACACTAGCGGCTGCCATGGCAGGATCGCACGCAACGCAACCGCACTGCAGACAAGTACGCAGCAGATTCACGCAGTGATGAGATCTATGATTTTTCAGTTCTTGAACGTCTAAGATTGCCAACGATTCCACGATTTCCAAGTAACATAATCATCTCTCCTTTAGATATTGTTGATGCGAGTCACGATATGAGACGGAAAAACAATGTGCGTGTGTCTGCGTGTGTGTGTATGTGTGGATGTGTATCATTTTCCACATAATACGATACTCATATTCAATACGAAAGATTTCTGGTCCTAAAAAACAGCCCGCAATAATTAGAGCTCAGCAAAGTAAACACAATATAAAGATATTTCCATGAGCAACAATTTCAAAAATCCCAAAATCCCGTGTTGCCGCTAATCGGACGGATTGATTCAAATCCAGTCATACGGAAAACACGATATCCGAAATGTTCAAAAGTCCGGAAAAATGAAAATCGGAGGATCCGGTCAGCAAGTCGTGTAATCAGATGGGAAAAGGGCCAAAATCAGATAATCGATGTGATCAAAATCGAATATAAACCGGATATATTCCGGTGAAAGCCGAGGAATTCGGATAAAACTCGGGTTCACGACATACAGATCGTTCCACATACTGCGCTTATCTGGGCCAAATTCCGGTCCGCAATCGCGTCTCGACACGCTTTGCGGCCGCACGCTCCCGAGTCAGAAGAGCTTCCAGCGCCGCAGCCGCCGATCTGCTGACTCTAGGTGGATTTTGAAAACTGGAAACTAAGAAAAATTGGAGAAAATTGTATAAAAGCCACAACGAGTCGGCGTTGGCGTTGGAAACCTGACTGACTCGAGCGCGTGCGGCTGCAAAGCGTGTCGAGACGCAAGTGCGGACCGGAATTTGGCCCAGATAAGCACAGTAAACGCACATACTGGCACAATTTCGACGATATCCCTATTCCTACGCTGAACAATTTCCGACCACGGTTGCAAATGTACATATGCTGAGCACAAGCCCGCTAGATTCCTAATTCTAAGTCAAAAATAGGAATGGAATGTGGATTACCTTTTCTAAAAATGGACAGAAATGAGAAAAAGAAGGAGATCCTGGAAGTTGCCATTCAGGATTTTGCGCTCTCAATTCGGATCGGACATTCGATACATCTCCGACAAAATAATAGGGCTGATATGACGAAGTTTCTGTTCAGAAAATGTTTATAGAACTGGATTCTACTGAATAATTTCGAAAAGCTTCTTGGGAATACGGGAAAAAAGACCATTCAAACACTATTGACAATAGGAAAAGTTGCAATTCAAACTAAATCAATATTTGAATGACCCGAAGAGAAACTTTGGAAAAGCTGATTTAATCCATTTAAAAACCGGAAATGAGCATTATCCGCGGCCAGTTTGGGATACATAAATTAACGCCTCGTGAATCAAAAAAAAATAAATGTACACATACAGTCGGCACGGATCGCACTGATACTTTGCGTTCCTTATTATGCGTTGGCACGAACCCGGTGCGCATATGTTATAACATATTTGCACTGAGTTTGCGCCAACGCACCACAACGAATGCGAAGTATCAGTGCAATCCGTTTCGACTATATATGAAAATTCGAAAAAAAAACTAAAAATTGGAGCATTCAACGAAATCAAATCGCTGTAAACATGAAGTATGAATCTAAAATAATCAAGTCATTCCGTGAATTTCCACACTCAATGAATAAATGAGAATGAGAGAGATCGCCGACATCACAATGTTCCGCGAATGAATATTCGGAAAACTACTCCGATGAAAAATTGAATATACACACTTTGTGTTTGTATGCTTGTAAGCAGGCATAGATACCAGGTTGTTCAATAAGTTATGTCGTTCGATAAGAGAGGGCGTTGCTACTAGTCCAAATTTTTTTTGTTTTGTTGGTACACTCTTCATATAAATGTATGTGTAGTTTCATGTCAATCTCTCAATTCGTTCTTTGTTTACAAGCCATTTAGTGTCGCCGTGTCATAGCCTTGGAAAAAATTGGATATCGTGCAGTGATAAAATTCTTATTTTTGGAAGGAGTAGCACCGAAAAAAAAAATCACGAACGATTGTGAAAAGTGTATAATGATTGTTCACCTACAATTAGAACAGTAGAGAGATGGGTTGCTGAATTTAAACTTGGTCGTACAAGCCTTGAAGACGATCCACGTGAAGGACGTCCAAAAAGCGCATCAACACAAGAAATCTTAGCCAAAATACAGGATATGGTTTTGGAAGATCGTCGTTTGACTGAGAGAAATTTAGTAGAGGCTCTACACATCTCATTAGGCAATAAGAGCAATATTTCAAACGAAATTTTGGGTTTTAGATAGCTGTGTGCACAATGGGTGCCGCATTCGCTAACAATGGAACAAAAACACTTTTGAATGCGACTTTCTCAGCAATTTTTGGAGCGTTCTAAGAAAGATAAAGTGGAATCATGCGTCTATTCATCACTATGGATGAGACTTGGGTCTATCACCATGATCCTGTATCAGAACAAGAGGCTAAAGAGTGGTGTGAACCTGGTTGTTCGGCTTCGAAACGAGTTCGTGTCCGGAAATCGGCCAAGAAGTTTATTGCAACAGTTTTTTGGGATGCGAAAGGACTTTTGTTAGTGAATTACTTGCAAACTGGTAGAACAATTAATTCTGAATCTTATTGCTACCTTTTGGACCAGGTGAAGGAAAAAAAGTGTGAAAAAGAACCGGTTTGCAGAAGAGAAAATCCTTTTTCTACAGGACAATGCACCGTGTCACAAGAGCATTTTGACAATGGCTAAAATCCATTAATTAAAGTTCAAATTGTTGGAGCATCCACTGTATTCACCAGATTTGGTCCCCAGCGACTTCCATTTGTTTCCAGAACTCAAAAAAATTATGCGTGGCAAGCGTTTTTCATCAAATGAAGAAGTCACAACGGCTGTTGAAGCGTATTTTGCAGACCTTCCGGATTCTGACTTCAGGGATGGAATCCACAAAATGGAAGATCGTTGGAGCAAGTGTATTGATGATCAGGGAGATAATACTGAATAATAAAGTGTATTTTGAACCATAAAATTGTGTTTTTCTTATCGAACGACAAACCCTATTGAACAACCTGATACTAATCTGGTAGCGGAAACAATAAGCTACGACGCTGATTCAGAATACCTGTTAGGTTTTCCCAGAAATTTAAAAAAGCGAGTTTGTGGAAAACTCGACTGTCTGAAAAGAGATTCGATCGCGCAGCACCGCATAATCGATACTCAACCAATGCATGCTGCCGCGCCTTCCAGCGGCGCGACTCTAATCGAGCCCTATGACAGCGCTTTGTTGCCCCCTTCTATGCTAAGTCTGTCCAAATGAGACGGTTGAGCGCGCGCGTCGTTCGGCAGTCGGGATGGCAGTCTTTGGAAATGTGAATCGATGAGCAGGAATATGAGACAAAAAGTTATCGATGTCTCAGTCAGCTGTTTGCAGCCGTGACAATGCTCGTCGGAAAAATCCCTCCGCGACGGCCGCTCGACACGCACTCCGACCGCGTGGACCGACAGTTTGATTCGGACAGACTTTAGATAGACTTTGTGACTATCTTGTCCTAACTTCTCATAATCATCTTTGGACATCATAATCACACGCCACAAAGCGAACTCGTGAAATACAATAGATGCGACGTCTATAACTTATCATCGATAACTAAGGGCAACACCGAAGGGACACAATACAATTTACTGTGCTTCTCTGTGCCGAATTCCAGTCCGCAATTGCGTCTCGACACGCTTTGCGGCCGCGCGCTTCCAAGTCGAAAGAGTTTCCAGAGCCGCAGTCGCCGATCTGTTGACTCTAGATGGGTTTCGGAAACTCAAAACTAAACAAAATTGGGGAAAACTGCATAAAAAAGCCACATCGAGTCGGCTTTGGTGCTGGAAACTCGACTAACTCGAGCGCGTGCAAGCGTGTCGAGACGCGATTGCGGACCGGAATTCGGCCCAGTGAAGCACAGTAGCTGTTTGCCGCCAAATAGCCGACAATTAATGCTGGCCGCGAAGTATGTATACCTTACTTTCTTTAGAGATCTTATGAAAAGCTTTTCTCTATGAACAGATGGATATCAATCAACAATACGGAACTTCAATTTCATTAGTAGCCAGAATGAAACAGGGATTTTTTTGTCAAAAATATTGTTATATTCCTTCACTAATTTTTCTGTGTCACGTTTTCTCGCAAACAGCTGTCATTATATAAATAACTTGACAAATCATTAGCATGCCCAAGCCGTTTTCGCGCTCCACGGCTAATTTAGTATGTAAACCCATGATTTTGAGGTACCCTTCATAGTTAAGGTGTTAAGTTCAAACTGGAACAGCCTCCTGTCCTAAAATGACCTTCCTAGCTGAATTTTAGTCGATCGAGTTTCCAGTGCCAAAGCCGACTCGATGGGGCTTTGTCATACGGTTTCCTCCAATTTTGTTCAGTTTTCAGTTTCTAAAACCCACATAGAGTCAAGAGATCGGCAGCTGCGGCCGTGGAAACTTCCGACTCGGAAGCTTGCGGCCGCAAAGCGTGTCGAGACGCGATTGCGGACCGGAATTCGGCCCAGAGAAGCACAACAGTATATGGATCGCAACTGGCTGCGTGATTTAGCCTTTACCTCCTAAAATGGTCTCTATTACTATCAAAGTGCAGGTTATTTCTGCTGCTAAACGGTCAGATGCTGGTCTTTTCTGGCGAATACAATGATACCACTCCGAATCATATCCATGGAAAAGAGATCATAGCCCAACGTTAGTAAATAGTGTAAACTTGAAAGTCCCAGCATGTTAAGGAAAAGGAAGAAAAAACACTGAAACCGATGCGGAAGAGGCGGAGAGGGGCCGTTGCCGCGTTCGGAGGCTAATGAGGAACGGAGGAGAGAAGAGCTCCCACTAACCAATGATTCCTTCAAAGTAACGCCTCTCTCTATTCACCGGACAAATTGAGCAAAAACTACTCACAATAGGAATGACTTGGAGAAAGTCAGTGTAAAAAAGTTCGCTGAATGGTTTGAAAAAATTGAGTATGCAAAGACTTGGACTATTCAAAAAAGTACAAAATATCAGTAAGGCTATGAAACTAGAACAAAAATCAAAGTTCAACAAAGGAGGCTTGTCACGTTCCGATGGCGATTTGGAAAACCATGTTTTCGTTGCTGTAGGTCTGTGAGAGTACATAAATGAATGACCCGTGCTTGAAATTGGCTAAATGGCTGCGGGGATGCCAAAAACGGCATTTTCATTGCTTCACGGAAAGCTATAATCTAGGCCGCTCATTTTGAGCCAGTCGAAGCAAGGCTTATCGAGCTTATCATGTCAAAATCTCCTTATCACTGTTATATTTTGCCATCAGCGACCGCTCCGCTGCCTACTTCGCCCGGACTCATCCTAGCAACCTAACAAGGGACCACTTTGAACATAAAATGGAGTTTCGAGAAACGGTCTTTTGAAAGTTGTAGAGGGCGTAAAAATAAACTATTTAAAATTTTAAAATTTCACTCAGTCCTCACGGGTAGATAAAAAACCACCAAAACAATGGTTTGCGGTAGGTAAAATGCCATTCAATGCACCCTAACCTGACGAAAGCCCCTAGAAAACAGGAAACGGACCTCAGATTCGTGTCCAGCGCCCCAAATTACCCCTGGGGCGGAGTTTGGGCAAAAAAAAAATTTCGACCTCTGAACATCCAAAAATGGCTTTGAGCTTCTTACCTCACGGGGCTCAAAAGGTCGAAAAAAAATTTATGACCCAAACTTTGCTCTCGGAGGTTATTTGAAGTGCTCTTGACGGATCTGAGGTCAGTTTATCGATTTTCGACAGATTACGGTAGATTGGGGTGGGTATACGGTAGTTGGGTCAAAGTCTCAGATTTGACTCAAAATTTCTGAACGGGGGTTATTCGGGGTGCTGAATACGAATTTGATGTTCACTTGTCAATTTTCAAATTATTAATGTAGGTTTAGGCCCCCTATGTCATGACAACTACCGTAATCTACAGTAAACCTCAAAATTTTGGCAAACGACCTCTAAATTCGTGTTCAGCACCCTAGATTACCCATACATACAAGTTTTGAGCCGAGTCCGAAGATTTTTTCCAAACCACCTAAAAATTCCCTGATGGGTGGTACCCTTGCCTTGTCGCTAGGCTTAGAAGAACGCTTGTAACTTTCTCCAGAGTGGTTTCTTTCTTTTCCGAGAAGCTGCGAAGAGCATACTCGGATTTTATTTTCAAAATGGCTCCAGAAAACTACATTTAATCCAGAATGGCCAGGCTGACTATAAGTAGTCTTCTTGTAAAGTGCGTTTTTAGAAGGTTCTGTTCTACTGAAAATTTTGGAATTGATAACGAAACACTTTTCTTGAATCTTCGAGCCATACGCTTAAGTATTAGGTTGCTTCAATGGATTTTGTAGTTTAGGTAAACCCACTTCTGTTTACAATAATTATTTCTGTTGGAAAAAACATTGGTCATTGATCAAGGAACAAGTCCACGAAGTTTCATTTTGTCCGAACTTTTTTCCAGCGTCATATATCAAAATAAGTCCCCTAAAGTGTTTCTCCGAATTAAGGACGTTTTTTCTGTAGCATATGTGGGAAGAAGGGTAGGAGTATTCTTGATATTAACCTCGGAATTCGAAACCTCGGAATTTCAGTAGTTTCTAACATTGATGTGAACCGTTCTCCGTTTATATCACGTTACCTCTGCGATATAAAAAAAGAGGTATAAAAAACAAGAGACACTGTTAAAACTCAAAACAAGTAAGATGAACACATAGAAATGTCATTATTACCAGCCATAATGCAGTAATGAACCCACAGTATTCGAACCTTCTTTCAATTGCTTCGTAATCCAACGCCTAACCGACTGAGCCACGGTGTGCTGCTAGATCACCCCGACTATCGCGTTGCAGTGATCGGTGGTTTGAATGCAACGAGCATTGTTCAGGGGATCAATGAACAAGTCATAACTCGAGAACCTAGCCAGATTTCATCTTCAAACTTTTAGGAGAACCTTTTCAGATGATTTCAAGGCCACTGTATAGCTCACATTTTTGCTACGTCCTCCCAAACCAACGTTCTGGTTTCCTTCCTTTTTTGATCGTTTTTGATCTACCCGTGAGGACTGAGTGAAATTTTAAGATCTCAAATTGTTTCTTTTTAACTCCTCTACAACCCTCGAAAGACCGTTTTTCAAGACTCCATTGTATGTTCGAAGTGGTCCCTTGTAAGTTATACATCAGGGAATTTTTGGGATGTTAAGATAATTTTTCCTCGGATTCGGCTCAAAACCCACACCTGGAGGTTATTTAGGGCGCTGAATCCGAATCTGGGGTCTATTGCGCGCCAGACTAAGAGCTACTGTCGGTTACGGTAGGCATAACGCCTTTTAACCTGCGATACCTACCTTAAAATTTCGGAAAATAGACCTCAATTTCGTGTTCGGCGTCCCAAATAACACCCACAGTGAAATTTTGAGTCATATCTGAGACTCTGACCGAGCTACCGTATACGCACCGTAACCTACCGTAATCTATCGAAAATCGATAAACGGGCTACAGATTCGTATTAGGCAGCCGGAATAACCCCTATGTATAAGTGTTGAGGCGATTGAATCGTAGGATTCTCGAATCCATCAAAAGTCGCGTTTTGCCCATCAAAATATTCCCCATTTTGAAGCTTTAGACCAAATCAGACGGACTTTTTCGAATATCGACAAATGTGCCCAGATTCGTAATCAACACCCAATACAACCCCAAGAAACAAGTTTTAAGCTCAATCCGAGACAGTTGTTTAAACGCCCTAAAATTGTCATTTTTGTACCCCTTTTTTCATGGCGAAGCTATGGAAATGCCCACTTTTGAAAATCTCCTGTGAACCTCTAGGACTTTTAGCCGGATTCTGAGCGTGGAATATTGGAGCACTGTCCTCCCCCTAGAACATATTGAAGTTGCATCTCGAAACTCTATGTTTTGTGTGCAACCCTCCCTTGAAAGTGCTCGAATAATACAGGGATGCATACTGTGCTTATCTAGGCCAAATTCCGGTCCGCAATTGCGTCTCGACACGCTTTGCGGCCGCACGCGCTCGAGTCAGTCTAGTTTCCAGCGCCAAAGCCGACTCGATATGGCTTTTTTATACAGTTTTCTCTAATTATGTTTACTTTCCAGTTTCTAAAACCCACCTAGAGTCAACAGATCGGCGGCTGCGGCACTGGAAACTCGTCCGACTCGAATGCGCGTGGCCGCAAAGCGTATCGAGACGCGATTGCGGACCGGAATTTGGGCCAGAGAAGCACAGCACATAGAATATTTTGGTCGTTTGTCGTACTGAGCAGCATCTTTGCTCAGAAAACTGAGCAAATTTGATCAAGACTTTGTGACAAAGTAACGGAGCACCGTCACTTAGGAGTATTCGACGTTGCCTGAGATAGCGTCCACTTCTTGAGAGAGCGTTCGATTACGCAAAAATCAAGCGCAGGCGATTCGCGAGCCGCTCACGCGTGTTTATGCTCGCTCTCGCCCGCTCACACTCGCTCCAAGAAAAATTAACAATTTTCAAGCTCGTAGCTTCATTCCTCAAATGTATTGTTCACGATGAATATCACACTCGAGGTCGACCCAAAAATGTGGATGCTTGGTCGTGAGGTGACTAGTAGTGAAGAAACTGCGAAGAAAAACGTTCAGAATACGCTCAACTAAGGGTTTCTAATGTTCAGGGCGTGGACAAGCTTATGGGTCCTGTTGATTTCCGCAAGCGCGCGCTAATCGCGAAATGTGCGCGGATCGATCAGGCTGTACGCGGCAGAGTTGCAATTTACCATCGAACATCGGAAACGTGCGCGGCGCCTCAAGCTAGTCTGAATGGGGGCGTACCGGGTGAAGGAGTTGCACTGGGATAACTTTCAAAGCCATTTTTATCGATTTCTGGCCAGTTTTCACTGCTTTCTTCGGCCCTATCCTCTCCAGCATCTGCCAGCTTAGTGTTTTACACTGAACCGAGAAAGCGAGATTCATCGTGGACACTGCCTTTACTCACACACTAGGACTCAAATCTAGTTCAAAAATGATGTCCTCGTATCCCATAGTTCCACTGAAGGCTCACAAACCGTGGTAAATGGGTAGCCAAAGAGTCGAGTGGGGTAATCTACCATCCCGTGGCCGTATTCATGAAACTACGGGAGCCTAGCGGGAAGGTTCTTAAACCCAACTGATGTAATCGGCTGGCGGACATTGAACCCTTCCGCGAGGCTCCCATAGTTTCATGATTTACGGCCTCCGGTCATACGTAATCAATCGAATCAGCACGGGAGAGGAAGTGTTTGCCCATGCCCACTCGCGGGTACTGGCCCCAATCAGCGCTGAGGGAGTGTTGAGGAACGTCGACCAGGGTTTAGGAGCGCGAAGGACGGACAGCCTGCATGTTCGCGACGTAAGATCAGAACCTGAGTGCGGCTGCACTCCGGCCTACGTACTCAGGCAGGCAAAGTCGCCGACAACATGTTGATCCTGCTACTGTAAATCATGTCTGGTCAACAAGCAGCTATTGGGCGATCGGCTTAGATTCTGATCATCTACGCTACATTTTGAAGTCTTCACAAATCTCCAAATTCTGAGAAGGAACTACCCTAAAGGAATCAGCGCGGAATGTTGCCAAAAGAACGCCATCCGTTTTTTCTGCCATTATTGTTGCCACGGATCTCGGTACATTCAATTTCTGGTGAAATTTTAAAGAAGGTTTCTATCGTGAACACCTCCCTTATTTTCGAATAACTGTAGTTATCGGAGCGAAATTCCGGTCCGCAAATGGGGGCGACGCTGTTGTATCACGCACCACGATAATAACTGTGCGTGGACAGAGGCTAACCGTGCCGCGACCACTCTGGGAGTTTTGGCCAAGGAGTACCAACGGAATGACTGCTTTCCGCGAGTTTGCTGAGAAATAGCCGAGAATTATGTACTGTTCTTCTCTGTGCCGAATTCCAGTCCGCAATTGCGTCTCGACACGCTTTGCGGCCGCACGCTTCCGAGTCGGAAGTTTCCAGCGCCGCAGCTGCCGATCTCTTGACTCTACGTGGGTTTTAGAAACTAAAAACTGAACAAAATTAGAGAAAACCGTATGAAAAAGCCCCATCGAGTCAGCTTTGGCACTGGAAACTCGATCGACTCGAGCGCGTGCGGCCGCGAAGCGTGATGAGACGCGATTGCGGACCGGAATTTGGCCCAGAGGAGCACAGTAGCTGGTTGCCGCCAAACAGCCGACAAATAATGCTCGCCGCGAAGTATGTATACCTTACTTTCTTTAGAGATCTGATGAAAAGCTTTTCTCTGTGAGCAGATGGATATCAATCAACAATACGGAACTTCAATTTCATTAGTACCCAGAATGAAACGGGGATTTTTTTTGTCGAAAATATTGTTAAATTATTCCACTAATTTTTCTGTTTAACGTTTTCTCGCAAACACCTGTCATTCTATAAATAACTTACCAAATCATTAGCATGCCCAAGCCGTTTTCGCGCTCCACGGCTAATTTAGTATGTAAACCCATGATTTTGAGGTACCCTTCAAAGTTAAGGTGTCAAGTTCATACTGGAACAGCCTCCTGTAATAAAATGACCTTCCTAGTTCAATTTTAAGTGTACCAATAAGATCGTAAATGCCAACTGAAATTAAACGAGATTAACACCAAAATCGAGCGGTTTTCGAAATTTTTCTCGAAAAACATTAAACCATTCCAAATCATTGTCGGGCGCTTAGAACAACTTTTTGCGCTCTCTTCAATGAATTTTAAAGCTAATTTCACTCTGAACTTGGATTTCGAAAAAGCGGATGCGCGCGCGGCCAGTTCAAAACCAAATCTCGCACCACAATTATTGCTCGGCTATTTCGAGAAAGACCTAGAAATAGCCTTCCAGGAGCCACTGCTAAGTCTAGTGGGCTACCGCTCGGTAATTTCTCCGCCAGAACTCTCCTAGCACGTGGTCCCAGCACGATTATCGTCGCGTTGCGTGACGCAACAGCGGTTATCCGCAAGTACAGACCGAAATTTCACTCCGAAAACGACAGTACAAAGGGAACGTCAGAGCTTCAGCGAAGGAAAGCCATGTGTGAAGCTTTGAGAGTAGTGCAGCGAATATCAAAATAGTGATTTACGACAACTTTCTGCGGAAAATGGAAGAACACATATAGCACAGACTAGTCGACCCATCATTCAAATAATGAAAACGCATGTATATAAATGAGCTTTTCCTGAAATTCCAATGAAGTACTCTATCTAGAATTTACAACTGTTGCCTGAAAATTCTGTACTTCAAGAGAGAACAGACCCTGAAGAAATCGACTCCAACCCTAGACGCCATACTTACATAGTTTTAGCCATAATCCCCCCGACATTCGGTCGACTAGCCCTAAACAGCTGATAAAAAATAGTATGGCTAGAAGACGATAAGAAGAGGACGGAAGGAGGCAAATACGCTACTGAATGAGAAATGATATGGCCTGTTTGGCTCAGAAAAAGACGGGAGAGAATGGAGGAAGAGGGTAAGGAAGACGAGGTGGAGGTTTAGTTTCGGGGCAAGGACGGAAAAAGTCTGACTGCTCATTACCAATTGATAGACTAGAAGACAAATGATGGGACTCACCCTGAGGCAATCCCATTCAGTAGTTCTTTTCTCTTAGGGATTCTCGCTCGAGATAGATTTCGAAATGAATTTCTGGTGATGATATTAATGGACTGCTGGGACTTTCTCATATCATATTAATATTCATCAAATTCCTTCCCCACCCTCTGTTTTATATCTGCTTCGCATCAACACTTTCACAATATGTAGTATGGGAACCATTTGGGAAAAACCCCACAATAATTTGCGTTTCTCGACAGGAAACTGCTAGCGATGCATGAGATTTCTTCCATCGCCAAAATATGCCTTACAGTACCGCCTCAACCCACTGCGCTATTTTTCTCAGATTATTTCAGAGACGTACAAGGTATGAAATCGATCGTTTTATTGCAGATCAAATATAAGATTCCTGTGCAGAAGTTTTGCTTTTCATGGCATGGTGAATGATCAAAATATATATCAAGGTATAGTCGGCACGGCTCGCATTGATACTTTGTGTTCCTTACGGTGCGTTTGCGCAAACTCAGTGCACATTTGTATGCTGCAACATACGTGCACAAAGTTTGCGCCAACGCAGAATAAGGCACGCAGAGTCAGTGCCAGATGTTAAAGGTATGTAGATGACTTGAAAACTAAATTTAGGAACCTGGCAGGACTCGAACCTGCACTACTTGCCTGCCGAACGGGAGTGTTCCCATTACACCATGGTCATCCGCCAGAAGCAGGTTCGAAAAAAACCAAAAATTTGGAAAGAAATCAGTATGGTACACTTGCCTACGATTGCGAAACCAGGAACCCGTATCCTCTAGTTCCGAGCATGATTTACTCTGTTCCCTCGCGCACTTGTGAGGAGCGAGAGTAGAGACAGCGAGAAATTGTGGAGGGAAGGAGACGCAGCGTACGCGCGCGGACGCACGCGACGAACGGAAATAAATCACACTCGGAAACAGAGGATACAATACTTAACCCAGCGGGAATAAACGCGTTTTCGTGTTTTTTTTTTCTCGCCCCTTTGGAACAACTCTGCCAGATTTGGGTTTTCGGGGGTGAGAAGGATATTGCTAGATTCGTTTCATCAAGATCTACAAGATGGTGTTAAAATTTCATTAGTATCTCAAACAATACCTCAATTAGAGGCATATTGCTAAAAAAAATGAAAGCGCCGGCCGAGCGTCCTGACGAGTCAAAATATGTTATGAAAAGAGAAACATACCTAGAATTGAGGTATAGTTTAAGATACCAAAGGAACTTCGACACCATCCTGTAGATCTTTATGAGACGATTCTAGCATGATCTTTTCTATCTCCAAAACCCGAAGAGTTATGACGAAGGAGCGCGAAAAACGCGTTTTTTTTTGCGAAGTTCGAGGGTGGGTATTGTATCTGACTGATAACTCAGGCGATTATCGGCCCTGAGCCGCCTGACAGTTCGGCTCGTGTTCCCAATCTGCGAGTCGGCTCCTGTTGCTGTCCGGGCCACTGCTGTTGCTTTCCGGGCCACTGCTGTTGCTGTCCGGGCTATTCCGGTTGGCCCGAACAGCGACAGCAGTGGCCCGGAGATGGGGAGAACGAGCCGAACTGTCAGGCGGCTCCGGTCCCTATTCGGTGCTGCTCCTGGCCGAGAATGGCCAGAGAAAGACGAAGCTCTTTTGATTATATACAAAAAAAAACGAAATTTCCAAAGAAAAAAAAAAGAAAATTTCATGAGGGTTAGTTTGAATAATACCGGTAATGGTTGTATGGTAATTGTCAGAAATGGCTAAATTATTTCGCTTTAAAAGCATCGTTCGCGCTGGAAATCAATTATCATTTTTCGGGCTCAATTTCATGATTGAGTAGACCACACTGATAAACTTGGCGAGTCAAAAACGTTGGGCAATGAGGTTGGAAGGCGTCAAAGATGAAAATCCGCCACCAATTCTCACCAGTCATCTAGCACTTTTTCCTAGAATGTTGGTGCGACCATGAGACAACATGAAAAATCGTTACGGCACAAAGTCCACATGCAGAAAAACTCCGAAAATGACCGTGACGAGGCCTCCAAAAGCAGAAAAACTTCATAAGGGATTTCGGGGCGAAATTCAAATTCGTATTTACAATCTGTTCCGATTGGACTAGTTGACAGAATAAAGATGTGGAGACATACTTCTTTTTCGAGCGACTGATGTCATCCAAAATATATCTTGTTAATGGAAAACAACGAATGGGAGGCGCCTAGGAGCAATTCGGCGAGTTCACGGCGACGATCGCGCGGCTCCAGTAACGACCGGAACACGGAGTTTTTCGTAGCCTGCGTCGCATGTACGAGCCGAATCTCGATCAACAAACCCCGAAACGTGACTTTTCATGCAGAGGTTTTGAAAGCCCAATCAGACTATTTGCATCACAACGCATAGCCACATATAAAGAGTCTTCAAATGACAATGTCCGCCGACGCGATGGGCGTGCGTATCTAGCGGCCGTGACGAAGGCATTGTCAATCGAATCACAGGTCCGAAATATGCCTTCGCCTATTCCGACAAGCGAACCCCAGATTCGTATTCAGCACCCCAGATTATCCCTATATACATACATGTTTTTATCAAAATCCGGACACAAATTTAAAAACACCCTAAAAATTCCATGGGGGAGTACCCCTGTTTTTTTTTCATGGGGAGGGGGGTACCTTGCCGCGAAGCTATAAAAAACGCTCATAACCTTTTTCAGAGTGGGTCTAGGCAGCTGCGATAGGCATAGCCGGACTTTGCGTCCGAAAATGGTTCTAGAAATGTACATAGCATTTGGAATGGTCACTATGACTTATTGTGGTTCCCTTGTCAGGCTTATTTCGGATGTGCTTTTGGTATATAGCTCTCTTCCATCTATTTTTAAACTTTCGCTACGCAAAATGTCAGCTAATTTGCATGTTGAGTGGCTAGGCTGCGACCCCCTCCGTTCCCGGCTCTCAGAAGCTGCGGCCCCCCTCTGCGATGATCACAGCGTGAGCCTAACCCTTGTCTGCAATTATGGATGGAGGAGGCAGGCGGCTACAGCAATCTATCACAAGTTGGACTGCTCCAGTATCCGTATATACATGTTTCGGCCTTATAAGTACCATGCACAAAGCGAATAAAACATAGATTATGCATCCGAAGAAAAACTAAAGAAGTACTCTGAGAAAATCCAAAATCATATGGTATTAAAATATGCGAACAAATACGAATATCATGCGTTATTATCCCGTATGTGTTACGTATAGGAGTGGAAAAAAGTGATTCATGGGGTCGACTTTATGGCCGGACTGAATCAGAGAATATAGTCATCGCTTTCCCACCGCTTACTCACGCCATCTTCAAATTGCGTATTCCGTAGGAAAATACGATTTCCAGCGTCAACTAGCGTCATCAGAAGACCTGTAAGAAATTCTATTGAGTGGAGAGTGCTACGGACGCAACAACAAGATAAATCGAAGAGACGAGGCGAAACGCGTAGAAATGAAAATTAGAAACAATTTCAAGATAGGTATCAGCGTATATAGCGGAGGCAATTATTTCAACCGACAAACAGACCAAAAACAACATAAATATTTACCACTTACTATTGTTTACTAGCGACAATACGAGCTGAAACCCTTCTTCAAGAGGAAAGAAATACCACTATAAAATTCAGCTGCGACTGCTTTCTGAGTAACACAAAAAAAAATTTAAAAGTTTGATTCGCCTACGAAATGCTGCTCTTACGAAAAAAGGTTATCCTAGAAAGAGGTGAAAACAATAGAAATCTACATTATTGTTGCAACGAATTTTTAAAATTACACTTTACAATTTCAGTTAGCTCAAAGGTTAGTAAATAATATGTGCGAGCCAGAGGAGGTGAAGAAAGAGAGAAAAATTCAATTGTAAAATGTGAATTGTATCATGGATTTTGGTAAATTCACATGTATTTGTTTCTTAAGCGGAAGCCTCAGCGCTAACGCGAGCGGTCGCGTCGCGACAATCGCTGACCAATAACTGCTTCTCTCCGCAGTGCCTCCACTGCAGCCAAACAGGAAAGAAAGGATGTTGAATCTGTCGTCCTCGACCTTAAATTCACCAATTTTACTTTGAAAGATGGGAAGTTTCCGTTGAAAAAAAACTGAGTCGATTCTCGAAAATATTTTGAAAAAAAAGAAGAGAAAAGCATAAAAAGTTTGTTGGCTAGACAGATTCGTTTGTTAGTTATAATTATCTGAATAATCCTCCTATTAAAGAGCGAATTTAAATGTCATTTCAAAACTTGAAATTCCCTAAATTTTCAGTGATATCCGAGGAACTTCAAGCAAAAGTCGCACGTTTATTCTTTTTTTTCAATTAAATTTAGGTGAAAAAAAATCTCTGAAATTTCAATTGAAAAAAAAGTTATTTGTTAGTCAAAGACATCCTCTATATGTATTCGTTGAAAACATTTTCAACATTTTTTTTGATGAACACATATTTCTACAACCGTCCCTCTACTTGTTGGAAAAAACACAGTTAGAGGGTTATAAATCTAGTTAGGAAAATCGAGTACATAAACCTTGTCCGAATGAGACTGCCCGGTCAGCGTGCGTGTCCAGCGGCTTGCGCAAACGCATTCATTTGAAGCATAAATCGATTAACAGGAGTATTGGACGAAACGTGAATAACAAACAGTCAGCTGTTTGCAGGTGTAGGAAGGCTCATCCAAAAATCCCAGTTGCGACGGCCACTCAACACGCACGCCGACCGCGTGAGCAGACAATCTCATTCGAACAGACTTTATGCGATCTTCAACGAATTTTTGAAGAAAATACTTGAATACAGTTTCATGAATTGTTGGATTTCCTCGGGAAGTCAACTTTTCAATTTTAGAAATTCTCGAACCGATGTGAAAAATGTCCCAAAAGTCTGCAAACAGAAAATGCATGAACTGCCTGATTTTGAGCAGAAATTTCTAAAAGTCGGATTATTAAAAAGTCGTTCCACTACTTTTTTTGGCATTTTCAAGACACTTATCAAAAAAAAAAGAAACATGCACTAAAATTATACTTCCGGCACAAGACAGTGAACTGAAAAGCACTGTTCAATTTCGTTTATGAAATCGCAGAATAAGGCCACTTGAAGTAAGAAGTATCGCAAAAACCTCGTCGGCAACGGCTCAATGATAAGATATCGCCTTGTTAAACACACACACCACTGGCGAATACTAGTCAATATGTACAGAGTTGCTGATATTGACTGACTGGTAATAGCATGAAGAGGATTTCGTAATGCGACCGATAACCAGTCAAAGCCAATGACAGTTTCTGAATGAAAACTGATTCCTACAGAGAGTGCGAAAAAGTTCCGAATCGCCGAAGTCATGTCACGCAGCTGGTCACAAAGAACACAACGGAGAAGACGGACATGGATTTCCAGGTGCACCACTAAAACGTCAACTATGAAGACGCCGAATCAACTGGTATACATTCATGCGAAAAGCAGGAGCACATCAAAGCTCGACCTCGCCATGAAATTAGGGATGAGTGGAACAAAAATACGAAAATTCGGAAAGCGGTTTTCGGGTTTCGGGAATCGGGCGCGAAACTCACGAAAACGCGATTTTCGGAACGCGAAACGCGTAAAAAAATCAAAACTCGTCTGATGTTCTTTCCGTCCCAGATAATCCAATATTTTCGCGTTTGGCAGCACTTTCTGCGGGTTTCGGAAAGCGAAACGCGGAACTCAGCTTATCCCTGGTTGAGATAGTGTCACGCTCCGATTTTCATTGAGCTCACACTTGACATAAACTAAATTCGCTAAAGCAATGTGTCGGGAACCGGATAGACCTGGAGAATCTCAAAATACTCTAAAAACTAAGAAGCACCCATCCTTAACCAAAAAAAAATCCAAACCAGATTTATTAGAGGCTATTCATTGCGGTGCCGACAAGACTGAAGCTTTTAAATCAAGCCCCATTCAACACTAGGAACGAAAAATTATAACATATGAGTCCATGCGTAACTTCCAGTTCCCACAAACAGTTCGTGTACCGGGCCGACGACTAATACGGACAAGATCAATCGATGACGTCACAAGCGAGCGTGCTGCGAGCGGTCAGCACCGTGGCATTTACTCACGGATACGACTATACGACAACAAAAAAATGTTCAATGCCTACTAAGCCACCCAGTCCCTTGAGAATCAATTTGTTTTCAAAATCTATCCAATTCAAGGAATTCATCGAAGAAGTTGCAGAACTCAACTTAATCTAAAATGTGAGAACGAAAAAAAAACACCATTTCAGTTTCTCAAGTTCACAATTCTGAAACTAAAAAAAAACCTGTTTTTCCGAAACCTTCTCATTCAGTATTTTCTATTAAATGTTAATTACAATCCGACCGACAATGCTCTTCAAAAAACCATGTACATATTGACTTACAGTTGACCGCAATGTTAAAAGGACATGGTGCGGTTGCGGACTCGCACTAAATTACGGTAGAATCTGGCACTTTGCCGGATTTCGTCATCGATCGGCGCCAACCGTCGTCTCTCTGCTCACGAGAATATCAGCTGTGGCGCCGATCGATGACGAAATCTGGCAAAGTGCCAGATTCTACCGTAGTTTTAGTGCGAGTCCGCAACCGCACCATGTCCTTTTAACATTGCGGTCAACTGTATCACTCAACGATGAAAAACAGCGCCCTCGAAAAAATTATGCCGGAAAAATACTGTGCTTATCCGGGCCTGATTCCGGTACGCAATTGCGTCTCGACACGCTTTGCGGCCGCACGCTCCCGAGTCAGAAGAGCTTCCAGCGCCGCAGCCGCCGATCTGCTGACTCTAGGTGGGTTTTGGAAACTGGAAATTAAGAAAAATTGGAGAAAATTGTATAAACAAGCCACATCGAGTCGGCTTTGGCGCTGGAAACCCGACTGACTCGAGTGCGTGCGGCCGCAAAGCGTGTCGAGACGCTATTGCGGACCGGAATTTGGCTCAGATAAGCACAGTAATAGAAAAAGATTGTTTGGTCAACTCAAAGGTTCTGACACAGCATCATACGGGAACAGTCACTTTTCTCCAGAAAAAATATGCCGTCTCATAAATATCAGAAAATGCCCTACTCAATTTATTTACTGAAATTATGAGGAAAATTTCAGGCGGAATAGACTAATTAGTTAAAGAACATACGATTTTCTAATTCCGCGCACCTTAAAGCAGCAACTTCTGAACAAGTTACCCGTGACTCTGGCATAAGCTGCTGGGAAGCTTCGCTCAGCTTACAATATTTTTCACCCGACTTGTTTGTTATTCTCTCTTTTTCAAAATACATGCAAACATACAATTTATATCAAGTATAAAGTAATGAACAAACGGGGTGTACTTGCAAAATCTGCACAATGATTCGAGTAAAGTATTAATTAGAATAGCTTGGTCGGACTTTATTAAAACTCAGGAACTTGTGAACAAGTTGCAAGCAACCTCCGCGCAACTCGCTCGAAAGCATCACGCAACTAACCGCGCTTCTCTCATATGTATGCTACGTGAAAACTTTGAACTTCCGCGCGGCATAAAACAATATGAAAAAGAAGCCACCCCCTGGATGAAGCACAATGCAAATGTTGCGTGAACGCTTGAAGTAACCCTCTCGAAATTCTTAGAGCTCGGAACATTCTGAGCAAGTTGCATGCAACATTAGGATAAGTTGCTCGGAGGTTCCACGCAACTAACAGCGTTCTTTTCACAAATTGGTGGCTTTTCTCACTGAGCGACGTTGCATGCTAATTTTTTTGGAGCCCCCCCCCAGGAACATTACAAAGAGCTTGATGAAACCTATGAGTTGGTTACTCGAGGCCTTCTCGCAGAATAAGGCGCTCATCTTGTAGGTAGTTTGATTTCCTCGTTATTTCCTATTAAACTCTAGGGCAACTGCAGTCGGCTCGGAGAGACTGCACTAGACGTCGGTCGCGTGCGGTGGCGCTGCGAGCTCAATTAAACTAGGTGGGTTTCGGCGGTCACCAACTGATTTCGAAGTTTGTGCTCCTAATATTCTACACCATTATCTGCTATTCTTGATTCAAAACATTAAATTTCGTTCTCTAAAAATAGCGAACATTCATTCATTGCGATTCTCCAACCCGAGCCGCACCGAACAGTTTGGTTCAACCTCCCAATCTCCGGGCCACTGCGGTTGCTGTTTGGGCAAACTGGAGGAGCCCAAACAGTAGCAGCAGTGGCCAGGAAAGCAACAGAAGCCAAGCCGTAGATTGGGAGAACGAGCCCAACTGTCAGGCGGCTCGGGTCCGAAAATCCCCTGAGTTCAGACACTGCATAAACGCCTAACAGACTGTCCTCCCACGCGATCGGCGTGCGTGTTGCACGGCCGTCTCGAATGCAAATCGACGTGGACCAGCCTTCCCACGGTTATGAATAGCTGATTTGGACATATTTCAATATTTGTGTAATAATTCTGCTTATCGATTTGAAGATCCGAAAATGCCTATGTCGCGGCCGCTCGACACGCACTCCGACCGCGTGGGCGGACAGTGTCATTCGGACAGACTTTATATTGAGCTTTTGTTAATTTTCGTTTTTAAGCAGAGTAGTATTGTGTCTCCTCCCGATTCCGGGACTTCTCTTTTCTTTTGATTTTTAATCGCAACAGATAAATTAATTTCTCATGATGAAAATACTGAGCATCAATATTTGCTTGGTGTCTTGATTCGATCAGAAAACATAAAAAAAACTTTTCCCTATTTGTTTTGTGAAAAAAACACTGCGTATAAGGACGAAAATCAACAAAACATTCAGAAAATGAATATTTACTATTTTTTGAAGACAAATTGAAGTGAAAAACCAACTTCCTGACTCCAAAATATCAAATAATATATGGTAGAGAAATATAATCAGGCGATTCTCGGCCCCGAGCCGCACCGAATAGGAATCGGAGCCGCCTGACAATTTGGCTCGTTCTCCTAATCTCCGGGCTACTGCTGTTGCTGTTCGGGACAACCGGAATAGCCCGGAGAGCAACATCAGTGGCCCGGGAAGCAACAGTAGTGGCCCGGACAGCAACAGGAGCCGACTCGCAGATTGGAAAAACGAGCCGAACTGTCAGGCGGCTCGGAGCCGATAATCGCCTGAGTACTATCAAAGGAATATTTCCGGAATCAGCCGTTCCCGCCGCAGCCCACCCAGCACAGTTCAGCACGCGGCGCGACCGCACAGAACTGGCGGCGGGTGTCTCTCCCAGCCCACTACAGTTGCCCCCGGATTTACACGGGGACACGCAACCCGACTTGATGCGAATATAGGTTCCTTGCGAGATGAATTCGATTTTAAGTAACTTGTCCTAAAACTCAGCATGGTATTTTCTTTCAAAGCTAATATTCCAAGTATGAAACAAGATATTCAGTACTTCATAGGCTTCTGAAAATTGGAATTGAAACTTATATCTGAACCATTCATTCAATCATAGCACAAAAAAAAACTACTGAATACCATTGGATATCCTTATACGAATATGACGAGCGACGCAGAGAGTATGAATCAGAGGGAAATGAATCAGATATGTAGCCTTTTGACACACGCTAGCCCTTACTGGACATGTTGTCTGTGGACAAAGAGAAAAGCTGGCATTTCTGCTTGTCAAAATCGTCTTGGAAGTCGAAAAAGCCAGCGGGCCAACACACACAGCACATCAAATGAGCCGGCAGCTCTCCACCACATTGGGCGGACACACGACGCCCCGTGAATCCAGGAAATGAGAAACGAGAGTTTGCTCCAGATTACGTATTCAGAACTTCAACACATTCAGTCAGCCCCCTCCAGTCATACTACATACTCCCACTGTCAACTATACTAGCACTTATGTACGTGTTTTGTCATCCTCCCACTCAGATCTCATTCTCTCAACCTCTTCTTTCTAACGCCCAGCATCGGAAAGGGGGGAAGAGGACGCGTGATGGTGCACAAATTGGGTTACCTTCGGCGAGAGCTCTGCCGAGCGACCACGCGCACGAAAGGACAACACCACTAGCTCAGGCTTCCAGCTGCCCGAAAGCCGCAGGCTAGACTATTTTCAGAGCTCATTCAGAGACGAATGACTTTGGGATTCAGAGGTCGGCACATAAAGGAGTTCATCTCATCCTCATTTTCCAGCAACACTTCAGTCAAAAAAGCGCTATGAAAATGTCATAAATATAGACCAAAAATAGACAAGAGTATTTCACTAAAAGAAGATTTCTTTTCCAACACTGGCTACCCGGAAAAAAGCGCTGAGTCACATAAAATCCCAGTTTCAACTAGAAGCGATCATGCACACATTTAGGCCGGGATCATACTTCCAGCGACAAGCGACGCGACGCAAAGTTTATCATCAATATCGACCAAAAATCCATATACCCGAAATGCACTGTCGCTGTCGCTGGTCGCGGGAAGTATGATCCCGGGGTCGGGCGACGTTCAGAGTTCATTCGCGGCGCGGCGCGACGTTATGATTCACCTACGTATCGATCAAGCGACGTCGCGTCGCGCCGTCGCTAGGTGTTTTCGGTGAAGTGGCGAGTTACATCGGGTTTGACGCGCAAATTAGAGTCGTTCGGCGTCGATTGCGTCGCCTTGCATTGCTTCGCGACGCGGTGGTCGTCGCGCAAAGACAAGCTCGTTGCTGGTTTTCTTCGGAGTTCTTACATTAATGCATCAGAATCTCACAATGAAAATAATAAAACGAGCATATTTTAGGACCAATTGCACTGAAACAAACAGGAAAGAACTGTTGCTTACTGCAGTTGAAAATTGCTGCTGCTAGCTTACGCGAAATGGCGTACGCACGCAATTGCGCGTAATCGCCCAGCGTTCGCACATCGTTCACACCTGAATTCGTACGCGACGCGATTGTAGCGTCGCACTGAAATGCACAATCGCGTTGCTCCGCAAAAACTCTGAACGCTGCTTTATGCCTTTCCGCGATACACAGAAGCGCCATGTAAGCCAGTAGGGCGTGGTTTAGCCCTGCCACAGACGTAGCTACACGTCAGACGACCAGCCTTGGTGCCATCCAGTGGCAGCCCTACACTTTCATTCTTAGGTTTCCCGCTTTATTTGAGTTCTGGTACATTGCAATCCCTTAACCGCCACTTCGTAGTGAAGTCACACCGGTATGCACTTGCCGCGCTCTCATTGTCAGCAATCGCACCATTGAGTGACGCTAGCACTGCGTCCGCTTTTCCGTCGTGGACACTGGAGGCAGAGTTCACGACGAATATCACGATCGAGTTGGAGTCAAAAATGGGGTTGTTTGGTGGTGAGTTAACGAGCAGTGATGAAACAGCAAAGAAAAACGCTCAGACTAAGCTAAAGTAATAGTTTCGATAAGTTAACTAAAAAAGAATAACGCACAGATTTAGGGAGCGGGCGAGTTTACGCGCGCGCTAATGGCAAAATGTGCGAGTATCGACCATGCTGAACGTGGCGGAGTTGCTTGGCAAGTTGCCATCGTAAACGTCCGAGGCGCCATAAGTTCGTCAGAACGGGGGGAGGGGCGGGACGGGCTTAGCAGGCGTACTGTGCTTATGAAATGCTTCTTTCGCGGCAAATTTATTCGATTTCTGGACCGTTTTCGCTGCTTTCCTCGACCCTATCCACTCCAACATCTGCCAGCATAGCGTTTCACAGTGGAAACACGAAAACACAATTTATAGTGATCACTGCCTTTGAACAGCGCGTGGACAGTTTCCACGGATCTCGGTCTCAGGACCGTCTCTCAGCTATGAAGCTGCACTCGAAATCATTCGATCAAGAGCTGTCATCATTTTGTTTTCTCCTTCCCACATGGTTCCTGCATCATTTTGCATCCTCCATCATTCTCTTCATTTTGATCTCAAGTGAAATGAAATCTCATTGATTCATTTGTTCCATGGCAGTCGCTCAGATCTTAGAGGAAGAGTCCAACAACGGAAACATTTTTAAGTTTTTCTGCTCAACTGGGAGCGAATTTCACGCTGATCACAATGATGTCTCCACAATTCCTCGATACCCACTATGAACGGAGTTATGACCCCTCGAAAATTGCGAATTTGTAGAGCGAAACTTTCGTGGACGACTTGTCTCAGGTCCGCGTTTTCACGTCCTTCACAACCATCGCACTGGTGTTGGTTGTAATATAAAGCTGAACAATAAACTACAAATGAAAGAGCCTAGATTTTGAATAAAAGTCGCCGCGCACCTAGTCCTTATTGAGGTTGAGAACTTGTCGATGGGCGCTACCTATTTTATCTTTTTAGGGGGCGTGGTCGACTAACTTCCTCGCTTTTTCTTGCTTATTTGCGCTAATTGAGATTTCGCGCTTGGCAGGGTTGCTATCCACGGCGGCAGGAGTATAATATCAAAACTTACCCCTGAGGTCGAACTGTGCCTTTGAAGCAGTTCTCACGAAAAAAAAACGGTCTTTAAATCTTCACCTGAAATCGAATGTACCGGGATCATCACCAAAATAATCACAAAATAACGGTTGAAAACGAGCCATAGATAGCCCTACAAGGCCCTCAAACTCGTACGCGCTATGCCCTTTCCTTGTTGGCAGTTGAGAGAGTGGGCGGGGCGGGCATAGCACAACTAAGTTTCAGGGCCGTATAAAACTCTATATAGCTCGTTTTTAGCCTTTCTTTTGTCATTATTGTGGCAATGGACCGCGGCACATTCGATTTCAGAGTAAAAACTCGAAGACCGTTTTATCGTGAACACTGAATAGTAATTCTACTTGTCACCATTTTGATTTTGGGCAAAAAGCGTTTGTTTCATCTTGCAGCCTAACGTAAGGTGGTTCAGTTGTACTACACAGGTGAACAAAAATTCAAGGGTTGCTAACACTGTCAAGGATCCGAGCTTAACGATAACTTCCAGCGACAAGTCCAATGTCCTCAATCTGCATAAAGTACCCATGGTTCTAATTGTTGTAGGAATGACGAGATAATAGCGAGGATCAAGCTAAAAATAGACACGGGCGGTTATAAAGTCCAGAAAAGAAAAACCGCCCAGGCATTAGCCCTAAGGACAGCCACATGAAGACAGATGCAGGAAATTTCCGAAGGTTCATCCTTCTCGCTGGTCCTAGAAAAAGTCCATGATGCAGCAGTTAAAGATACTTACAGGATCTAAATACTAGGTTGTTCAATAAGTTTTGTCGTTTGATAAGAGAGGGCGTTGCTAGTAGCCCAATTTTTTATGTTTTGTTGGTACACTCTTCATATGAACATATGTGATGTTTCATTTCAATCTGTCAAATCTTTCTTTGTTTACAAGCCATTTAGTGTCGCCGTGTCTTTATAGCAATGGAAACGACTGAATATCGTGCAGTGATAGAATTCTTATTTTTGGAATGTGTAGCACCAAAAGAAATTCGCGAACGAATGTTAAAAGTGTATAATGATTGTTCATCTACAATTAGAACAGTAGAGAGATGGGTTGCTGAATTTAAACGTGGTCGTACAAGCCTTGAAGACGATCCACTTGAAGGGCGTCCAAAAAGCGCATCAACACCAGAAATCATAGCCAAAATACAGGATATATGGTTTTGGAAGATCGTCGATTGACTGAGAAGGATTTAGTAGAGGCTCTACACATCTCATTAGGCAGTGTTTGAGCCATATTTTAATTGAAATTTTGGGTTTTAGAAAGCTGTGTGCACAATGAGTGCCGCATTCGCTAACATTGGAACAAAAACACATTCGAATGCGACTTTCTCAGCAACATTTGGAGCGTTTTAAATAGGATGAAGTGGATTTTGTGCGTAGATTCATCACTATGGATGAGACTTGGGTCTATCACCATGATCCTGAATCAAAATAAGAGGCTAAAGAGTGGTGTGAACCTGGTTGTTCGCCTTCGAAACGAGTTCGTGTCCGGAAATCGGCCAAGAAGGTTATGGCATCAGTTTTTCGGGATACGAAAGGATTTTTGTTAGTGGATCACTCGCGAACGGGTAAAACAAATAACTCTGAGTATAATTACAAGCTTCTGAACCAGTTGAAGTGAAAAATTCGTGAAAAATAAAAAGACCCGGCTTGTAGAAGAAACGAATCCTTTTTCATCAGGACAATGCACCGTGTCACAAGACCATTCTGACAATGGCTAAAATCCATGAATTAAAGTTCGAATTGCTAGCGCATCCACTGTAATCACCAGATTCGGCCCCCAACGACTTCCATTTGTTTCCAGAACTCAAAAAATTTATGCGTGGCAAGCGTTTTTCATCAAATGAAGAGGTCATAACTGTTGTGGAAGCGTATTTTGCAGACCTTCCGGATTCCCACTTCAGGGATAGGATCCACAGATTGGAGAATCGTTGGAGCAAGTGTATTAATGTTCAGGGAGATTATACTGACTAATAAAGTGTATTTTGACCCATAAAACTGGTGTTTCTCTAGTTGAACGACGAAACTTATTGAACAACCTGGTATACCACGTATAACAGAGTCAAAGCATGTAGAGCACGAATAGCTCTCCCACAAGACCCTCACAAAGTAAATGTTCATTCTCGCAGCATGATTGCCAACAAAAATGTACCCTATTAGTCATCGGAAAGACCATTTCGACATGATAAACGGTCCGACATTAGCAGAACAAAGAGCACGCGACCTTTGTCAAATCAGTCCGATCACAACGATTGTAAAACCATGAAAACTGGCTAATCTGCCTAATCTGCAGTGGTCACGCCATTAATCTTGAAGAAAAAAAAACACTAAAAACGCTGAAAAAAAAACACCGTCCGGAAATACAACGCGTGAAAACCATTGACCAGCCTCGCCCTAAAATGAGGGGAGATTCTATTGAAAACAGGATTATTCGCACTGATGAGCTCCAATCAACTTCCGATTGAGAAGAAGCCTAATGATCGAAAGTGCACAGTTTCAGCTAGAGCATGATCCGGATATGCGAAAGCGTCTACAAGAAAGAATGAAAAATATCCTGTGAGAATAACAAGTATGAATTCAGAAGTACAACTACGTTCAGTTCCTGGCTTGTCGAACATCTTTGGTCACGGAATTACTTACACAAGCAGCACATGCACAACAGGATGCGTCGAATGTGATTCAGCTCACGACTGCTGTCCATCATGAAAAACAACGCCTTGTCAGTGGTGTTTGAGTTTTTCAAGCCATCTGGCTCTCTAACCTAATTCCAACCGATGAAGCCAATTCCAAGAATATGCACAACTTCCTTCATGACCAGACCGAGAAGTTCGTAGGTGGGACGCCAAAAATCCGGATCAACTACCCAATTTTTACCCATTTTCAATCTTATGAGCTTGTGCTCTGGACAAAATTCTTGCTGGAGTGTTCCATGGTATAGGAAGTGCTTGGGCAATGAATCCTCTAAAAAATAAAATTTCCGAACATCGACCTGTGTTGATTCCCACTACGTTCGAGGTCCTTTTCATACCTTTTTCGCCGCGACCAATGCCGCGCTTTGAGCTATCGCGGAATCAGGATTTCAGAGTATTAAGAAACTAGGTGGGAGTGAATACCTGACTTCGTTTCGTAAAGAAATGCTTATGGATTACCCAGTTTGGAAATAGACCCTCGTTTGATGCTGTTACGCATAAGGGGTCGCTTAGGCCCTAGTTATACATACATCGGCGATTCGGTGCCGCTGGATTTTGCGGGACGTCGGCGATTGATCAGATTCCGAAATTTACCAATAGCAGACATGCCGCGGAAGCCAGCGGCGGCGAAACGCTGGTGTATAACTAGAACCTTATACTCCCGCCACCGAGCGGCGCGGCATAGTGCATTTTTCTAAAAGGTCGTTTATACTTCCGCAGCCGAGCGGCGCGGCGAAGTGCAATCCTACGCTTTGCCGCGCCGCTCGGAAGTGGAAGTATAAACGACCCCTTATATTGATCACGCGGCGCGGCACGATCTATATCCTAGGATTGCACTTTGCCACGCTGCTCGGCGGAGGAAGTATAAACGACGCCCAATGTGAAACGCGGCGAACACCGCTCCGCGGCAGCAATGATTGAGAAAATTTTCGTCGCCAGCGCGGTGTTTTCCGCGTTCTATGCCGGGTTTACACTTGCGTCGCAGAGCAAGGCAAGAACATGCTTTGAGTACGGATCGACGCGCGACGCGATATCCATCGATTCTCACCGCTGTCGTGTCATCGCCCCAAGCCGCGATGGAAATGTGAACTCGGCTTCAGGGATCGTTTATGTTTCCCTCGCCGATCGGCGCGGCTAAGTACAGTTCTAAGATATTGATCAAACAGCGCAGTACGATCAATATTATAGAATAGCACGTCGCAGCTTCACTCGGCGGCGGAAGTGAAAACGATCCCAAGTTTCAAAAGGGGATCCACTGCGTGACTAGGCTCTTCGCCGACTTTCTCTTGAGCTACGAAGTCATCTGTCCACTTCCATCTTATTTCGTAATATTTCAGTACGCTGATCTCACCGTAGCCCAAAAAGCGGCATTCGTCGTGGTGACAAAAGTCTGCTAGTGGCCTGCGTTTCTGCGTGTCTTCGGCAGGGAAAACATATCCGAAGAACAACTCTGTGTTCGCTATACGCACAAAATGATCAGTAATGAGCGGAGTTCTGATTTAAAATGAATGTTGGAATCCCGATTTCTCAAGGACGACTAAAAATGAGAAAGAGATGCGGAAATGACCACCCTATTCACTGATTTCTCACATTTTTTGCCATTCTGAATTCCGCATTCTGCTATTGAGAATGTCGTTTTTTTCGAAATCCAAAGTCCGTTTTTTTTGGAAAAAAATCGTTCAATCCTTACACCAATCTTGTGAAGCTAAACTCCACTCATGAAAGAAAGGGGACATGAAAAAAATAGTATCAAGGATCTTATTATAGTCAGGTGCACTCAGGACCACATCAAAATTGAATTTGCTTTACTAACTGACTCTTTTTTTCATTAAAATTTTATGACAACCGAAAATTCAGATAATATTCCGATATTCAAGCGCTCCAATATAATAGTGATTGTAGTACTTGAAATTTTAGATTTTTTGTATGCTTGATTTATTTGGTTAATTAAATTTGCGGGTTCCCAATTATGCGCCTTAGTCGAATTATTTTGCAAAAATCGAGACACAAAAAAATTGAAAACAGTCAGGGTCAAGTACACTTACATTTAAACCTTTGGTTCCTTATTGTGCATTGGCGCAAACTCGCTGCACATATTTTACGTATAACAAAACCTCTATTCCAGAGACAAATTACTCTGTTTCTCCGCTCGCTTTTGCGGAGCGAGGGGAGAGGCAGCGAGAAAGTGTGAAGGAGAAAGGGGCGCAGCGTACGTGCGCAGACGCACGCGATGAACAGAAACAAATTTCACCACAAAATAGAGGATACATGCACCGAGCTTGCGCTATCGCATAATATAGAAACCAAAGTGTCAGTGTGATCCGTGCTAAATGTATGTACTCTGCTTCTCTGGGTCAAATCCCGGTGCGCAATCTCGTCTCGATACGCTTTGCGGCCGCACTCTCTCGAGTCGGAACAGTTTCCAGCGCCGCAGCCGCCGATCTGTTGACTCTAGGCGGGTTTTCAAAACTGGAAACTTGAAAAAAAATTAAAGAAAACTGTATCAAAAAGCCACATCGAGTCGGCTTTGACGCTGGAAACTCGACCGACTCGAGCGCGTGCGGCCGCAAAGCGTGTCGAGACGCAACTGCGGACCGGAATTTGGCTCAGAGAAGCACAGTACTTACATAGAATAAAATCAAATTTCTAATCAACTGTTCTGTTAAATAATAATATTAATAATATGCATAATGCGCATGACTGATTGATTTTTTTAGTTTGGATATTTCAACAGTATTGTTGTACCCGGGATTATTCTATACTGCACTATATGGTTTATATACTTCGGACCGAATTATATTATTCGAAAAATACTCGAATGATTTTTTGAATTTCGAATCATTCAAAATTCGAAATTCGAAAATTTTGGTTTTTGAATAATATTCGAAATTCGAATATTTCAAAAACAGACTTTCGAATAATATTCGAAATTCGAATATTTTTAAGAGCATATTCGAGTTTTTGAAGTTCGAATAATCGAAATGCACAATCACCATTTGAATAGAAGTGCTTGTTTTTCTATTCAACCTTGGAAAGCACACTCTATCGAAGCACCATCCTGGCCTATCTACCCCACGCCCGATTTGCCGTTCTCACACGTTTGGATCGTGTGAAATATTGCGTCACCGTACAAGGTGCTCCATTGGTGGGATAGGCTGGCTTGAAAGGCCAGCCAATGGAAACCGTTTTTCTCTCGTTTTCGCATTTATTATGTAGCTGTCAGGCAGATATGGGCACTACCAGGATTTTAGTTTTCAAAACCCTCCCGTTCCAGAGAAACAGTTACTTTGAACACGGACGGGAGCGATTGAGCTCACTAATCTACAATGACTACTCCAAAAACATTAGCTAGGAGTGGTCTTTGCGGCTGGAAATGTTTGGTTTTGCTCAGGCCTTGTCAATTACGATTCGCGAATCACGAGGAATTTGAAAACTTACGATTTACGATTTACGAAATTAAAAAAATCAGTTACGCGCAGCCCTTCACGATCGATATTGTAGGATTGCACTTCGCCGCGCCGCTCGGCGGCAGGAGTATAAACGTCGCCTAAGGTCAATGGTTTACATTGTCGCTGCCATGAGCGATAGTCATGGCATTTAGCACAAATACGGGACCAGCATTGTCGCGTGCCCGTCGCAGCGACGTGTCGTCGAGGGCTGACATACTGCAAATGTGTCTATGCCTGTCGTTGCCACTGTCGTTGTCACTGTGCAGCGCATTGCCACAGCGACGGATTTAAAGGGCGGGAGGCGGTCACTGTCGCTCTGCAGAGCGACGCGACCTCGTGTCGCAAAACTACACTATTGGCCTAACGCCCTTTTCATACCTTTGTTGTCGCGTCAAATGCCGCTCTTTAAGAAAAATGGTAAAACGCGGCGGTGGCGGAGAGAACGTTCTCGATCGTTATTACCGCTATAGCGGCGTTTGCCGCGCTTTACTGTCTCGTTACCAGTTCCGATCGCCAATCGATTTCGCTAGCAATCTCATGTGCAAAGAAGTTGCCAACTTCCGGCTAATTTTCTAGTAATCCAAAACACTGGCTTCATTGTAGTTCAAAAGCGGCATTTTTCCGCGGCGGCAAAACGGCGTAAGGGTTTCAAGCTCGAGTGTTCAGCCCTGCCCCTCACCTGAAGTCGTGCAAGCTTGGCGGCAGCAAATTTGCCTAGGCCGCGCCGTGGCGTAGAAGTAGGTCTTGAAAGCGGCGCTAGGGTCTCGGTGCTTGGGTGCGAGAAGGCGCTTTCCCGGAAAGGGATAGTGGTGTTCAAGTCTCGCCTGAAGCCAAGCGTCTTGTGCTAAACGCGCGTGACGCGCTTGCAGAGACTATGAATGCTCCAGCGGCGACGCTATGGCGGAGCGGATTACAATGGGTCCTAACTTTGCCGAGCAAGCAAAATCTGTACTTGCGAACACTATCATAGTAGCAGAAGATAGCACTTAAATTATTATTATTACCCGAAAAAAACTGAAGACGGATTAATAATGAAAAAGACTAAAAAGTTGTTACTGCCGCCACCATGGCGAAGCGGGCGTCACGCGCGTGGCGCGCGGGCAAGGCGTCCGGCTATTATTACATCAACGCCACGCCCGCGCGTCACGCGCTATTCATAGTGACGCTTCACGCGTCACTAGGAATAGCGCCTAGCATTGTGGTAAGCCGATGAATATTTCTACAAAGTGATAGTCACAGTAAATGACAGCTCAAAACTATTTTTTTAAATCCGACTATCCTTTGTGAATTCGAGAAAATTTATACGAAAAATATTTAAAAATATTCGAAAAAATTATTCGAAAATTTTAAAAGTTTGATTTTCGAATATACTCGAAAATTCGAAATTCGAAAAATACCATTTTCGAGTTTATTCGAAAATTTGAAGTTCGAAAAATTTGATTTTCGAATATATTCGAAAATTTGAAATTCGAACATTTTTACAGTTTTGCCCAAGTATAATGGTTTACTTTTCGCAGATTCCGTTCATTTAATAAAGTGAACTCATAAAATTCTCAATTCACTCAGAATGTCAGAATCGAAGAACTCAATTTTCGATTTTTTGAAGGGTGTTATTCGAATTCATTCAAATAATTACTGTGCTTATCTGGGTCGAATTCCGGTCCGCAATTGCGTCTCGACACGCTTTGCGGCCGCACGCGCTCGAGTCAGTTGAGTTTCCAGCGCCAAAGCCGACTCGATATGGCTTTTTTATACAGTTTTCTCTAATTATGTTTACTTTCCAGTTTCTAAAACCCACCTAGAGTCAACAGATCGGCGGCTGCGGCGCTGGAAACTCTTCCGACTCGAATGCGCGCGGCCGCAAAGCGTGTCGAGACGCAATTGCGGACCGGAATTTGGCCCAGAGAAGCACAGTTACTTGGAATTTTGAAGAGCTCCATATTTGAAAAAAAACACTGCTTGAGGAATCTCGAAATCACAATGTGCAAACAGCTTAATCATTCTAAAAGAATTTACTAGAGGTTAATGGAATTCTGAAGCCAGCGTCGAAAATTTTTATTTAGAGTTACGTGGCAATATACTGTGCTTATCTGGGTCGAATTCCGGTCTGCTATTGCGTCTCGACACGCTTTGCGGTTACGCTCTGGAGTCAGTTGAGTTTCCAGCGCCAAAACCGACTCGATATGGCTTTTTATACAGTTTTCTCTAATTATGTTTACTTTCCAGTTTTTAAAACCCACCTAGAGTCAACAGATCGGCGGCTGCGGCGCTGGAAACTTCCGACTAGAATGAGCGCGGCCGCAAAGCGTGTCGAGACGCAATTGCGGACCGGAATTTGGCCCAGAGAAGCACAGGTACTTGGAATTTTGAAGAGCTCCATATTTGAAAAAAAAAACACTGCTTGAGGAATCTCGAAATCACAATGTGCAAACAGCTTAATCATTCTAAAAGAATTTACTAGAGGTTAATGGAATTCTGAAGCCAGCGTCGAAAATTTTTATTTAGAGTTACGTGGCAATATACTGTGCTTATCTGGGCCAAATTCCGGTCCGCAATTGCGTCTCGACACGCTTTGCGGCCGCACGCGCTCGAGTCAGTTGAGCTTTCAGCGCCAAAGCCGACTCGATATGGCTTTTTTACACAGTTTTCTCTAGTTATGTTTACTTTCCAGTTTCTAAAACCCACCTAGAGTCAACAGATCGGCGGCTGTGGCGCTGGAAACTCTTCCGACTCGAATGCGCGCGGCCGCAAAGCGTGTCGAGACGCAATTGCGGACCGGAATTTGGCCCAGAGAAGCACAGTTACTTGGAATTTTGAAGAGCTCCATATTTGAAAAAAAAACACTGCTTGAGGAATCTCGAAATCACAATGTGCAAACAGCTTAATCATTCTAAAAGAATTTACTAGAGGTTAATGGAATTCTGAAGCCAGCGTCGAAAATTTTTATTTAGAGTTACGTGGCAATATACTGTGCTTATCTGGGCCAAATTCCGGTCCGCAATTGCGTCTCGACACGCTTTGCGGCCGCACGCTCCCAAGTCAGAAGAGCTTCCAGCGCCGCAGCGGCCGATCTGCTGACTCTAGGTGGGTTTTGGAAACTGAAAACTAAGGAAAAGTGGAGAAAACTGTGTTGAAAAGCCACATCGAGTTGGCTTTGGCGTTGGAAACCCGACTGACTGGAGCGCGTGCGGCCGCAAAGCGTGTTGAGACGCATTTGCGGACCGGAATTCGGCTCAGATAAGCACAGTACCTGGTCTGAGGCCATGAAAATAGAATTCATTAAAGGCCTTCGTGGCGCGTTTAGGGCAGTGGCAAGAGGCGCCACTGTCATGCACACAGTCGAGTGATCGATCCTCGCCCACGCCCAGCCAAGCCTTCTGTCGCTTCGAAGTCGGTAAATTTGTACGAATTGGTCCCAGACTTGTCTGGGAGGATGAGAACAATGACTTGAACATCGGCTGAACCCCGCAAGTCATTCTACAGGCCTAATACACATTCAAAAACCTCTACGATTCTGAATCAAGTCAAATGTGTGGCGCACACCAAGAGGGATTGACGTACGCCGAGAGCCTTATCCTTTTATCTATTTACTGAAGACCTTAACTAAAAGCTAGTTTGCTAATAATGAAGTTCATTAAAAGGATAGTGAAAAAAGATAAGTTCAAGCAGAGGATGGCCACTTACGCACACACAGGAGTTCAACCTCGTTGGCGTAGAATCAGTTTTCACATAAGCACACGTGACGGAAATTTGAGATGGACAGTAGAGTACTGATTCGTCCTAGTTCTACACTATGAGGTCAAATGTGTGAATAACAAAGAACTTCCTCCTGACTTAATCGCTAAATTCATGTGTATGGGATTCAAATCTGCAGAAAGTTACAGGAACAAGATCGAATTCGGGTACCTATTTGTAGTAGTTTCTATGCAGAAAAAATTATTTTTTGGGTCAAAATGGGACTTAACTTATCGATAGACAAATCGAGTTCAAATCGTATCATCCATGACAAACACTAAGCAAGTATGGACAAACCGGACATCTCATCTAGTCTCCTATTCAAATTTGGAAATTACACCATTCACATCAGACGACGCGGCAAAGTGTAAACAACGCCAGCCAGCAACACAAATCCCGACAGATTATGCGCCTCAAATTTCCAATTTCAGACTGCTACGGCTCAGAAGAAGAAACACTGCTGGCTTTGTCTTCTGAAGCAGCAACGACAGAAGACTTGCTGATGGATCAGCCAGACAAGGGACGAGCCAGCTAGCCATGCATTAATGAGTCCAAGGCGAATTCGTGAACACTATGAATACGTCACTACGGGATGGCTCAATGAATGGCTCCTCCCATAGATGGAAAATAGCACCACACACGATACTTCTGCGGAAAACTTGGCGCTAAACCTCTGTAAACACGAATCAATGGGGGTCAAGTAGCAATCTTAGAGTGAACTGATAAGCAATCAGATTCATCGCCTCTTGACGTCAGGAACGCAAAGGCGAGACTTCGGCCCAGAAGATGACCAGTGATACGTGACAGAATCTGTTTCTGAACAGAAAAGCTCTTGACACCCACTCGCCCAAGTGCCTAAAGGCAATGTCCACGATAAATTTCGTCCTTGGTTTTTGGCCGGAAATCGAAAGTTTAGGGTCTCATTGGAGCACTGGGGTCGAAAGAACGAACGAAAACGAGCCCGGAACAGCTCCATACGGCTCCGAAGTCCGCTCGCGCCAGCCCTTCCGATCAGGGATGTGCGGTAATTGCCGCTTGCCGTTTGCCGATGGCCGTTTGCCGGCGGTTTTTGGACGACTTTTGGCGATTGTCGTTTGGCGGTTTTCCTGCCAATTTTCGACAAAAATCGGCAAAAAGTGAATAATAGATAAGAAGCTCCGTAAATGGGCGCGAGGCCCATAGTAGGCAAGCTGCGCTCTAATTTCAAATGATGTCTCAGCTCTAGCATCTTTTGGATAGGACCTTTGTGTCTTTATAGTAGAAACTTCTAAACAACAGTTTGCGATTTGGATGTCATTATGTCCAGGACCCACTGCGGTACCGACGCTCCCACTTGAAGGGAAAATAGGCCTGGAGCCTTTCTTGCTCCTACTAGTTCTTCCGGAGCATGCAGCCTTTAAACAGGCAGTAATCGCGATGGAAAAAGTTGCTGAAAAAAACGATAAAAAGCAGTTTGATGCGGAAACAACCTTAAAATGTGAAGGTTCCGAGCCGAAAACTCGTCAGAATAAGAGTTTTAGACTCTAACGCACAGGTGCACAACTCCGCCCAAAACCTCCGAGTACCGTGCTACGAACAGCCGAACTTTATCGACGTGCACAGCCAGAAACGAAGCTGAAGATGAACAGTTAAACAGTTCATACGAAAATAAGCAGGATAATATATTTCGCTCTCGAGAGAACGAGAAATTCCTAACGGGTCGCATCAACAGTCTTTAGTCACTAATTCAGCCCTTATTTTGAGCCAGCTAATGACATCGACACTGCAAATCAGTGAAGCCGATCATGTGGAGTAGATAGTCCACCTCCAAAAAGCAAGCAAGGTTGAGGCTGTTGATGCCACCCAAATAGGCGTGTATCCCATGGTTTTACTTATAGGATCTACTACTCTGAATTCAGAAAAAGTTTTAGTAAAGAAAAATTGACAACCGTACTTCATCGCTACCACTGCCTTTAACCAACTGAGCGGTCGGTCACGTCGAAATTGCTATGTAGTATTCTATTGTCATGCTGGAATGGGCTCACTCGTTTGAAGTAGTACCGAACTCATAGTTTTTTGAGGATTGGGCAACCAAAATAGGGCTCAACGGGTGAATGGATTAACACCCTGAAAAATTTTAGGTGGGGGACACAAAGGGTTCAGAAAAACACTGTTTGGCTCAAGTGGTATCGGATATCTGGTATAAATGTATTTCGAGTGAGATCGTATGAAAATAATCACTCAACGGCAGTGTCCACGATAGAAACCGTCTTCGAGTTTACACCGGAAATCGTCAGGACCCGAAAGAGGCTACAATGTCGAAAAACGGCTGAAAAGGGCCCAAATTGCTTCGCGCGGCCCTGAACTTCTGTGCAGAACGCACTCCATGCCTTCTTCCTTCAACGGCCAAAAACAACTGAAAAAATAGACCCCGAGAAAAAATCAATATTTGAATGAGTGAATTTGTTTAATCTGTGCATTATGGGAAATAGCTTTGACCAGTCGATCATCGTGTGTTTTGTTGAAATCAATTTTTCTGTGGTTCGCTTTCATCTGTACCCGTTGACAGGAGTGTGCGGGATTGCATGCTACACTGAAGTTGAAGGCCGTATAGGGCTCAGTTTCAGTCGCTTCCACATTACTGTTGCCATCGGCTCCAAACCTTTAGAATTCCGCTGCAAACTTGAAACGGTTTTTATTGTGGACGCCAGGGTCCAAGCGGGGTTGCGAAATCTCGCAACGGATGGAGAGGAGGGGTCGCGAAAATTCTTAACCTGAAAATGAAGGTGGACTCTGTTTCAGTGCAAGTGAACTCCTGTTTTCGATTATCACAGCGCGGAGCGGTGACTTTTTTGTCGGTAACTCCTTATCTCTAATTATATTTCGACGCGGCCCACCGCTCCGCTGGTGATAATAGAAATTCATAGGTCACTAAGCATTTACCAGAGCTTATAAAACGGGGAGGGATCGCAAAAAATCTGGGCCAAAAATCAAAATTTGGTGACTTCTTCCCATTCCGGCCTGACAGTTTTTTTAATCAAATACAAACTGCCCAGAAATCGCGCTTTGGGAGTGGAGTCACAAAAGCTTTGGATTTGGGAAATAATGTTGATGGTGGGGGGTCGCTCTGATTTTGGAAATTTATGCAACGCTCCGCTTGATCCTGGTGGACGCTGCTTTGAAAGTAGGACCACATCAAGCTTTTATTTCCTTGGATAAATTCCAAGTGTCTTTCACTCCCTAACTTGGATTGCACCGTACTCTGAATTTTGTGCAGTGAAATCACAAGCAAATAAACGATTACAGTTTTGTGGTAGTACTGGAAAAAATAGCAAGAGGTTCTAAAAATGCGGTGTAGTTCGAAGGGTATGAGTTTTACATCAAACTGATCCTGGGCTTCAAAAATTGTGCAAAAGTCTTCTTTCAGGAAGTCCAAAACTATTTTGCACGTAAGCCAAACATTAGTGGCGATCCCATAGTCAATAGTGCTGGATACATCACTTTTCAAACATTTGTATCTTTTTCTGTACCAGGTTTTTTATTTTGCCGTTTGTCGATTGCCGATTGCCGTTTGCCGGCCATTTTTGGGCGTTTTTTGTCGATTGTCGTTTGCCGGTTTTCAAAAATCGTTTGCCGCACATCCCTGCTTCCGATCGCGGTCGAGTTTTCCGTGGAACAGTTTGGTCCACTTCTACATTAGCATGGAGCGCAAGCGCGGCTGAGTTTTAGCATTGGGGCGCATTTTCGCACGCTGTCTACTTCAGGCCCATGCCCGCGCAACTCATCCACCGTTGAAATGTGGCTTTCAAGAAGCAGAGCTGCTTTTGGATGTTTCACAGCGTTTTTCATGATTCTTTCTTCAGTGATGGAACAGTCGGACTTCAAACCTACGTTTTCTGGTGGAAATTGAAAAACAATTTTTATCGTGGACACTGTCTTTAAAGGCTTAGTCCAAGCTCAGGGACGACACCTGAGATTTTCACATAATTGCAAAGTTCACCCACTCTTTATAGCTCATGCCAAATGCGAGCTCCCAAATACTTCGAAAAAGCGAAAGATAGGGTGAAGGCACCCTGGGGCGCCCATACCAGGAAGCCACTTTGGCACGCCCCTTCTACGATTTTTCGAGCTCAACAGCGGCGAGATGAGCGATGGTTTCCGACCAGTAGCCCCGTTCTTCCCTTCATTCCCAGCCTCTTTCTCTATTCAGGTCGGTTCGCATACGTCGGTTGCAAATTACGGGAGTTACGAGCTTCGGAGAACTCGTCCACCATGCTTCCGTAGCACAATTTTTTAGGGGCCATTACTTCGTTCTTAGGGGGTCTTGTACGATACCAAAGACATAATTGGAATCAGTGTGAGACCGTTTTCAAGATAGGAACAAAAACAGAGAAACGATCCTGAGGTTGGACTGTGCCTCTAAAGAATCGCCCAAACAGAAAAAAAAGGATTTCGCCCTCCAAATCTCAATAGGGTTCTCCCAAAAAGTTGAGGGTCCATCTGACGTTTGCCAGTTACAGATCGCGTACCAATGGACTTGTCTTTTTTCAGGGCTCCTCCTCATCAGCAGAACCTTGAGCTGCTCCAACTCCGACGGGGTGCTTGAACTCGTCAAACCTTAGGGTCCGTACTAAACCCCTATCAGCCTAGCGAACACTTAGGACGACCTTCGGTGGCTTCATGTACAGTGGCGTAGGGGTAAATGGTTCAGTTTCCGAGCACCGTCACGATGGTTCGAGTCCCGTTAACGGCGAAGTTTTTGCACAGCACGCGACACGCTCCCACTTCATCAATGATTGTCAGAGACTGGTTTCAATGTACAGAATGGTGAAGTGGGGAGGACACACGCTGCAACGGAATCAACCAAGGTTCGAACCCGGTGTGTAAAAATTACGAAGAGGGCGAGTTCCCATCCAACCTAGCGCGTTTGACTGACGCAATTCTATACAGAAGATGACGTGATTTTGTGTCTCATCCCGAATCTCATCTCGAATCGTAAGTCGCTATTTGCCCAGGTGTGTTCTTGAAGGCACAGTCCAAGCTCAGTTGTAATTTTTGATGTAATACTCCGGCCGCCGTGTATAGCAACCCTACCAAGCGCCAAATATCAATTCGCTCAAATAAGCGAGAAAAAGCGAGGAAAAAGTCGACCACGCCCCCTTCAAAGAAAACAATGGGTTACGCCCACCTACAAGCTTCCGAACTTAGTAGGGAAGAGAAGGGCGATTGATTAAATTCAAAAACTATGTTCTTCTATTTGTTTTCGATTTGGCTTTATTATGTGACCTGCTTCATAACGGTGGCTGCGAATACCGATAAAAAACAGGCTCGAGACAACTCGTCCGCGAACTTCTAGCCCTTCAAATTTGAAATTTTTGAGGGGCCATAACTCCGTTCATGGTGAGTTCTGAGCGATATCGGAGACACCATTGTGATCAGCGTGAAATTTTGTCCAATATAGATAGAAGAGCGGAAAATCGATTTCGAGGTTGGACTGTGCCTTTAAATGAAGTCGAGAGTCAAGTTGGGAGTAATAACCCTGAAATAAAGTTTTTTCAAAGTATAAAGAGCGCCACGAAGTTCCTGGGTGTCAACGATATTCATGAGACAAAGCTGTGTCTTCTGTCTTAACCAGCACAGCAGAACATCGACACGGCCCGATCACGGACATTAGGACCGGAATAAGGCGCCAGATTCATTGTGCACAAAGTACATAGAGTACTCGCATCCCACTAAGTCTGACGAGGGACGGAGCTGCGACGGTAGATCGTAGCGCGCGACCAAAACCCTGTTGGCCAGTGATGCCGCCAACGCCGCACGGCCAGTTGCAACCATCGCGCCTGGACCATTCACCAGACTAAATTTGATAGGCAAACCATATACGCACATCTGAAATCGAAATCTGTGTGTTGACATGGTTTCTCGCACCCCGCCCAAAGTGGTGGCGCAAAATTTTGTCTTTTTTAGCTGTAATAGCCGGCCTATTGCAGAGCGGGGTCGTCAGCTAATCCTGGCGCCATATCGATTCCAGCAAGTGACGCTTGTGACAAAGTTTTTTTTTCAAATTTAAAAGAACGAACTGACCACGTCTTACCGATCACTCTGGCCATCAAGATTGCCGGAAATGACCCGAAATCATTATTTTTATTTTCCGGACTGGTCAAATTTTAAAGGCAGCGCTCACAATAAAAACTATCTTTGAGTTTTCTATGGAAATCGAATGTACAGAGACCCAGTGCAACAAGACTGTCGAAAGAATGGCTAAAAACGAGCCATAGATGGCCATATACGGCCCTCAAACTTGGTTGAACTATGCCTGCCCCGCCCACTCACTCAACGGTCAACAAGGAAATGGGCGGGTAGGGCATACATAGCGCATACAAGTCTGAGGATCGTATAGGGGCTATCGATGGCTAGTTTTAAGCCGTTCTTTCAACATTATTCTTGATTGGATACCGGTATATTCGCTTTCTGGTAAAAATTCGCAGACCGTTTTTATCCCAAACTCTGTCTTCGAGGTGGTCAAGGAGTGCGAGTACAGGTATGTACTTCAAATAAATATTTCCCGCTGAATCTGCCTGAAAACCTATGCTATGACCTTCAGACCCTGCTTTACACTTACACCCTGCTATACACATATATTTGCCTAATTTGTGCTTCCCTGTGTCATTGTGTCTGTTTGAGCGAGAAAAGCTTGACCGGAAAATCATAGAGCAGTCAAATATCCTGCGTTTCACTTAAAATTTTGTGTGCAAGTATAAATTGGTAAAGTGTCGAGTTTGGAAAAAAAAACGTTGCTGTGAACACTCGATTGGGATCTTGTAAGACAGCTCGAGATCATCCATTTGTTTGAAGTTTTTCGTGTATATATACAAGAATGGGCGCACAGATTGGAGGCGGTGACTAAAAGTGGGAGGGGTCGCTCGGAGGGTCGTTTTATAATATTTTGCATTAAACACTTCAACTTTACGCATTTTGTTTGAAAAAAAAATCCTAATGAGCAAATACAGAATGGGCGCACACGCAATGGGGCGTGTTTTTTTGAAAGGGTTGTATTGTGTGAAATTGATAATTCGATATAGATAATCGATATACCGCAAGGTACGCACAAGAGCGCAGCGAAGCGACGTGGGCGTTCACGCTGGAATATCATATTTGTCATATTGACTGTCGTTTTCGGGGTCAAACTCCGGTCCGCGATTGCGCATTCGATGCATTGCGGCCGCACGCGTCACGAATCGGACGAGTTTCCAACGATGCACCCGTCGATCAGCTGACTAGGTGGCCTTTTAGTGTTTTTCATAACTGTTTTTAGTCGGTTCTTTGTTTTTACGTGTACTTTTCTATTTTTTTATGTTATACATACCTTGCTAGGGGTGATTTTTGGGTTATCCTGGGTGATTTTCCCATTTCAAATGCCCCCTTATCTTCCTCTGAAGCGAACAAAATCTGCGATGGTGAGTATTTATTTTCATTTCTCGTTTGTTTTTGAAAATTTAATCTCATTTGCCTTTCTGATTTATTCGGAAGTTTTATTAGAATGTATTTATCGTAACATTCTTCTTGCAAATTCTTTTTTTCGGCTACCCGAATCGATCGCATCCGGAACAAAACTGCCATTAACTCTAAGAAACTTCGCAAGAGGAAAGTTACCATAGAAACAATCCAATGAAGCTTTTAAATGAATGCGAATGAGAATAAATCTTAAAAATTAAACGAGAAATAACATTAACAACATCGTTCGCGCTGGAAATCAATTTTCATTTTTCTGGCTCAATTTCATGAATGAGTCCGGTAGACCAAATCGGTGAGCTTCGACGCGTCAGAAACGTAGGGTTACTAGGTTGGAAGGGGTTAAAGATGAAGATCCGCCACCAGTTCTCACACGCCATCTAGCACTTTTTCGTAGAATGTTGATGCGGCCGTCGAACAACATGAAAAACAGTTACGGCACATACTCCACATTATAGTTACGTACACGAACGAAAAAAAATTCTAAAAACTCTCGAAATATTTTTTGAAACTTTTTCCGTTCGTTCAAAATTTCGAATTTTTTTCGAACGAGAATTTTTCGATTTTCGTTCATTCGACATTTTTTTCGAAATTGTACAACTATACTACACATGCAGAAAAATATCGAGAATTATAGTGACGGGGCCCCCGAAGGCCGAAAAAAACGTCAAAAACCATTTTAGCGCTAGACTCAAATTCATATTTGCAACGTGTTCCGATTGACTTTTCTTCACAAATGAAGGTTTTTCATAAGCCTCTTCGACATTTTCGTTCACTAGAGAGGCCAAGCTACACAAAAACATGAAAAAATAATACACGGTTTTCTGCGCGTACCATGCCTTTAAATATCGTTACTGTCCCACAGATAGGAGGCCGCGTTTACCAATCGGGCGCGAAATCATTCAATCAATAGCCACCTCCCTTCGTTTTCCCGCTCGCGATTTTTCCCGCCAAGCAGCGTCGCGGCTACCTCCCATCCAGTGATTGACGTTATATACTCACCATCACGGATTTAATCCGCCTCCGAGGATGTTATGGGAGCATCTAGAAAGGAAAACACCCTAGAATCAATATCTAGCACTGTACTACATATGTACAAAAAAGAAAACAATATGTAAAACCAAAGAAAACAAGTAAAAACATCAGCTAATCTGCGGCTGCGGCGCTGGAAACTAGTCCAATTCGATTCCCGTGCGGCCGCAAAGCGTCGAATACGCAATTGCGGACCGGAATTTGGTCCCGAGAGCGATAGCACAGCGTTTGAAAAAAGAATTCCAATCGTACCCAAGTAAGGACGACGCACATCATTTTTTTCCTTCTGCAGCGCAAATACTTCTGGTTGCAGAATAGAATACATTAAATTTCAACGCTGTGGAAGCTTAGCCTTACAGCAAGAATTCATGGCCGATTTCCAGAAAAGAAAACACCAACGACTCTATGTCAAATCAGGGTAACGCTCCAGAATATCGAATTAAAGAATCCAATTGGAGGACGGAGGAGGATGGAAATCGCTGCGGACAGCTAAAAGACGTTTGACACCGGCCATCAAAAAAAAGCAGACGACTCAACGAGGCTCCGAAACTTTTTTGTTTGAGAAAAAAAAACCTAACCTTTGCCTTTTCATGCCCCATTGTTGTTCAGAATAGCCCGGAATGAGTCAAACTCCAGCCCCCTGACAAAGAGTGGACTTTCGCTAAAAAAACTCCACCTAACTCATGTAAAACTCCTCAGATGCTAGTGTGGATGTATTTTCGTAAATGTAGTATTTTCAAGAGCTGGCCGATCAATCCGCCTCAGTATGCTAATTATATTTAGGCGAGGAGCGTCTTGCGGCAAGTCGAGTGCGGTGGAATGTCGCCGCCGAGAGCTGGCACGCCGAGACAAACGGGCGAAATCGGCGGCAATCAAGAAAATTGAGTTGAAATCTATGACTGCAAAAAAGTACAAATCGCTTTCAAATCCGTCATTCTATTAGATTGTCAAAATTGAGAATTGGTCTTGCACGCATTGATTTTTCCAGTGCTCCACCACGACGAAAACTCGCGACTTTCTAGTAACCCTGCTTTCATAAGGGACCTTCCAACATAATTTAATGTGATTCCCGAAAAGGAGAAATCTTAAAAGAAAAGAGCAAGAAAAATCCTAGAAAAAAAATACAAAAGAATCCCACATCAAAAACGAATTCAGGATTTTTTTTTGACAACAGGGGTCGAAGGAAAGTTTGAAAGCCATGTCAAAATTCTGCTCACAACTGAATTCCAGCTAGAGGCAGCGTACGCGCAAAAAACAAATGTTATCATTTTCTTCAAAATTTTGCGCAGGTATACCTACCGGTTTGCGATATATCGCAGGGGAGGCCACCCAAAATACTCAAATTCCTTAGAAAAACTCGTTCGAAATTCCCGGAGCATTCAGCTTCCTTTTTTCACGCACATATGTACAATCTTGTCTGAGACACAAATTTCGAAAATTTGAACGGCTGAATTTGTTCAGCCCCCATAACTTTTTAGGTTCTACAATTTCTTCCGTCCTTCTGCTGTCATAAAATCTTCAAAAATGAGAAGCTTCCAATACACACGTCTAAACTCGAGGATCTTTCGGATAAAAGAATATAGAATTTCGGATTTCCGCAGCCTGTCGGAGCCTGTCGTGGCGCTTCTGTTCCTCGTGTTAGATGATCGACCGGGAAAACGCCTTTTCAGAACACGTAGCAGTTTTCGCAAGTCTATAGCATTATAAATAGGCAACATTGAGGTCTCAAGCTTCGCCAGCTATCTCCACTTGGTTCAAATATTGGATTGAGAAAAAAAGCCCAAATGTTTTTCTGGGTGTTCTGTGGCTTTAAAGGAAGGCAGTGTTCATGATGATCTTCGTTCCCGAGTTTTTCACATGGAACAATTCGTCGATCTCCAAGTGTTACCAAAACTACGAAGAAACGGCGAGAAACGCATTCAAACGTCGTATCTCAGTGACATTATTCTATACATGGACTAGTTGTCCGGTTGGATGAACATGCTCATGGTGGTTGTCACCGGTAGAAAATTGGGTAAATCGAAATTAGGAGAACATCTCATGCAAAGCAGGATTAGTTAGGGTGCTAAGGAAAGAACGGAGCAACAGAGAGTAGAAAATTGCAAAGGACGGGTCCACAAAAGATTTCATTGTCACAACAAACAGTTCCTGTGAGAGTAAAGAGGCGGGGTGAGAGCAAAGGATTTCGTGTACTTCTAGTGCGTTTTCTTCTCAATTTCTACGTCATTTTAGTTCTACCCGGGTGCCACTGAATCAATACAGCGAATAATCTCAAAATTGAAGAATATCGTGAACACTGACTTTAGGAATGAGCGATATTTTCTCTCAAAACTGCAAGAATCAAGGAACGGAACGATAATCTCAGAAAAATCAAAACAAGTTACTTGTAATATAAGTGTAACTTACTTTAATGTCTCAAGTAACTTACATTTATATTACATGTAACATACATTTATATTACATGTAACTTAAATTTATATTACATGTCAGTTACACTTATGTTACGTTTAACTCACATTCGAATTTTCACTATGGGTGGCCATCACGTGACGCAGACGACACGCGACACAGAGGGCGCATCCCAGACCACACACTAGGCAACAAAATGGGGCCTTCCCTGCTGGTGGGGGGTCAAGTACCTCAAACTTGGGTAATTGAACCAACGGGAACGCCAGTCTTAAGCCTGACCACGTGAGTGCGTCGTACATCCCCCTTTGGAATATCTTCTAGGCCGATTTAAGTTACTTGCGACTTATATTGTGCCACTTAAGTTACATGTAACATATCGGAGGGGCAGTTCATGCCGTGTCTTCTCAGAAATCGAAAACACGTTACCTGTAACATATCTAAGCTGATGTATGTTACTTGCGACTTATCTCAAGTCATTTAAGTTACATGTAACATATCGGAGGCGCATTCCACGCAGTATCCCGCCGATATGTTACATGTAACTCAGATGAACTGAGATAAGTCGCAAGTAACTTACATTGGCTCAGATATGTTACAAGTAACTTGTTTTCGGCCTTTTATGTTACAAGTAACTTGTTTTCATTTTTCTGAGATTACGTTTCCGAGAACCCAAAATCGGAATGTCAAAATCATCGAAGTCGGCGAATCCGTACATTGGAAATACGCTAATCACAGATTCTGGACCGCTCACAGTGGTGCACATTTTCAACTTTCTATCTCCCACATTATTCGGCGTTTGCCGAAAATAATGATTCTTACAACGGAACAAGAAACGGAAATCGGAACGCCAAAAATCATCGGAAATAGGCAGACCTGGATATAAGAAAACCGCTCATCCTAAATTCTGGGCCAACTAAATTAAATAGGAATATCGATTGTAGGCATTTTTTTTTCGAAAATCAAAAAGCGGAACGACTATTTCCGTGTCGAAAAGCGAAAATCGGGAAGACAAAAAAACCATCGTACACCGGAGAATCCGGAACTTAGCAGGACCGCAAGTTTTGGGACCTTTTAAGAACAATAAGGACGGAAGTGCGACGATAAATGGCCGCGAAATAGGGGATAATCTTGCGGACCAGCCGACCCATCGGATCACTCTGCCCACGCCATATAACAGTTGTCCATCGTTCGTTTCACCAGGGGAACAGTTGCCGAATTTTCGAATAGTCTTTATCCCGGAAAACTCTCATATCCAAATATAGGCATTTGACCATCCTATTTTTTAAGAATTTTTGGTACATAAAACAGAAAAGAGAGTCTTTTACCTAAGATTTGGTTTGTTGTTTTGTCCACAGGGCGCAAAACACGCCAACAGGTACAACATAACAGTTAAGAGGTTCTTTTGAACAGTTTTTTTTCTCCAAGATTCGAAGGGTTTTTTCGGGAGTTTTCCCTATGCACCTCTACTTGGCGAACTTGAATACTCGAAAATACAGAAAATCAGAACACGGTTTTTCATCGTGAACACTGTCTTTAAACGTGAAATGGAATTTTTTGATTCTGAGTAGGATATTCATTTTTCGAGATGAATGAGCACGTTTACGAAACAAACTTAATTACTTTTCAAACAATATCCTTCATGAAGAAAAGAGTCTTGAACAATGTAAGTGAAACATACCATACCGATAGACCTTTGAAGAATATACCTGCAACTTTAGCGCAATTTATTCGCAGCCTACAAGCAACTTGCTGCGTACAAATCGCTCGTTACTTGCTTTCTCAAGGTCAAGCAATACGTAAAAAATTTATCTGCAAGAAAAAACGCAGTAAACTGCTGATTAAGCTTGGTTGTTAGAGAGAAGAATCTTCATACACCTCCTTTGAAGCGGCTAGAAGTTAAAAAAATATCAGTTCAATAAACATGAATTCATTGAAGTAGTCCAGAATCAGTGTAGTTTACCGTTTACAAAGGGAGGAAAGTCAAGGGAATAAAATTTTAACAAAAGTAATAAAACAAAAGTGAAAAAAAAAACAGAATAATGGAAAATCAAATTTCGCTGCTACTCTGATGCTGCTTTTCCTGCGTCCAAATGAGGAGGAGGAGGACTAGCGCGCGGCTGGTGGTGGAGCAAGAGCTCAACGGCTTAACGGTCAAAGCATACTTGGCGAATTGCCATTGAGGATTACAATTACGCATCTCTCCTATGTGTGTGTATTTGTGTGTGTGTGTGCGCGCACGCGTGTGTGTGTGTGTATCATTGCGTGAGTGTCATATGTTGCGCATATGTAACAATTGGGGCTCGTGGGAGGCGAAAGAAATGTCACAATGAGGTCAGTCAGTCAGCCAATTGAGAAGTGTCGGTCCCGGAGCCGCTACGAGAACGAGAACTAACTGCTGCCCTTGCTTCTGCTGCTGCTGCAGCTAATGCTAGTCAGCGCTCCGCGAACTTATCCGAGTACTTGACAAATGATTGCCACTAAAGACGAACATCAAGCATGTCACTATGGGGAAAAAGAGGCGCTGAGTAGGTGAAATGAGAGATGTGATGACATGTAGAATGGGGGGGGGGGGGCGATTCGGCAGGGTGAGGTCTAGGGGCTTCGGAAGCATTTAAGCATTTCCAGAATATGTACTGGGTGCGAAGAAATCACGGAATGCCTTCTTCAGCAATCAGATACAGAAAACCTAAACAGGCAGCAGCGACCATCTATCCATACGTGTTCGGAATTGTTCTACCAGTTCCACCATGTTTCCACGTCCCAACTTTGTGTGTAAAAAGCACGCGTTGGGCTAACTGCAGTTCATTTGCCCGACAGTCTTCACTCAACGGCTGAGCAACGACTGGCAGCACGCCACCGAGCGAGAGGCTATGGCGTGCACTAAACCTGACGCGGCGTTGTGCGCGAAGGATTCGCAGCGCCGAGGTCACTTGCGTGTTTTTTGCCAATACGTTCGCCCTCATTCTTTCAACATCACATTTCGCTCTCAGTAGCTTTTACTGCTTTGATTTGCTTCAAGAGCTCAATAAATGCCTGGAAACATCTTCTAAAAAATAATACGCGCAGAGAGCTGTAAGGTGAAATTGGAACTTTCGTTTAGTTGAGTGATTATGCCTTAAAATATAGATTTCGAGGTACCTAAATTAGCAAACGGTTCGCGGTAGTCGCATAAATCATAACTGTCACACGTTGGAACAAAAAACTACCAGGTTGTCCAATAATTCTTGTCCGAAAATTTCACAATTTTTAATTTTTTTTCAACTTTATTGAAAAACAGGTCTAATCAACTATATAATCACCACAGTTATCCACTACAGTGGCTCATCGATTGGGCAGGTCGCCGATGCCCTTCGCCCAGAACTCCGGGGGCTGCGACTCGAAGAAGTCCGCGATGTCGGATTTGAGGTTGTCGTAGTTGGTGAATTTTCTTCCGGCAAAATGGTGCTTCAGCGGGCGGAAGAAGTGGTAGTCGGACGAGGCGAGGTCCGGGGAATACGGCGGATGGGCAACCGTCTCCCAGCCTAGCGTCGCCAACATCTGCTGGGTCTCCTTCGCCACGTGGGGGCGCGCGTTGTCGTGCAGCAGGTGGACCGAGGCCCGTCGGGGACGCTTTTCTCGGATGGCGTCGGCTAGTTTTTTGGGCTGATCGGTGTAGATGGAGGCGGTGACCGTCCTGCCTTGCGGGAGCAGCTCGAAGTACAGCATGCCCTCGGTGTCTCACCAGCAGCAGAGCATGATCTTCAGCGGGTGCAGGTCGGCCTTCGGCGTCGTCGGCGGCTCTTTCCCGCGCGGGATCCAGACGGCACGGCTGGCGACGTTGTCGTAGAGGACCCAGCTCTTATCATCAGTGACTAGGTCCTCGAGAAACTCCTCGCGATGCGGACGAAGGAGGAGTGACTGGCAGCCTGCCACGCGGCTCTGATTCGTGGCGTCCGTCAGACGGTGGGGGATCCAACGGGCCAGAACTTTGTGGTAGCCGAGTAAGTTGAGTCGATTGTGGATGGTGGACTTGCTGCAGCCGAGCGTCGTCGCCAGTTCACGGGCGGTGGCTACCGGCTTCTCCTTGATACAGCGAAGGACTTCGTCATCATCCACCGTAGAAGGCCTCCCGCTGTTCTCCCTGTCCTCGAGGTTCGTGCCGCCGCTCTCGAAACGATTGAACCAGCGGCTGACCGTGCGTTGGGACACTGCATCCTGCTTGCACGCTCTGCAGATGTTGGCGACCGCGGTGCCCGTGTCGTTGCCCAGCAGCCACTCGTAGTACACGAACGTACGAATTCGACCTTGGTCCATTTTAGCTTGTACTGGTAGCTAGACTCGGCGACCGCGCCTTATATACCCCTAGCGTAGAACTTTGGAGAACCTTCTAGAAGGTTCTTACACTTGCCTGATATTATATCACTTCTAAGGATAATTATAGAATTTTGAAAATTTTCGGACAGGAATTATTGGACGGCCTGATAGTAGTCGCTCAGGGAAACGCTGCTGTCACAGCGGCAAAAGGGGCCTGCAGAGTTCAAGTCGAGGCTCTGCTCGCAGCGACGAACAGAGTTGGGTGATGCAATATCGATCAAATCTGAAGACAAGGGCGGCGGACGCAGCGTGAAGGGCGACGAGGGGACATAGCAGAGTGTTTTGACGTCGTGACAGCCCTGCGCCACTGTCAGCGAGCGGCTACCGATGCCGCGTCGATAATGTTTGAAAACATTTATATCGCCGCGTCAAGGCTGACGCTTGGCGACCACTCGCCGGCCGCTGCAACTGTGCAGACCCCTAAAAACACTGCTAGGTATCCACGTCGCTGTAGCACGTCGCTCGCTCGCTGCTTGGCGTCCCTCATTCTCCATCATTTCCCTGCCGCAGCGACACTCGCCGCGGTGCTACTCTGCAGAACTTAATGGTTTGGGCAAAGAAAAAAAGCTGTAATCACTGCCGAACACGTCATGACCTGTCCACTGGCAATAAACGCGATGAAACACATATGGATAAACGGTCGCTGCTGCCTGTTCAGGAGGTCCCATCAGATACATGCGGCTTAGAAACAGCAAAATTCACATGGTTCCTACGCGTGCTGGTGCGGAGCGGAGGTTAGAGACCGTGAGAGAGCGGAGGGCAGACGGAGGCTGAGACGTCGCGTGCGCCGCTCGCGTTTCGAATGATGTGAATTAAGACGTTTTATAGAGGGTATGGTCTTCCAACAATTCAAAATGTCCTTTACACTCAACAGAGAAGCCAAGGCGCTGCTTGGCGGGAAAAGTCCTGCGCCTGAAAACGGAGGGATGATTTCTATCGATCGAATGCTCTTGAGCACGTTAACTGAGTGTGCCTTACTCTGTTATTTGTTACAGATCTTACGGATGCCTGCCACTTTTATTATAATGACCTGTTCTATGTTGAATTCTTTGGTTATTTTTTGTCAAATTGGTGTGTCGCTTCTGACGTATAATAATAAAGAAATAAATGATTGAATGACACAAACAGATCCATTATGTCTTTTGATCTATTGATTCACATGTTTGAAAGACAAGAAGTGCAGTCTTCAATTTGTCAAAATGATAAAGGCAGACGTGGTGTCTCCCGAACCTTGTGGAAGTCTTCCCTGCTGAAGAATGACATCCGAGCTCCGTTGACCTTATTAAACTGGGCAGTATTGGAGTAAGAGGCATGCCCTACTAAACACAATATTCTATCTATCAAAAAGGGGTCTTCCAAGCAAAAGAGGTTTTGTTGGCGTCAGAAACGTTCCAACAAAAAGGGAACAATAGGTAAGTAGAATGAGGAGAGTCTACAAAAAGTGATCAATATTTTCTAAGACTGATTTTCCTGGCCGATACTTCTTAACAGCGAAAACAAACCGTTGCGGTGTTCTACACGAAAGCACTCTGTGGTTCTGGAAATGGTCTAGATTACGCGAGAACCATCCAAATGTATGTGCATCTAAACCTAATACTTACCATCAGAATAGAAGATGATGCCAAAAACAAAGACGGACGGTTAGCTCCAGTTGCTACGAGAAGCGAAACCAAAGTGCAGCATCTAATGAGAGTATTTTCTTATAATCTCGTCAAAATTGAAGTCCATTCTTGGAAACCATTGAATTCTTCCTCGTGAAATACCACAACGGTTTGTTTTTGCTGTTAAGAAGTATCGGCCAGGAAAATCAGTCTCAGAAAATATTGTTCACTTTTTGTAGACTCCCCTCAATCTACTTACCTATTGTTCCCTTTTTGTTGGAACGTTTCTGACGCCAACCAAACCTCTTTTGCTTGGAAGACCCCTTTTTGATAGAATTGTTCACTTTTTATTGATATTACGAAGTGATATCCCTGAAAAATCTTCAATATTTTTCGAATAGCATGGATTGCTATAATAATCAGTGAGCAACAAACTTGTTGCGCACGCTACAAATGAAGCGCTACTCACTTTCCACGACGTCCTGATGACGTCAGAAGATGCCCTATGCACTTGGCACCACTTTGGCACGACGTCCTGATGACGTCACCAGATGCTTTTTGCACTTGGCACGACCTTGGCACGACGTCCTGATGACGTCATCAGATCCCGCTTCGCGGCTGGAGCGATTGTCCTTATCGAAGAGAATTTTTTTCAGTTGCAGACAGCCGCTGCTGCATCAAGCGACACGATGATGATCATGCTGGAACCATGTGATTCCGGAACGATTCACCTTTGTCCCAGCACGATTATCATCGTATCGCTGCCATAGCGGTTGCCCGCATTCGCGGCCGAAATTTCATTCCGATAAGGACAGTAGCATATTGGTCTCGTGAAACCATTGGGATGATCTCGATTGCGACTACACTCTGCTTCTTTTGTGTGAGCCATCCTAGAGCGTAGAGATACTACACTATTGTTCTGCGCCCTTAGAGGCACAGACCAACCTCAGAATCGTTGTGCTGTTTTCCTGCCTATCTTGAAGGCTGTCTCACGCTAATTCCAATGATGTCTCTGGAATCGTTCAAGACCCTCTGGAAACGGAGTTATGACCCTTCAAAAATTGAGCCGCGGAACCAAGGTGGATGTGTTGTCCGAGGCTTGTAACTTCCGTCTTTTGCAGCCGATCTATGCGAGCTGACCTGAGTAAAGAGAGAAGTTGAGAATAAAGGGAAGAGCGGAGATATTGATTGAAAAGAGTACCTCACCTCACCACAGTTGAGCTCGAAAGATTGGAAAAGGGGCGTGCCAAAGTGGCTTCCGGATGTGGGCGCCCCACGGTGGCCTCTTCCTATATCTCGCTTATTCGGGGGAATCGAGAGCTCGCATTTGGCAGGTGTTATATGGGGTGGCCCTACTTCACAATTACGTGAAAACCTCAGATTTCGTCCCTGAACTTGGACTGTGCCTTTAAAGGCATCGTACGCGCTGAAAACCACACATAGTTTTTTCCGGTTCAAATGATTTTCTGGGCCCACCCAAGAACGTAGGGAGAGTTCGTTCGTTCAAAAAACGTCTTATTCTAAAGATAAATGAGATTGAATGTCTCAAATTCCGTCAAAAGAGGCCGGCCGTTCGTCAGTCATCTGACACAATTTGCCGTCAGCCATCATATAATTAACTGATCAACATTTGATACAGAGTAACTGAGGGGAAGTTGATGGAATATACTATACGATTACGTGAAAAATGACTTTTCTACACACATCAATTATCCTTTCGTTCTCAACAAATCACTTGAAAGAAAGATAAACTTCATTTGATCGTGATGTCGTCGGTCAAAACAGCGATCTCTAGCGATCGACTCTTCCTTTATCGAAAGTCGATAGAGATATTTCCGGTCTGAAAATGAAGTTTCCAGTGATTTTTCCGCGCTTTTTTGAACGTAGCTGTCATACTGGGTACTAGAGTTCTTATTATATATGGAAAACTCGAAGACGAAATTCATCGTGAACGATGCCTTTAACCCTATGCAATTTAACTGCAAGCAATGTTGCCTAACGTAACAAGAGCATAGAATGAATCGCCAGCGCCTCTCCCTCTTGAATTCAAATTCACCCTGCGTCTCTACCGCTTCCTCCGCGTATTTGCCGCCAATCTCTGCCGCCTTGCCTCTTGCCGGTGTATGGGGACAGGGGCTCTCTACACACCGAGGGAGGAGTTGTCCCGCCTTTTGATTCTCTAATTCCACTCAGGACCACTTCGCTCGCGTGGAGTGGCGTGACGTTTCAAACTGCAAAAACGGGACAACTCCTCCCTAGTTGTGTAGACAGCCCCTGTCCCGGTGTATGGGCTCTGCGCTAGTTTTTCTTTTCAGAGTTTTCTATATTCAAGGCCCGATATCGTGACATCTTTATCACCGGAGAGGCTGTTTAAAGGCAGCATACACGCTCGTAAACGTGGTTGGGATAACAATGTGGATCGAGCCGTATGGCTTGCAACATAATGCCTACGCATTTTGAAGTGTCAAAAATGACCCACAACGTCGCTACATGAGTTAGAAGTTGGCCCCGCCCCGTATTTTCACGCCCCCTGTATTTGCCCTTTTCCTCCAACGCAGGGTTGCTGGGCCATCTTCGCCGTCAGTGACGTGTGTGGTTCACTTGTTAGGCAATCTACCAACTGTACCAACGGTGAATATGACCCAGCAACCTTGCGTTGCAGAAAAAAGGCAAATACAGGGGGCGTGAAAATACAGGGCGGAGCCAACTTCTAACTCATGTAGCGGCATTGTGGATCGTTTTTGACACTTCAAAATGCGTAGGCGTTGTAATCTGGGCCATACCATTCTACTTCCGTAGTTATCTCAATCACGTTTACAAGCGTGTATGCTGCCTTTAATTACTCCCTAGAGAAAGATAGTGCGTGAATGAAAGTACATCGCTCTCTATTCCTTTTGTACCCTACCTTTTATCAATTGGGTATCGGGTATCGTCAATTTTGTTTACCGCGAGAATTTTGTGAAAATGGCAATTTATAATCGTCGTTAGAGAAAACAATAGAAAAGTACCGAGATGAGACAGACGGCGAAATGATTCCGAAATTGTGCTAGGGTTTTTTAGAGTTTGACCGCGGCGCGGCATGACATCGGGTTTCATATGTGAATCGACGAGCGGCGCGCTATAGATCGATGCCCACAGATAACATCTGATCGCGTCGCGCTGTGATGGAGCTCTAAGGGGTCGTTTATACTTCCACCGCCGAGCGGCGCGGCGAAGCGCAATCCTACAATATTGATCGTGCCGCGCCGCGTGATCAATATTACAGAAATGCACTGTGTCGCGCCGCTCGGCGGCGGGAGTATAAATGACCCCAAATAGGCCTTATGCAATGAGACGATGCGTCAATCGAACACTGCAGCGTATCTACCGCATCTCATAATTAACGACATCTTTGAACATCATCTAGATGCAAATATGGACTGCTTCTATTAACCCCTTTTTTAACACTTACTACACAATATAAAAGTGTGTGATTGCCGTATAGTTGACACAAAAACGAGACTAGGGTTGGCATGCACGAATGCGGCAGCAAGGGTCAGGGAGCCCAACGCCGCACGCACGCGTCATAATTCTAAATGAAACTGTGACACATATGGTATGCTTCTGAAAAAGCTATGCAACTCAAGTTTAGAGCGAGAACAAAATGTAGAGCACTTAGGCTTCTGCGGGGGCTGTTTTGCATAAAATAACAGTGGTGAGACAGCCTATCGGTAATTAAAGTCGTCTGCAATGCCGCGATCGGTTCACATTAGTAACACATTCCGACAGAGCCAATTCAGACCGAATTCAAAGTTCTACAAGGGATGAAAAGCAACAGAGGTTCTGGGTTTCCCTTTCCAAGTAATTTGCCATATATGCATATGCATTTGATGTCGAGCCAGCCGAAGCCCTAGAAAAGCAGCAGAAAACCTGACGGTGCGCTGAAAGCATAAATGCCCCCAGGGGAGGCAAAGTATACACGTCGAAGTTCTCCAAGTACAACTGAGAAACAACAGGGGCGGAGCACAGTCGTCATTCCGCTGTAGCAAGGTAGACGCATCGTGCATCTGAGCACGAAAACACTGCGGCAAATCCTTGACTAAGTATTTGAGCCTGACGCTCATCCATGAGTCGACCAATAGGAGACGGAAGAAAAACCAGCAAACACACACACACACACATACACACAATCAACTAACAATGTGTGTGGTGGACGCAATCGGAAACACTGCTGCGGTTGATATACGAAGAGAGATGGCGACTAACGCCCAATGATGACTAGCGGTGGGGGAGGGGGAAAAGATGCAAACACAATTAACTCTTCTATAAAGAGAGGGCGCACAAATGCAAAGAGGCATCCTCCTCCCAATACTGAGGCTGACTGAGAAAGTGATGTAATTTCCGAGAATTTGGGCAGAGTCCGACTCGACCGACAGCAAAACCTTCAGGCGCAATCGAACGAATATCTCATTACAAAGTTAGCCGTACTTTCTAGTACACTCGTAGCTGAAGACATTAATGTTCTGGTAGCAGTCGGATTTCTTGCAGTCCACCGTCCTTCAACATGAGGTGGTGCATTGGCGGCAGGGGTGTGCGGAATTTTCTGTTTTCTGCCCATTTTTGAACATTTTTTTTCTGTTTTCTGTAAAAATAGGCAAAATTGGGCAGAAAACAGAAAAAACCATGAATCACGACTTGTTGCAAATTTACTCAAGAGACAAGGGGCCGGACCCATAGAAGGTAAACGCATACGTGCGACAACGGTAGACGGTTTAGAAAACCTCACCCGCATTCTGTGCAGTACCTTATGGTTAACTCGTCTATCTCGCTATGGTGGTTGGTTACCCGAGCTGGGGTGATGCAGTGGCAGGATGCGCCGCTGTTCGCTCGACACGACAGGGTTCGATCCTCGCCCAGAATCAACCATATCTACTATCCCTACGGGGCCTTCATATTGCTACTAGATTCATGTAAGGAGTTGAAGTATCCGACTAGGAAGTCAGATGACCCCGCATGCCACTGTTTAGCCCTGAAAAGCATCCAAGTCTCTATGACATAGTCGTCGAATGCGATGCGTATCCCAGTAGGGACTGAGGATACCGAGACTCCATTTTTATCTTACAGTGATACCCCTTACACAGAGGTTTACCGTTGGCGAATCCCTCAGAAGGTATGTTAAAATGACGCGAAAACTCCAATTTTATTGCATAATAACAATAATGAGCTTCAATACTACCAGGTTGTCCAATAATTCGTGTCCGAAAGTTTCACCATTTTAAATTTTTTTCAACTTTATTGAAAAACAAGTCTAATCAATAATATAAACACCACAGTTATCCACAGCAGTGGCCCATCGATTGGGCAGGTCGCCCATGCCCTTCGCCCAGAACTCCGGAGGCTGCGACTCGAAGAAGTCCGCGATGTCGGATTTGAGGTTGTCGTAGTTGGTGAATTTTCTTCCGGCCAAATGGTGCTTCAGCGAGCGGAACAAGTGGTAGCCGGAGGGGGCGAGGTCCGGGGAATGCTGCGGATGGGCAACCGTCTCCCCAGCCGAGCGTCGCCAACTTCTGCTGGGTCTCCTTCGCCACGTGGGGGCGCGCGTTGTCGTGCAGCAGGTGGACCGAGGCCCGTCGGGGACGCTTTTCTCGGACGGCGGCGGCTAGTTTCTCGAGTTGATCGGTGTAGATGGAGGCGGTGACCGTCCTGCCTTGCGGGAGCAGCTCGAAGTACAGAATGCCCTTGCTGTCCCACCAGCAGCAGAGCATGATCTTCAGCGGGTGCAGGTTGGCTTTCGCGGTCGTCGGCGGCTCTTCCCCGCGCGGGATCCAGACGGCAAGGTGGGCGACGTTGTCGTAGAGGACCCAGCTCTCATCCCCAGTGACCAGGTTCTCGAGAAACTCCTTGCGATGCGGACGAAGGAGGAGGGACTAGCAGACGGCCACGCGGCTCTGTTTGTTGGCGTCCGTCAGACGGTGGGGGATCCAATGGGCCAGAACTTTGTGGTAGCCGAGTAAGTTGAGTCGATTGTGGATGGTGGACTTGCTGCAGCCGAGCGTCGTCGCCAGTTCACGGGTGGTGGCTTCCGGCTTCTCCTTGATACAGCGACGGACTTCGTCGTCATCCACCGTAGAAGGCCTCTCGCTGTGCTCTCTGTCCTCGAGGCTCGTGTCGCCGCTCTCGAAACGATTGAACCAGCGTCTGACTGTGCGTTGGGACACTGCATCCTCCTTGCACGCGTCTCAGATGTTGGCGACCGCGGTGCCCGTGTCGTTGCCCAGCAGCCACTCGTAACACACGAACGTAAGATTTCGACCTTGGTCCATTTTAGCTTGTACTGATAGCTAGACGCGGCGACTGCGCCTTATATACCCCTAGCGTAGAACTTTGCAGAACCTTCTAGAAGGTTCTCACGCTTGCCTGATATTATAACACTTCTAAGGAAAATTATAGAATTTTGAAAATTTTCGGACAGGAATTATTGGACGGCCTGGTACTTAGCGCCAGCTAACGATACCCTCACTGGCCCGGCGTTCGAGTAGGAATGTTTTTTTAACGTGGGAAGACACTGAAAAAACTCCAGTGTCACTGCTAAGGTGGACTGGGATGAAGTTTTGCCCCGATTGTGTCATTCACGCAAATTCTAACTTCGTGTTTTAACTCAATCCAGCGCAGGATGATACCAAATTTGAATAAGATGGAGGGCAATGAAATTGATGATGGGGTGGCGATGTATTTGTTGAAACTGTTATAGAGTTACGAACGAACCAGCTCGAGGTGGAGCGAGCGGCGCACTAGGACATTCATACTCACACGGCACACCCGCGCTGAACGCGCGTGACTCTAGGGCGTTGAGGAGTAGTACAGTATATTCAACACAGCAATCATTCCGAAATTATCGTTAAAATATGTACACTAGGGAAGGGCAAGTCTTCTCCATCTAATTTTATGTACTCTTTGCAGATATTGAGCTTCTGATCAAGTAATCGAGTGCTACTGTATTAGGAGAAAGGAGTTTAAAGGGACATTTTGCACTTATGATCTGCTATTCTCGGATGTCTACATTCCTTCGTCTGGTCAAATTTTAGTTTTGGATATAGTACAAAAGAACCATTAATCACGGAAAAAAATGTAAAAGATTGAATGCTCTAAAAAATCTCACTACTGCACGCTGAACACTAATTATTGATTTTCGAAAAATTTTCTGTTTTCTGTTTTCTGCCCATTTCCGGGGATTTTTTTCTGTTTTATGTCAGACTAGATTTTCTGGTTTGTCTCCAAAAAAATTTTCCGCACATCCCTGGGGCCGGATGCATCAACGCGCCGAGTTGGGGCAGGAGCAGGGCAGCCGGCATCTTTGACGATCGCAGCGCGAGGGCAGTAGATCATCCAATCAATCGTGCCCCAGCAGTGTTTTTTTCGCTGCTCTAGCTGCCCCAGCCTCCTAGCAGGGGCAGCAGGGGCACGATTGATTTTGTGATTTGCGGAGACCTTCAAAGGCGCAGACTGCCCTGCCCCTGTCCAAACCCGGCGCGTTGGTGCATCCGGCCCCTGGTTGGCGGCCTTGCTGAACTCGCCGCACCATCAATCGATAGATCATTACCCATCTCAGGAAATCGTGGTTGTCACATGGAGGCGACCTGCAGGTCGAGCGCCGGAGTCTGACAGTCTGCGTCACTCTTCTCGTCTGTGATGCAGCAAGACGTCTACCATTGGCTTGTCCCGTCACACCACAATAGAAAGTGCCAAACGTTGCGAAATACGCTCCGTCACCTCCAAGTCACAACAGAAACAAGAGAATGTTATAAAATTTGGCTTCGAGGTGACAACGGGAGGCTAGTTTGCTCTCCATGTCACGACAGGAAGGAGTTGTGGGCTCCAGGTGACAACGGGGATTTTCTGAGATTGTTTATTGATTGCGGCTGGCAACCATCCCCACTGCCTCCCCTATTCGTGATGTCTCTTCGCTATAAGGCTAGTTTTTTGAAATAAATTTCGAGGGTTTCAATTTGTGTTGCTGGAGGGGATTTCTGCGTCTACCAATCGTTGTATTTGGTTGATGCCTAATTATGGAACGTTTTTATTAATTCGTTTTTCTTTAAAAAAAACTGGTTCTGATCCATGGCATAGTGTACAAATAGCGCCAATCCTCAGCCAGCTGCTCGCGCCACATTCCTTGACAAGCACTTATGACTTCATTAGGCTGCGTCTACGAGGAAGACGCGTACACACACGTGAAATCATCCGCGCTGTCCCTTCGCGTCAAGTGCCAAATATCGCTCAAGTCGTAAAGTCGATTTTCATCCCAAATCCTTGGCTTTTCAGCTGGGAAAGTCCACATAATTTTCAACGATGTATAAACATTTTGGCTGCTCAGCCCAGTCCCAACCACAGCCCGCTCAATGAAGCTTCTCGCCAGCTTCTGACAATTCCCCCAGTCGCATCATCTGCTTATAAACAAGGAACACATGTGTCTACACTAGCAAGCCAACGCTATTATAAATCACAAAGTGTTACATCACAGTAGTGCAGTATGTAGAACAAAGAAGTCGGTCAGTTTCATTATATTGATAAATAAGTTCTTTTTTTTTCACAGAACATGGAAATAATGTATGTGTGTAAAACACGGCCGTCTTTGGTAACACACATATTTTGAACCGACAGCCTTTGTGGACCTCGACTTAATTTAATAGAATGAGACGTGCGTGGCTGGCCTAGCTAGTGGCACACAAAGAAGATGGGAAGGGGAAGGAGGCTCCGATATTCTCGAAAACAGACAAACCAGTTGGAATCCTTTAAGATCATCATCTACAGCTGTTTTCTGGCCCATGACCTAATAGCACTTGGGAATAGGATTCTGAACTTTTCAAAATAAAAATTCCCACGTCGAATGAATTTTCATTCAAATTAATTCCGATTTAAATTCAAAAAAACAAGTTAACCTTTTATTTGTCTCCTTTTGCACTTCACGGCAGCGGAAAATTCCAATTGTGCGGTTGCGTATTTCCACTGAGCCTACAGTAGGTCACGCCATAATCGAAAGCGAAGTTTTAATTTTCCCTAAATTTTGGAGGAAAAATATGGAAAGCGTAAAAAAAACGCTGAATTCCCCCCACCCACACTTAGAAACGTTATCAATATACCTAGCTATTTTCTGTAAATTTCCATTTTCTTGTTATTCTTGCGTCTATCTATATTAAAGAGTTTGGGTCTATTGATAATGTGTGGTGCGTGAGACTTACCGTTTTTCAACGCTTCTAATGCTTTTTCTTCAGAATTCCGGAGAAAATAACAACTCTGGCGTTAAGTATGACGCAACCTACAGCATGCTTAGTATACTTAGTATCCAAATCACTCCTTTTCGGAAATCCGGTCGGATATCCGAGATTCGGTTAATCCGATATCCGAAAGTTCGAAAAAAAGCATTATCTAAATCGAACCAATATCCGGGAAATTTAAAATCGGCATTATCCTAATCGATCCATTATCCGAAGACTCATCTTCGGATAACAAGTATAATGCTTAGTGGAAATGGGCAACCTCACAACTGCCATTTTTTCCGTTGCAGTGGACATTACATTGTTGATTATTATACGTGTGCGATTTTTCGCCGGCTGAAAGCTTGAGTTCAGAATTGTCCAATTACTCGAATTTCCCCGAATGAATTGAGAATTCAAAAAATATATATTTCTAAGCCCTGAGCGAGCCGAAACTTGAAGAAAGAATTACAGTTGGAAGTATGGATTGAATAGAAAATTCAGAACGAAAACTAATAACCCAATTTTGTGAACGAATCGGATGATAAAACAAGAATACTTCAACTCACCGAAATTAGTTAAAGTTCGAAAAATTAAATGATGTTTTTTTTAGAATCGTTCGATTTTCCGAATAATCGGAACGTCGAACAAGAAGAATAATGGCTCAAAAAATCACAATTTTCGCTTGAGAAAGACTCGAAAAAACAAAAAAAAATTTTCGCGCATGACTCGCGTGATTGTGAAAGTGAGTTATTCGGATTTTTATTAGAATCGAAAATGAAATTAAAGAAAACCAAAACTCTCAAATGATTCGAAACCCTTAAAAAAACAGCTACATATTTCAAAACTTCTACCAAATCGGAAACGTTCGAACTTACTCGTAAATCATTCAGCAATATGTTTTTCGCGACAAATTCAAATATCCTTACGTCAGGTTGACCTAATATATGAAAAAAAATCGAGTAATTTGAAATCCTAACACTCGAATATTTGTAAAAACCCATCTACTGAAAATTCCCGGCGATGCGGAAACTCGAGGAAATGAATAACTCGAATTTCTGAAAAACGATTCTTTGAACGAGTAAGGTTAAAAGGATAAAATTCTTGCCGTAAATCAGTTCCTCTGGGGATGCGCCACACATTCGACTTCGACTAGCATTGTAGAAACTTTTGAATGTGTTTTGGGCCTATATATTGACTTGCAGGAGCCAGCCGATGTTTGAGACAGTGTTCTATTATTCACCCAGACAAGTCTGGCACCAACTCAGAAAAATGAAAACAAGTTACTTGTAACATAAAAGGCCGAAAACAAGTTACTTGTAACATATATGAGCCGATGTATGTTACTTGCGACTTATCTCAGGTCACTTAAGTTACATGTAACATATCGACGGGATACTGCGTGCTGTGCGCCTCCGATATGTTACATGTATCTTAAATGACCTGAGATAAGTCGCCAGTAACTTTAATCGGCCAAAAAGATATTTACAAGTGGGATGTACGACGCACACGAGGGGTCAGGCTTACGACTGGCGCTGCTGTTGGTTCAATTACCCAAGTTTGACGTACTTGAACCCACACCAGCAGGGAAGGCCCCACACAACATTTTGTTGCGTAGTGTGTGGTTTGGGACGCGCTCTCTGCGTCACGTGATGACCACCCATAGTGGATAAATATAAATGTAAGTTACATGTAACATAAGTGTAACTTTCATGCAATACAAATTCGAGTTACATGTAATATAAATGTATGTTACATGTAATATAAATGTAAGTTACTTGAGACATTCAAGTAAGTTACATTCATATTACAAGTAACTAGTTTAGATTTTTCTGAGAATTAAGCGACCATGTAGGGAAAGAAGACTTGGTTATCCTTGGGCGAGGATCGATCCCTCGACCGTGTGCGCGACAATGGCGCCGCTTGCCGCTGCCCAACACGCCCCCTGAACGAAATATCTTGCGACTTCCAGGAAATTTCTTAACTGGTTCGAATCACGTGGAACCAAATTTCTCGAATGGTGGAGTACAGAGCACGGTACTATCTACCGTAAGCTTCGCATGAGTACTATGGTTGCTTTAGGAATAATCGAAAAAGGTTCCAATTCTGGTGTATTTTGCGAATAATTCATGAATTCAATTTAAGACGTGATTCGACAAGTAACAAATAAATTCTGTTCAGTCCAATAATCCAATGTCATGACCTTCAGTTAGCCGATTATTGGGCAATCGAATATTGCAACACTCAATATCTACTCAAAAAAAAAGTTGTGGGAGCCATCCACAAAAGCCATCTACAAAAACGCATTACACACAAATGCATTGCTCAGAAAACTATGTATTCATGAGGAAGCAGGAAAAAATGAAGATCTGGGGAGCAACAACATATGGCCGGAGGAGGAGGAGGAGGATATTGTTATGCGGCAGGCTGCCGAAATTCGGAATCAGCATCATCTTGGGTAATGCATTCGGACAGCACTGAAGCCATTGGAAACTGGAAAACCCATAACACGAAGTTCAGAATACTCAAATAAACATACTATGGCGATCTCTGTGCGGAGGCTGGCTGAGGGAACACTGCGGTCGTGGAACAGTGTGAACGAGGGTTCGATTTTGATGAATGAGCCTCCCAGCAGTAATCTGGCTCCGCAACTGACAGCGAAGATATGCGGCCGGGTAGTTGACTTGAGATGAGATTTCAATAGTCTAAGATGAGGTCACTTTAAGCGGAAGTTGAACATAACAACGTAGTTGAAGAAAAAGTTCAGACGGCCTTTCCTCGTTCGACTTGAAATTCGATATTTCGCGAAACGTACGCGACGAAAACGAACGGCTGCCATCTGTTCCGTGACGTCAGATAGTTAATGCCAGTGCTTTGCTGAATTGTAATTAGCCGCCTTCAAGAAATGCAGTTACTGCTAAAGATCGAGAAACATGTTAGATTGGGCTGATTTTCGAAGGTATAAAAATGAGAAGTAGTTTCTTACGATGAAACTATTATTACCTACCCAAAGTGTTCAATCCAAATGAAATATACATTTCTGGAACCACATTTGGATTTAGAATCCGAATGAGCCCATAGGAGCTGCCTACGATAGCCTTCAACAAAGCTATAGGCGTGTTTCGTCTGATTTCCCTACCTATTGTATATGTACATACCATCAGACATTCGCTGTTATGAACTCGATACCAAAAAGCAGGGTAGTTATCAACCGCCAACCAATAGGATACCAACATCGATTACCGCAAACCAATGCGCGGCCACGTTTGCAGTGTATTGGTTCGCTATAGGGTTGGTATTGGTGGAAACAGGAGGCTGTTATGAACCGCCAACGAATGCGATTGTCTGTTATGATCCGCCAACCAAAAACGTCTTTCCGGGTTGACGATCGGTCCACTCGCTTTTTATGCTGTAAGCGCCTAGCGTCGTAGACAAAAATTGCTTTAAATGATTTCTGTTTCGTTCCATTATTTATGCAATGTTTCTCTGTTTTCTGCTTTCACAAGCCTGTTTTTTTCAATTTTTTCGCTTTTTGCTTTATTTATTGATTAATTTCGTCTAACCTTTTTTTCTATAGGTACTTGAAGTGGGTTATTCTTGAGGTTAACGTTTTTTCAACCAGTTTTTTTTCTCAAAATTGGGAAGAAGATTAAAAATTATCCGTTGAATAGGGTGCTTGTGTGCGCCACTGCGGAGGCACTGCCATAATCGACGGCTAATTCTTAATTTTCTGCTACATGTTGGAGAGAAAAGCAGCGGGGGTACTGCAAAACGGTGCGCTTCTCGTACAATAAAAACACACGCAAAGTCTCACACGGATTTAATTCGATAACTTTATTTCTCAATAAAGAAACACACGGAATGTATTGTGAAATTGGACTTTATAAGCGTTTTCGAACAAGGTACAATTATAGCGATGATTCTTTCAACATTGTGCTGTTAAAAATCATGTTTTCGTGGTATAGAACAGTTTTGCAAACCTAAGGGAAGCTGATAGCAGGTTAAAACTCTCATCTTCCGCTAACCAAACGGATATGTTCCCGGAACATATGCTATTGGTATCGAGTTCATAACAGAAAGTGTCTGCTGTTATCATCCGCCAACCAATACGATATGTTCCGGCAGGTGCTCGGCGGAACATATGCTATTGGTATCGAGTTCATAACAGCGAATGTCTGAGTTCCGAAACACGCAGTAATCTTTCGAATGTCTGGCAACGGTCCTCATAATCGTGTTCAGCGCCCCAAAACAAGCCCCTGAGCAGTCTTGGTGAAAGCACATTCCCCAAACTTCGATCAGAGTAATAGCATTTTCCACTTGTATCGATTGTTGCGTTATCGTTTTCCTATAATTTGAGGGGTTCTGAAAGTTTTAGAAAAAAAGATCCAGATTTCACATAAAAATCTCCCAGAGGGGTTGTTTGCAGACGCTTTTCCGCACAAGGAAATACGGAATGTACATCAAACTTGGTTATATGAATCGGCGACAATTTCGTTTCACCACACAGGACAGTACATCATACTCCACGCGGGTTCGATGCTGCATCCTTGCGGAGCCGGCCCGGTTCTAACGCGGAGCCGCTGCGGAACTATCGCGGCGATGTCGAGGCTCAAGACACGGCAGCAGAATCGTCTGATCACAGAGTCGCTGCGGTGCTATCGCGGAACTACCGCGGCAGAGTCGAGGGTCGCGGTACTTTCCCGGCACTGACTCGGCGGCAAATTTTCTCTGAGGAATGGGTTTCGAGCTTATTTAGTGGCTTGCGAGGGCTAACCGACTTCTCAATGAACGTCTTCATCTCCCTACATGAATCTGTTACCAACTGAAGGACCCCGGAGGGCTGGTTCGTTTGGTTGACCTCGGCGAGGATCGAGCCCGACCGTGTACAGCGCACAGCGGCGTTTCCTCCCACCACGCCACACGCGCCCTAATGGAAAACCACTACAGCGAGATAAAAGTGTCTAGGCGTAGTAGGACTGCAGAGAGCCTGGGTGAAGTACACCCTCACCCTATCGGCTTAGCACCAATAAATGCAGCCTCTTTTTTCTAGGACAAACCTGCTGCAAATCGCGGTACACGTTTTCTCTGTTTTCTGTCCAAGTTCAGCTTATTTTTACAGAAAACAGAAAAAAATGGCCAAAAGTGGGCAGAAAACAGAAAATTCCGCACATCCCTGGTTCCGAGCTGCAGGTTCGAAGAAGTTACGAGCTTAAGAAATCGTTTTTTGTGCTTTTTGTACCGTTCAAAAAGCGCATCAGTCTTCGAAAAATCCGGTAACGGAGCTTACAAATGTGTTCAGCGCCCAAAAGTAAACCCCTGAGCAAAGTTTGGGTGGAGGAACATTTTTCATACTTTGTCCAGACTGACAGCGTTTTGTAAATTGTACGGATTTTCGGTTGGGCGAACATTTATACCGATTAGAGAGTGGGCTCTGGAAGCGTTTTAGAAAAATGTTCAAGATTTGACTTGAAATTTTATAAGGGGTGTTTTGGGGCGCTGATCACGAATCTGCGGTTCATTGGTCGATTTTCCAAAGTTTTCGGCCGATTTCGTTCAAAGCTTTCCAACCGGGGGAAATTTCGAGGGAAAAACGCCACTTTGGAGATCTCAAAATAATTCTCTAAGGGTTATTTGGAGTGCTAAACACGAATCTGCAGCCCGTTTATCGATTTTTTGCAGATTGCGGTAGATTACGGTGGGTATACGGTAGTTTTTTCAAAAGCTCAGATATTACTCAGAAGTTGTATACGGGGGTTATTCGGGGTGGAAAATACGATTTAACGTCCGTTAGTCGATTTTAAAATAATAAGGTGGGCGTTGCCCCCTAGATGACATGTTACCTACCGTAACCTACAGTTAACCTCGAAATTTCGACAAATGGACCACAGATTCGTGTTCACCACCCTAGCATACCCCATCATACAACTTTTGAGTAAAATGCGAGAAAATTTTTTGAAACTCCAGAAAAAAAATGCCTGATGGGCACCCTTGCCTTTTAGCGAGGCTTGAAAAATGCTCATAACTTTTTTGAACCTGCAGCTCGGGGCTGGATACTGCGCATTTTTACTATTGAGCCAGAAGAGATACTAACGATACTAGTCGTTTTCGCAGATCCGACCTACAATACCCGCACTAATTTACTCAAAAAAGTCGCGAATTCGCGACTTTCTGTCATAACTCGGCTCAAAGTGACCCGTTCGGGGAGCTAGGGACATATTTAGAATCAGCTTCGAGAGCTTTTCATTTGGAGCATACACATTTCTTGACCTGCAAACAAGGCATCTAGGGTTAAAAGAAAAATCGAATGAACGAAAACACCACTGACGTCCTGTTCTCAGCCCAAACGGAACCAATCGACCTGGGACTCGGCATACTACATTACTTTCTGATGGTCTTTCAAATAAGCACTGCTGCATCCCAATCCGGAAAAGTCGGTTTTTGATCCCCTTCACATGCACCAAGTTTATTCTCGCTTCAAACGGGACCAGGTCAAGAGATTTCTGTGCTCAATATGAAGAGGTCTCGATGCTGAATCCAAATATGCCCCTAGCTCCCCAAACGGGTTACATTTAGCCGTGTTATGACGAAAAGTCGCAAAAGTCGCGATTTCGCGACTTTTGCGGCTTTTTTTGAAAAAAAATTAGTGCGGGTATTGTACGCTTTGTATAACTCCCTTGTTAAACACTTCCAGAAACCCCTACTTAGTAGAAGTAAACGCTCAACCAACAATCCGTTCCAGTCGAAAACGCCGTCACTCTATCCAAAGTTTGAGAAATGTGATTCTACCCAAACTATGTCCTGGGGACTTATTTTGGGTGCTGAACACGAATATGAGGTTCACTTCCAGATATCGAAAAAAAAAGACTTAGCGTTTTGAAAAACTCAAAAAGCAGAAAAAACCATCTTCTTGAGCTTATAACTTCTTTGAACCATCAGCTCGGGCTGGATACTATGCCGTTTTAATAGGGAGGCTCAAGAGATGCTAACATTGCAATTCGTTTTCACAGATGCGCTCAACGCTCTAAACGTTTCCATTGTACAAAAATCGGTGTAAAATGTGAGAAAGTGGAATTAGCAATCTGTTTCCACCGCCAACACTCTATGCTGGTCTAATATTAGTAAAGAATCTCCCGACCAATGATGACTTTGCTCTCATCGTTCGTCCGCAAATACATTATTTACCTGGTGTCAACAGCTGCAATACTCACCGGAAACTATTGCCTACGTTTATCACACAATACACAACCACCAACAACAGATACATGTATTTCCATCGGAAAAATGCACGATGCAGGATGACAAGCTATTCAATAAGTTTTGTCGTTCGACAAGAAAAACACATTTTTATGGTTTGAAATACACTTTATTATTCATTATAATCTCCCTGAACATTAATACACTGAAAAAAAACCAAAAAAAAAGTCCAGAAAAACCCAATTCTCATCCATAGTGATGAATCGGTCACAGAATCCACTTTATACTTTTTGAAACGCTCCAAATGTTGCTGAGAAAGTCGCATTCGAATGTGTTTTTGTCCCATTGTTAAGGAATGCGGCACCCATTGTGCACACAGCTTTCTAAAACCCAAAATTTCACTTAAAATATGGTTCACACTGCCTAATGTGATGTGCAGAGTCTCTACTAAATCTCTCCCAGCCAATCGACAATCTTCCAAAACCATATCCTGTATTTTGGCTATGATTTGTGGTGTTGATGCGCTTTTTGAACGTCCTTCACGTGGATCGTCTTCAAGGCTTGTACGACCACGTTTAAATTCAGCAACTCATCTTTCTTCTGTTCTAATTGTAGGTAAACAAATGTTATACACTTTTGACATTCGTTCGTAAATTTCTTTTGGTGCTACACCTTCCAAAATAAGAATTTTATCACTGCACGATATTCAATTTTTTCCATTGCTGTGACACGGCGACACTAAATGGCTTGTAAACAAAGAATGAATTGACAGATTGAAATGAAACTTTACATACGTTCATATGAAGAGTGTACCAACAAAACAAAAAAATTGAGCTAGTAGCAACGCACTCTCTGATCGAACGACAAAACTTATTGAACAGCCTGGTCCATCACTACTCGAGAAAAATGATAAAAAAAACCGCCCACCATCAGCTGCTATCCAGTACGGTGAGAATTGCTAAAAATGGCGCGGATGATCATGGCCTTTCCCTGTGGATAACTTGCCATCCTCCTGGAATCGAAGAAAAATGATGGATGGAGGAAAACGTAAAATCTCGCACGGAGATAAAGAGAATCAAGAGATGTGGCCCATTGGGAGGTGAGACACGTGAAAGCTGAATGAATACGTATGTA